>OY757916.1:70663992-70673992 GCA_963585895.1 Sepioteuthis lessoniana | reverse complement strand
ATTTTTCATTTATTAATTTATTTAGAGAAAAGAATAATTGAAAAAAAGGATAATTTTAAAGAAGAAAATCACTTCTAACTATTGAATGGAAAATCAAACAACTCTTGCTTGTCACAGTTCTGTAAGAAACGTACATATGTATCTCATATCATATTTAAGACACAGAGAGAATGTTATAATGTAGTATTTTTTAATCAACAGTAGTAGGTCCGCAGTAAGGATCTAATCCATTTTAGTTGAAAATAATCCTTTCGATAGATCAACTGACCCTCCATCTGATGCAAGTACCCAATGTGCGCTCGCATCCACATATACACACACACACAAAGAAAGAAAGAAAGAAGGAAGGAAAGAAAGAAAAATCTATCACTGGGTAGAACAGGTATCTTGAGAGAAAATAAAATAAAATAAAGAAAGAAAGAAAGAAAGAAAGAAAGAAAGAAAGAAAGAACAGTCTATCACTAGGTAGAACAGGTATCTTGAGAAAAAAAATAAATAAAGAAAGAAATAAAGAAAGAAAGAAAGAAAGAAAGAAAGAAAGAAAGAAAGAAAAAAAGAAAATTAATCTTTGGGTAGAACAGATATGAAGAGAGAAAAAAAAAGAAAGAAACAAATCAACAAAAAATCAAAGAAAAAGGAATCACTGAAGAAAACAGATATATAGAGAGGAAAGAAAAAAATAATTCAGGTTAATTATAAATTATCTAATTGATGAAAAGATAGAACAAAGAAAGAAAGTAAATATCAATCATAGATAGATAGATAGATAGATAGATAGATAGATATTAGAGTACCTACAATAAAATTATGAATTCTTGAAACTGTTATTAATAAATTTAAAAAAAAAGATGATTTCGAAGACGGTTGGGCATAATTTTTATATTCTTATTCAGCAAAATGTGTTACTGAACTTTGCGTATTGGAAAATCTTGATCATTTTCCCGTTTTCTTTATATTCCTCTTCATTTGATCAAATATTTTGAAAGAAATAAAGACATAAAAAATAATTTGATGGAAGCTTACAATTGCAATAAAACGTAATGTAAACAATGAATTAAAGTATTTGCAAATATTTTCATTATATACATATACAAAATATTATAGGTTTACATTTCATCATCATATCGCGCTGGTAGCAGGATATCCCTGAACCTCTCTCGCCACTCCTTCCTATCGTTCATCGCCCTAGGTAGGTCTTCAGCACAACATGCCTAACCTAAAAACCATGCAAAGAAGGTCAATTTTTTCTCTAAAGCAAAAGCATATTGGGATGTTTAGAAAGTAATGAGGTTTTACAAGAGAGGATATTTTTTAAAAAATGTAACTTATTCAAATATTATCATAAAAAATGTAATCAAGTTGACTTTTCGATTACACGTTTAAAGAATTATTGAGTCTATTCTAGCAAAACAAAGAAGTGAATTTCTTTCTTTATTCACTATTTTCTTTTTCTTTCTTTTTTTTACATTTCTGAATGATCTGTGACTTGTGAATTCTATTAATATAAATTCTAGTGATATATAAATACATTCTAGTAATTTAAGTAAATTAAAGTCTGTTGGTTAGAAATCTGGTGAGTATGGAGGATATGAAAGACTCTTTCATGCTAATAATCTTATCTTTTCTTTTTTGATTTGTTTGACTACAGTCACTGAAAATGATGGGGTTAACATTCTTAATGGTAACATTAAAGTTAATTTAACTTTTATTCGTTTTCTCTAATAAAACGTAATTATTTTTCGAACACCACAATTAAACATTAATTTCTATTAAAATCAATTCTGTTAAGAACACTCATGCGAAGAGTATAATTTTGGAAGATTTTTACATAAGACTAAATGGGATTACAATGATTAATTAACAGAAGATTGATTTTATTAATATTTAATAAATAACTTTAGAAATATCGTGAGAAAAAGCAGATTATCACACACACACACACACACACACACACACACACACACACATACACACACACACACCAATATATATATATATATATATATACATATATATATATATATAATGAGGATTTAAGGGGTCCTTTGATTTTCATTATTTTTAGAGAAATTTTCATCTGAAATATTCACTGTATAATGTTTAATTTTTAATTTATGGTACAATGTTAGTGATGTTTGTGGAATACAAAAAAAAATATTTAAAATGCTTTCTTCCTCATTATGTTGTGAGGTTATTGGTATGCTTACTGATACTGTATATATTAGTCTTTAAATAAATTTACACCCCCCACACAGATTTAAATATATACATATATATACACACACATATGTATGTATGTATGTATGTATGTATGTATGTATGCTCGTGGTGTGTGAATGAGTGAACGTGTGTGTAATATGAAAATATGAAACCGAAAGAAAGTTATTTCAAAAATTTGCTTTAATATAAAAGTGTAAACCATCTACATAATTATAGATACGTATGATGGTCAGAGCTTGTCTGTGTATCTATCATTTTTAGATCAATCATATACGCAAATGAACATATACACGCGTATGCATTTTCTCACCAACATTCACATCTATGTTTTGCGTGCGTATATATGTGCATGTATTTATGCATTTATATATATATATATATATATATATATATATATATATATATATATATATATATATATATATATATATATACAAATAAATAAATATATATATATATATATATATATATATATATATATATATATATATACATATATATATATATATATAAAATGAAACGTAGTTTATTCCAGGCAGCAGTCGTATCGATACTGCTGTATGGATGCACTACTTGGACGCTTACTAAAGAAGAAGCTAGACGGCAATTACACAAGAATGTTGAGAGCAATATTGAACAAGACCTGGCAGCAACACCCCACAAGGCACCAACAATACGGCCACCTGCCTCCCATCACGAAAACTATCTAAGTTAGACGAACCAGACATGCAGGACACTGCTGGAAAAGCAGGGACGAGCTCATAAGTGATGTACTCCTATGGACCCCCACATATGGCCGAGCAAAAGCAGGACGACCAGTTCGAACATACATACAGCAGCTATGTGAGGATACGGGATGTAGCCCTGAAGACTTGCCGGATGCGATGAACGATAGGGAAAAGCAGCGAGAGGGGGTCAGGGATATCCGTGCAAGCGGCACGACATGATATATACATATATATATATATATATATATATATATATATATATATATATATATATATATCATGTGCCGACATAAATGCCGATATACGAATATATATATATATATATGATATATATATATATATATATATATATATATATATATATATATCATGTCGTGCCGACATAAATGCCGACATTTATATATATATATATCATGTAGTGCCGACATGATATATATATATATATATATATATATATATATATATATATATATATATATATATGTGTGTGTGTGTGTGTGTGTGTGTGTGTGTGTGTTATAATTAAAAATCTGCCCTGCCGCTTTTGCTTTGTTGTCTATACACAAATCAAACACTTATTTTATCAAATCAAAATTTCAGGCTGATGAAGTAAACGCATATGATAAGGTTTTTGAGAATATCACTTGTAGATATTTGAATAAAAAAAAGCTAGTTCTCGATCATATCTTCCCTTTTTAACTAAATTGAAAACCTCTTTGTGTGTATTACAGCTAAGAGAACAAATTTTACTGATCTACCTTTAACACGCCTACATTCGAACACTAAAGCTCTCACACAGAAACTAACTTTCACCTCCCACACTTTCACTCATTCTTTTTCTCAGTCTCTGTCTTTCTGTCACCCTCTTTCTCCTCCTATCAACAACACTTACTCCCTTTCATACAACCACACTTCTACATGCTAATAGTGACGCATATGCCCTTAGTCAGCAGTTACTGAAAAGACCTTTGGCGGGAGGTCGCCAATAGCAATTCATTCACCCGAAAGGACCCACCCAATTTCGCCTACATAACCTCTCTTTGAACAATTTTCATTTGCAGTCAATTTTTTTTTTTTTCAATATCTATCAGACATGTGTAAAAGTCCCCAGCAGCCGTCTTTTAAAAAACTGGGGACTGAATACATATTAGAAAATCCTTTTTTGAAAAGAGAAAATGCTGCATTATTTTGCAAATACTTAATATAAGTAGTCAGTGACTGTATTCGAGGAGGAGCCGAAGACTCCCTCTTCAATAGCTACTACATCGGGGTAATATTCTTTTACATCGATTGCTCCAATTTACACTTGATCCTTACCTTAGAATGCTGAGTATAAGCAAAGATGTATCAAATACCGTTTTTTGAGTCTTTGGTATAACTCAACCTAGGATTGAACCCTGGTGTCCCTGGCCATTAGCAAACATGCTAAGCGTTTGGCCAGTGGAGCAGTATACCTTATTTAAGGAGACACTGAGACAATAATAATACATAGTTGTTTATTTGAAGATATTTCACCCTATAAAATTGCGGTGTCCTCGGTATTATATTCATTACTTCTGATGGTGAGACTCGAGTTCTGGAGATCTGGGTAGTATTGAGTACACTTTCATTGCCATTAGACTCAAGTCGGAACCAGTGTGATATCTGCTATTTTCCTATCAAAGGGTCAAATAGATATATAAAAAATCAAACGTATTAAATGTGACCGTGTGCAAAAAAAAAAAAAACAAAAAAAAAAAAGAAAAGAAAAAAAACACTCTTTTTAAACATGAACAGAAAATGAACACGATTCCTTAACCTCTTAATATAAAATAACTCTGGACGGGTTTACACGCAGTTAAAAATCAATCACTCCTAAATTGTATTCTTGATATTTTTTCAACGTAGGTAAGTACAAGTCACTTGTGTAGGCGACTGTTTGTGTTTTACATAGTACTAATAAATGGTATAAATCCTACTATTCTCTCTTCAAATATAGTTAAATAGTAGAGCAAACTGGACTTTTTAACCTTGGTATGATAACCAGTCTCGAATAAGAAAAAACTAGTTGTTGACTTGGAGAGGGATTGACAATACCGGGCAATTCATACTCTAGACATGCATTAGTAGACCCCTCACGAGCAAACCAGGACCAGTGATGAAGCACAGTTCTATGTCACAATGAATATTGTATCTTTGTAGCTATCGACTGTTTCTTTGTTATTTTAATAGCATGTCAACCTTATCGGATTATTTAATGCCAAATCCATCCTTTTAGAAATACAGTAGTGGTAATTTTTAACCCTTAAATAGGAAGATATGGGGATTCGTACCTTTCCCAGGCGTATTTACCCAAAAATAAACGTAATAGCGCGACTAGAGTTCGAACTCGCATACTACGATTCTGTAGTCCAGCGCATTAATCATTATTCTCCCTAACGGTTGTGTCATAATTAGTAAACCAGCTAACTTCACTCATAGCCCAGCATATGTGGCCTTATACCTGACTCGGTTAAGCACAGTTACATACAGTTAGATAAGAAATCATTTCCGCAGCTATTGTAATAAGCTTTATCGTCCCGATGTGAGTCTTGCGTTGTCGGTGGGGCTAATAATAGGTTTACACACCCGCTGCAGAGGGGCAAGACCTCCACCACCACTCCAAAAATTTGTTGTCCTACGTATGATACTAAAGTGGTTGTAGTGGTGCGGAGCTAGTCCTGGAGATCTGGGGAGTGTAGAGTACTCCTTTACTCTCATTACTCTCAGATACACTCTGACCCGGAGTAGTAGTACTTGTTAAGTTCACATCTATGGGTTAAGTAGATCCGTTTAAAGAATATTCATATTAGCAGTACTTGATATCACTCCACCTGGTGGAAAAAGATCTTATGAAACTGTTACACAAAAACCGCAAATATAGACGAAAAGCATAAGCAATTTCTTAATTCTAGGTATACGATATCCCCACACTAGTTGACATGTCATTAAAATCAAACGATCTATATCAAGTCTGATGTGGCTCGTCATTTTAGACAGTTAAACTAATAAAAACCTTTCGAAAGTGTTTCTAAACTTTCTGATAGATAGAAGTCGATCATTTGTTGTTACCTTTTACCAGACTAGTTTATTCGAGTAAGTAATTTCAGTAACCTAATTATTATTTAGACAATACTTCGCTTCTTTTCCTACACGGTATCGAGATATCTCCCCAATGAATTTCTGTTTATACATTAATTCTTTTATGAATGTCTATATATTTACTACCAAATTTATTATAGGTTTTATGATCGTTGATTCAATAAGAGATCATATTAATCGAAATTCCAAGTTGTAACTATTAGTACAAATTACATCCGATACTTAGGTGTAGTAACGGAAATTGACTAAGATCGATTAAAAGTCCCAAATGAATAGAATAATTTCGGAGAGACGGAAAGACCGGTCGGCTTTGAAATAGCGACGTTTAAAAACCTAAGGAAAAAAAATCTCATTTCCCCAGCTGTGACAACACGAAATATTGACTAATCAACAAAAGATTTTTTAAAGTTTCAGCATATATACAGAAAAAAAGGAAATAATATTAAGAAAGAAACATTTTTTGTTACGTATGATTGTATGATTAAATAATTTCATAAAGTTCTATTATTGAAAAAAAAAATGAAAAATAGAATGAAGATGGCCCGACAATCTTTCTAGAATCTAGTAATGTTTCAGTATCCTCCGTTAATTCAAGTACAAAGCCTGAAGAATACACTGAACCAGTCCCTTTGTGAAACAGGGTCAATTAACAATTGTAGTAAAGAAGGTTTTGAGTTCGGTTTTCCTCGTTCTAGACTGGTTGTTGTACCTTGGCTAAAGAGCCTAGTTTAACCTTAAAGCCAAAGTATGATAGTAGATAATAAGAGACTTATTAGCATAAAATAGGCTGCTGACCAATCTTTTTTATCATTAAACTATGCCAAGAACTCAATGTGTTACAGTGGTTATTCTATTTTTCTCGGCAAAGTGATGCAGTGTGGACCCAGTAAAGCTGCACAATATTTCTACGATGTCGGGATAGTATTGAATATCCACTAAGCTCTAGTATGATGAAGTATCGCGAATCTTATTATGTCCCAGTTTTTATTTTTTAACATTTTATTTCATTTCATACAGATCTTTTTGTGGTTTATCTAAAGTATTTTAAAATCCTATAAATCACTGAACAAACAATTACAAAAAAGAGTCATCAGCATATTTTATATTATGGGGCTTTAGGGGAGCCCAAGTTACACGAGAATCATTTTGATTTAAGATATGTCTCTAATTCTCTTTCTCTCCCCACTCTCTCTCTCTTTATATATATATATATATATATATATATAATGGATAAATGGCACCCTAGAAGGACGACCCTCTAAGACAAAGTTGTTTTATTTTATGTTTTTAATAAAAACGCATTTCTTTGGTTTCAGAAGGGAGGATATAGGATGGAACAATTGTATTGCGTCAGCCTTTCACATGGTGAGAACTTGGCTTTCTGGAATATTAACACTTTAAAATTTGGAAACTAACTAAAATGTCTTTCCGGTGTATATATATATATATATATATATATATATATATATATATATATATATATATATATATATATTCTCATATAATAAGAAGCACAGTATAATATATATAGTGAATTTTAACCGTTCATGATATTAACTTGTATATACATAAATTAAATTGATAAGAGAAACGAAAATAATCCTACTATTAGCTCATCTTTATATCACCGCAAGCCTAAACTTGTGGGCAGCTAGAGAATATTAAACTCTCTAAAAGCATAATGGCCGAAAGGATATTTTAAGAAATGTTTATAAACTGTTATCATACTTATTTATGATCCATGTAGAACTTAGTGTAATAATATTAAATTACAGTATTATTTCCACGAATTCTTACATTGATCAGCTCTGTGTTGACACCTGATACTGTCTAGATGACATGCAAGGGATGATGGTGACGGATGGGGAGAGAGCTTGAGAAGGACGGATGGGGATAGAGAGAGAGAGAGAGAGAGAGAGAGAAGAAGGTCTGTAGACACGGTGCTATATGTACATCTTGATGATGATGATGACGAAAAATTATATATATATAATATATATATATATAACGAAACCATATTTCTGTGGATGACAATATGTAAGCTACCTCTCATGGGTTGTTCTTTGGTTGGGAAATATGCTAGTTGCCACATATGCTGAAACGAAATTGCTCTTCTCAATAATTGAGCTTTCTTGGTAGCCGAAAATGTATATGTAAAAAAATTATACTTAAAACAAATTCATTCAGTTACGCTGAGAATGACGATGGGTCAGAGTTAAGACATCCGGTTTTCGATCCCTGCCTGAAGTATCTCACAGGTCTATCCCCATATCCCCATTGAAAAGTTGTGAATAACGAAACAGTCGGTGTTAGGATGACAAAATATATATATATATATATATATATATATATATATATATATAAGTAAAGTTAGCGACCATAGTCGAGGGTGACCCGAAGGCTCCCTTTTCGATAGCTACTACACCAAGGTGTAGGGGAGGGCGCTACTCCATTCCCAGGATTGCTCCACTTTACCCTGAACCGTACCTTATAATGCTGAGTGTTAAGCAAGGTGGTATCAAGTTCCATTTTAAAGTCTTTGGTATGACTCGATCTGGGATTGAACCCAGGGGCCATTGGCGAACACCCTAACCGCTGGGCCAATGTCCCGGTTTATATCATATATATATATATATTATATATATATATTATTTTTATTTTATTTTATTTTATCTTATATCTATTCTATAATTCTGACGGTGTGAAAAAAACAGATGATACAATTTGCAAATGAAAATATTACAAAAACTGATATCTGGGGAAAAAATTCCTTAAAAAAAGATAAGATTAAAAACATTCGTATTGCTTGAAAATAAACAATTAATAACCTAATGCCGAGCCAAAAGAAAAAAAATCACCGATAGAATACGTTAAGTTAAGCTTAAGTTTTCTCAACACACTAAGTACAGCGAAATGCAAACACCTGATGATTCGGTTAGGTGAAACCTTGGTAGATCTCTTCTATCTTAGTATATATATATATATATATATATATATATATATATATATATATATATATATATAGCGGGAGATATTGTTATCTAAGTAAAAATGTATACGTTCCTAATCAAACAAAGAATAGTGTTGCTTTTATTTCTGCAAGTATTGAACTTGTAACTTTGGTGACCCTAGTCGAGAGTGACCAAAAGACTCCTTTTTCGTCCGCTACAACACCGAGATGTAGGAGTGGGCGCAAATCCTTTTCCCTGAATTGCTTCACTTTACCCTTAATCCGTACTATATAGTGTTGAGTATTAAGCAAGGTCGTATCAAGTACCATTTTTTGAGTCTTTGGTATGACTCGGTTTGCGATTGAACCCCAGTCCCACGAGTCATTGACATACACTCTACCCACGATATTCCTGAATAAAAGAAGACGCTTTTTAAACACTTCGTATGCGTGTCGTCAGAGTAAAATATACTTTGACGTCCAGTTCTCAGTAGGTTAAAGTACATTTTGATTGAAGAAGTGTTTTGTAAACTTATCTTATTTAAATATATCTCGAAAAAGTTTGAAAACATGGGTTAATCTCAAAGACAAAAAATGTTCTCCTCTAATTATCAAAGAACACACAACCTCTCAAATTGTGAATAGATTTTGATTTTCTATAATAGAAACCCAAAATCCATTTACAATTTGATTAATGGAAGCGTGCATAAATAATATGAAATTTAACATGCGGTTATGATGTTAATGTTTTTTTTTATCAACAGTCATAGGCAACTATTAAGAATTGAATTTATACAATATGAGACTAACCTTTAAGAAAAACCAGTTTAGCTACGATTATTTCCCTGCAGCCAGCATACACATTTAGATATATAGATATATGGAGAGATAGATTTGTTTAGAGAGAGAGAGAGATTAGCGTAAATGCAGCCAAAGTTACGGATTCCTGAAGACCTGATAATAAAAGTAAAGATCACAAAAA
>OY757916.1:70623992-70661492 GCA_963585895.1 Sepioteuthis lessoniana | reverse complement strand
ACTCAAACTTTATCTCTCTCTCTCTCTCTTTCGCTCTCTCTCTCTCTCTCTCTCTCTCTCTCTCTCTCTCTCACACACACACACACACACACACATACAAACACGCGTACACATACACAGATACACACACAAACACACACACACACATATATATATAATTGTACATATATATATATATATATATATACTTTGTAAAATCAATATTACTAGATATCTATCTAGCTATCTTAGTTATTTAATTTCTATTTATTTGTGCTCATATCCTTCTTTCTATGCCGTGTACATAACGAAAAAATCATACGTAAATATTTCTTCGGATATCGATTAACCGGACGATGGGGCGTTGTGAGACGTTATTGTGTATATATATATATATATATATATATATATATATATATATATATATATATATATATATATATATATATATATATATATATATACGAGTGTAGACTGAAAAGTTCATTGGCTGAAAAGTTTATATGATGAGGTAATATCTGCTGTGGGTTACTTTTTGACCAATGGGGTCTAAGCTTTGCGTGACCAACGGAAAATCTTTTGGATTCCAACAGTGATTATATTTTTAAAAAAAACCTCATATGGTCGCATTCCTAAAGAATATCTTGGTCAGCCCATGAACTTTTACACCGAGCTTCGAATATATATATATATATATATATATATATATATATATATATATATATATATAATGGATGTAAGAGTTCATTATCGGGATGTTTTAGGTTTTAAACCAGCTATGCCACAAGAGAATCGAGCAGGTTTTCATGCACTTTATGTGAATATATATATATATATATATATATATATATATATATATATATATATATATATATATTTCGAGATATTCTTATCTCTTGTTCCTGGTGTATTTTTTTTTTCTTTTTTTCTGGTAACCGTGAATGCTGGTAGATTGTAGATTAGTATATATATATATATATATATATATATTATATATATATATATATATTCACGTGTGCGTGATTTCATGTTTTTGGTATCTGATCAACACAAATTTGATTCGTTCTTCCTTCCTTTCAATCTCATTGGTAAAAATAATGAGTTTATGTTATTCATAATTAAGTTTATCCAATTTATTTAGGATTATTTGTGTTTTGTTGCTATTATTTTCGACTATTCATCAATGCTTATGGCTGTCCAGAGACCGACATTGTTCACTGACACTGCAAAAAATTAGCAAGAATAGCATTTATAATTAAGATAATGATAATAATATTTATAAATCTGAATGAGAAAGAGAGGAAATAAATGAATGGTTGAATAAGAAACGGCGCAAACTAACAATCATAATGATGGAGTAGAATTTTTTTTTCTCCTGGTAATATAGTGAAAATTCACCGAATGAGTTTCTACCCATAAAGCAAATGATGGGTTTACATTGATGATAAGTCTGCCCAGTGCTTCAGCACTCTCCTCAGTATTCAAACTGTATTTAGTTGGTTTGTTTTCGTGATTACTCTTAGTTCATTTCAGCTTACTGCAATTATTCCAAGCTCTGAGAAAATAAATGACAAAAATATCATTGTTATCATCATTAATAATTTTGCTTATGAACAACGCTGACACACAAACGCACACACAGATTCGCCCACCCCAACAAACATTTATAAATACCCACAACCGCATACGCAGAATTAACACTGGCTCATTTTCATTTTGATAGCGAAGATGTATTAGATATATTTTCATTTTTGAGAACATTTTGCATCTGCTTATTTTATCATATTTACCAACCCCTCCGCGCGGGCAGGATATGACACAAAGTCAGTTTTTAAGTAGAGTTTAACATTCAGAGTATTCCTTCTCCTAGACTAGTTGCCTCACCAAGGCTGAAGAACCTTGCTTGTCCTACTATTTACCCATAGCTGGAGGGAGAATAATTGGATTCATACCTTTCCCAAGGGTATTAGTGTTATGTGAAATGCAATCAGTCTCGTCCAGGATTTGAACTCGTGTCGCCGTGTCCATTTTCTACGACGATATCCATTACACCATGGGCACTTCCAAATCTGCTTATTTTATATAAATTATGTTTATACATCAAAAACTACTGGACCACTACATTATTATTATGATTATCATCATCAGCATTATTATTTACTACATTAGAGTTTTTCACATCAGCGTTAGCTGATGGTTTTTCACTGGAGTTTGAGTGACAGCAAGTTTCCTCAAGTCTCCAGGACTCTTCTCAGTATTCTGGCCGTTCTCAATAATGTAGTTGTTTGGACGTTCTCCACTCGTGCTCCAACTTCCAAATCCTCTAGTCCCTTTAATAATCCTTTAGTTACTGCATCAGTCACAATTGGTATAATTGTCACCTTTATGTTCCATAGTTTTTTTTATTCTCTAGCAAGGTCGAGGTATTTATCCTTCTTTTCACATATTATTATTATTATTATTATTATTATTATTATTATTACATACTCCTTGCAAATTCTTTACACAAGTGTTAGTTGATTGTCTTTCACTGGAGAGTGAGTCACAGCAAGACATCTCTGGTCTCCAGGACTCTTTTCCGTATTGTGGTCGTTTTTAACAATGCTCTAGTTTGTATGATGTCAATTTTTCGTTCAATTTCCGAATCTTCTAGTTCTCTATCCCTGGCTCCGGTGACCATTCCGGGCGCGCTTATTACAATTGCTATCACTATCACTCTCATGTTGCATAGCTTTTTTTAGTTCTTTGTCAAGCTCCAAGTACTTGTCTGTCTTTTTGCTTTCTTTGAGTTTTACTAAAGGGTCCGCCAGGACGATAAAGTCCACTCTACGGTAGACTCTCTTTTTTTGTCGGGGGATGGGGTATTTATGACTTTTTCTGGTCTTCTGGTCGGAATTAACCAATCTATTTATATCTCAAAATCACACAGAATTTCTTGCGTCCCATTCTCCAATACGGATTCTGGTTTGCGTCTGAACCATTTGGTTGTATGGTCAAATTTCAATATCTTGCACAATTCCATGTGGATCAGCTTCTACAGTCAGCCGTGTCTAATTTTATACTTCCTTTGCACTTGTTTATTATCATTATTCATATTACAATCTTTTCCCTCCACCAATAAGAGTGACAGCAAGTATCCTCAGATCTCATCGAACCTTATAAGTATTCTTGCTAATCTTTAAAATGCTGGGTTCTGGTTGTTATCGATTCTTTCTCTGACCTCCACTTTCCTCAGTTTCTCTTCCAAAAGCAATAACAACAAATGGTACCACCATCACCCTCGTGTTCGAGAGCTTTATGAAGTTTCGGGCAAAATCCAAGTATATGTTTATTTTTTCGGCTTATATTTTTCTCATGGTGCACAAAATCGTTAAAATCAACTCGACGAACATTTCTTTTTTTCTAGTTAGTTAATACTTGGTCTGGTCAACTGGCCAGGATTCACTGATCCACTTGTATCTCAAAGTCCCATGTTTTTTTTTAACACCAGTAGAATCTAAAGGTCTTCATTAGAGCAGCCGTGATAGCAATTTTCCTCAGCTCTCTAGAATGCTTCACCTTATTCTAGCTGTTCTTAAGAATTCTTGTGCCCAGCTGGTCTCAGTTTTTAATCGGATCTCCAATTTCTCCAGTCTATTTTCCATGTCTCTTAGAAATAGTTTTAAAGTTAAGCTTTTTTTTCTGACCTTCTATTTTAAATCCTTAGGATCAGCAGCTGATTAATTATTCATTTTTAATCCTATTACAAGAGACAAGTCAACATGATAAAAACTTTGAACCAGTTTTATTGCCAAATGGTCTTATTTCTGTTTCCCGATTTCTGCAAACAACTTTAGAGGATTTGAGTTTAAAATTAAGCATCTGCAACGATAACGGCATGAATACAAGGTTTGTATACTTAAATTCGTGGATTTTACCAAAATTTGGTTATGTTTAATGTCATATCAAACCTCGAGGTCTTTTAATGCTGAAGTCATTCTTACAAAAGGACAGTGGTGGAACTATTTAACCCATAGCTGGTGGTGGGGATTAGGGAGTTCATATCTTTTCCGGAATTGAACACGATGGTTCGACTGCAGTTCGAACTCGTTTACTACAATGTCACAATCTACCACTTTAGCCAATGGGCCACGGAGACTCACCACGTTTCGTCAAGTATTTATCGTTTTAAAAAATGTTCGTATTCTCTGGAATACATTCAGTGAAATTTTTTTTAGGGATATTATACGCATTTCCTCTGTTGCTAGTTTTGTTTTTTTCCATTTATTTAAATATTTCTTTCAGCTTTGGAATCAAAATATTATGCAGGAGTCAAAAACAAGGCAAGGGAGGTTATGCCTGAAAACCAACCAACCAACCGTTTATACCGGGTGAAATACTAAGACTGGGATTACAACTTGATTTATTTAATATTATTTTTTTGGGGCTGGGTTAATAACTCTAACTGAGCATTAAAGCTATACATCTATTTTCGATTTCCAAATTGTCTAACAAAGCAAATCGTCTATGTACTTATTTTTCACTTACTGATTATCAGTCCTAACTAAGCAATACGGCTATGTTATTATTTTCCATTTCCATATTGTTTTTTCTAATTTAACTATCAAGCTATATGATTATTTTCCTGATTAATATTTTTCTATATTAGTACTCCTATCTTAGGAATAATGTTAATGACTGTATATGACATCGGTATGTGTTTGTGCTTGTCAGTAGATACAGCATAAATTCTGCAGCAACAAGATGCATCATATGACTTCTCATTTTAGAATATGTGGCTGAAGTGTTTACAGATTTCTACCTTTTCACAGACAGTCTGGCAACAGTTTCCATAGCACACATATAATACTGGCCCACAAAAAATAAAAAAATAAAAAGTTTTTTTTCCCCATGAGACATTTTAGCATTTTTCTAAAAAAATTGACCAGCTGATTTTAGAAAACCTATTCATTTTTACACAGCACATACAGAACTTTTGATACAGAAAGTCACAATATAATGAAAAAAGAAATTCTTTTTGCCGCTGAAAATATGTTTCCCACCAAATCAAAGATGAATCTTCGTTCTTTCTGAAAATCATACAACAAATACTAAAATATAAATTTATTTAAGTAAATTGAGAATTTTCCGAAAATCATATTAATAAGTTGAAGGGTTTTCCTACCAAAAACACACGACGGTAAAAACTAACCAGGGATCCCTTACATGATTAAAAAAAATCAATTCAATGTCCTAAAAAATCTTTATACTCTTTAAAATCTTATTCAAACATTAAATCAGCCTCGATATTTCTGAAATACCGGAGGCAGCGAAATTTAAGTAAGACAATCGAGGATCATTAAATAAGTTTCCAGACTTTTTTCGTATGGGCACTTTTATTGATAGTACACTCATGAAACTCTAGTCCCCTTCGAAATAATCTCCTCCGGCTTCAATGCATTTGTTATACTGTTCCAAAGACTTCTGGAAGGCCCCATGGAAGTCCTCTTGTGTGAGCGTGTCAATGACCTTCGTCACAGCCACTTTCATCTCCTCAATTGTCTCATAACGACAGACTCTGAGCTTAGGGAATAACCAAAAGGCACAGGGAGCAAGGCCTGGACTATAGGGAGAGTGAGGAACGGTCTTGATACCCATCTTCGTCATATAGTCTATGACAAGCATGGAGTTGTGGACTGGTGCATTGTCCAGGTGGAAAACTTAGTAAACAACAATATGTAAACACATGCTTTTTAGATGAAATACTTACTTCGAATTTTGATTTAAAAAAAAGAAAACTCTGTATAGGTTTGGTTTATTCAACGGCTAATCAACTCCTTCTTTGCTCAGTTGGCTTGCCCTGTAGAATAAATATACAGACTGCCCCTCTGCAGAGGAGTTTGACCACCCCTCCTCAAGATTGTCCTAGATATGACACTAAACAATCTGATGGCGAGTTTCCTGTAATGCTCGAGCTTTGGGGAATGTGGAGCACTCTTTCATTGCTATCACTCCGCGGTCCACTCTGGCCTTGAGTGGTTACACCTGATAGGGTCATATCAATGAGTCAAGTAAAACTAAACTGCATACTTATGCTACGGTTACTCACTGAATTGTTTGAAATAGAACAATTTTAGATATTGAATCTGCGTACTTATTCTAAACTGAACTGTTTGAAATGGAACTGTTTTTAAATAGAACAAAACTGTGTACTTAGGTTGAACTGAACAGTTTTGAAAAAAATGTTTTTGACAATTAAACAGTGTACTCATGCTAAACTGAATTATCTGAAATAGAACTGTTTTTGACAATTGAACTGTATACTTATGCTAAACTGATTGTTTGGAATAGAACTGATTACTTGTATAAAAATGGATTTGGCATTGAATAACCTACAAAGGCTGATATGCCATAAAATCCAACCAATCAACCAATCAACTCCCTCATGGGTTAGCAAGTGCCATAATTTGATTCATTCGTAAATATTATGAATATAACTGATTATGAATATAACTCTTTATATTTTTGTCGTTCCATTGCTATAATTTCCGAACACATAAATTACAGGGGATATCCTTGTGGTGCAGCACAGGTCTGTAGAATCGTTATAAGCAAGTTTGAACTCCAGTCACTTTCGGTCACTTTCGGACAAATACCCTTAAGAAAGGTTTGAATTCTTCCAGTTTTGGGTTAAATAATATGTTTGCTCTTCCTTAAGAAGGGTGGTTTTGGTAATAAATAACCCACGAAGGTAGATATGCCATTAAACAAAGAAACCAAAGCATAAATAACAATTTTTGAAACTATATAAATAGTACTGTTTGATAGCAATAAATGAAAGTATTAAACTGAGTGCTGACCAATGAATAATACTAAATAGAATAAGATCAGAACAACTGAAAAAATTTTACTGAATGGAAGGAAATGATTTTTATCAAATGGAATTATTAGTGTTAGGTAACGATACTTGAAACCATTCATCTGTGTAAACAAATAATGTGTAAACAAATAAGCACTGGCTTGTTTAAAATTGTCACCTACAAAATATTTGTTAACAAACCATATATATATATATATATATATATATATATATATATATATATATATATATATATATATATATATATATATATATATATATTTATAGGATTTGACATTAAATAAACTTCATGTGTTTGATATACAATGAAACCTTACAAACTAATCAACAAATCTTAAATGTATTTTATGCTCATTACAACTTTTTAAAATCACACTTGATTTGGGAATATTAATCATTTATTTTTAGCTATATGTATATTATCATTAGTCAACGTGGATTGCAATTTAGGAAAATGTTTGAATTTTTTGAAATTCCGAAGATTAAATTTGAATTTATTTTGATTACAAACAGCTTTTTATACAGTCGGTTATTCCCTTTATCATCTTCATAGAATTTACAAACTTTTTTGCACTTGATCTTTTGTAAATTTAAAACCTAAATATCCCTAATGCCATTTAACCATAAATAAACGACAAAACAAATTATAAAACAAAAAAATTAAAAATCTTATCGACATAATACATCAGCCCCCAACCTATTATTCGCTAATTTTCGAGTTGTTGGTCTTCGTGGTAATGCTTTATACATCTGTCGGATTTTATCGAAGACAAGGATTTTAGAATCAGAAAAAGAAACAAGCCTTAGTTCACTTTTTTTGACATCTTTTCTTTCGTGTTAATAGTATGGTATATATATATATATATATATATATATATATATATATATATATATATATATATAAGTATTATTTGGTCCAGTTAAACCGGAGGTGGGAGTAATTCCATCAGGACAAGAAAACTATTCAAGGGTGACTATTTAAATTTTCCTGGTAAAGAGCTCAATGTAACTGACATTACAGAGCAATAATTTCATTAAGAAAAAACAACAAACCGGTCACATTAGGATTAAAAATTTATTTCCATCCTGTTATGCGTTTTTGAAAAATCAAAAAACACGAAAAAAAATTAACAGATCTTCTTCATATCTTATGGATAAAATAAATCAGAATAGACACAGGAAAGAATATATATATATATATATATATATATATATATATATATATATATATATATATATATATATATATATATATATATATATATATATATATATATATATATATATATATATATATATATATATATATATATATATATATATATATATATATATATATATATATATATATATATATATATATATATATATATATGATATCAATTATTCCTTGATACAAGATTGGGGAGTGACGGCTATCATGCAGGACTGCAGCCTCGATGTAAACAAGTTCGAATTCCAGGCGCGCTATTTAATTTGGAACAAACACTCATGCGAAAGGTTTCAACCTTCTTTAACCTCCAGTTAGGATTTTAGATAGTATCTTCTACAAGGAGTGCACCGACATTAAACCAAAAACAAAAAAAAACAAAAAAAAAAAACACATGTATTTTGATGTGCTATTAAACAAAGTATACAAACCAAACTCATCTAGCGTTATAAGAATTTTCTCACATTTATATTTGATCCATATGTCAGAGTGTGGCTGAAAGTAATGCCTATAAAAGGTTACTGCTCACTCGCAAGAACTGCATCCTCACCACCGAAAGCAGTATCATAATACACAAACAACTGAAACAGAGAGAGAGTGTAGTAAAAGATCTTTTTTAGACTCTTTTTATCTCACCCTTAAAATATTTTTGCTACGGTCATCTTAGCATTCGTCTCCTGAATGTTTCGTTTTGTTATTAAAAGGCATATTAACTTTTGTGGCCAAAGCTATCCTTCTAGAAGAACAACAGTAATACAATTTAACCCATATCTGGAAGGATAAGGGAGCTCATGCCTTCTCCAAGGATATTTTTTCGAAAGTGAATGTAATAGCGCGACTGGAGTTTGAACTCCGCACGACATCACACTAACCATTAAACCACGAGAACACCCCTGTCTACTGAAGGGAGTTTACGTTAGACTCAAGCCCGAACGCGCTCGCTTGTGCAGCCTACCTTTTTTAGATTCTGTGGACTCTATATACTTGGTAGTTCGGTTCGAATTTGATAAGCCGCTGTACAGTCACGTTCAGCCAATCAATATCATCGCCAATGTTTGATAGTTGGGTAAGGGAGGAAGGGATAGGCCGGGCTGGGCACTGGCGGCCAGACAGAAGACTCCATTGATATGACAAAATGAAAAGAGGGTGGGGTTGTATTATGTCGATATCGGCGATCGTTCAGACACATGTGTGGGAGATATTATAAAGCCTCGCCTCACACATGAATCCTTGCATGAATACCCACACTCGTTTTAGAGGCTTCTTCTCTCCCTCTCCTCTCTTTTCTCTTTTTTATTTTTATTCTCTCTCTCCTTCTTCCCTCTCTCTCTCACACACACAGTCACTCTTTCTCAATCTATTCTGAATCAAGCACGCACAAACATACTCACAACACACACACACACACACACACACACACACACACACACACACACACACAAATTTATATATATATATATATATATATATATATATATATATATATATATATATATATATATCGTTAATGAATAGACTACGTTGTAAGTATGTAGGAACGTGTATGTGTTGGAGAGCTTGATTTTGTGTTCGTGGAGAGCAAGGCTTATACCTTTTAATCAAGATTATGAGTAGATTTTTATACTTGAATTCTTTCTTCTCTCTCTCTCTCTCTCAACAGTGTGTGCAATAATATCATGTATGTCTTTTACGAAGGAAATATAACTACTTTCACGATTCCTTTTGCTTATTCATTCACACATTTTCTTATTTCTTTCTTTCTTTCTTTCTTTTCACTATATCTGTTTTAACCAGTGATCGTGTTTTTCTTTCAAGCATAAATATTTCTTTCTTTCTTCGCTCTTCGTTTTTAATGCATTGAATTATTCTTAATTCTTTCTTTCTTTCTTTCTTTCTTTCTTTCTTTCTTTCAGTTCAGTGATTTTCATTCTATCTATCTATCTATCTATCTATCTATGATATTTCCTTTCTTCCTAGGTCTTCTTTTTTAATTCATTGAATCATTAAATTCTCCCAAACTCACCCCTTTTACTTCTTTTTAATCCATACTATTTCTTCAATGTTATACTGCATTATTCAACCTTTCTAAGTTATTGACGTTTAAAAAAAAATTCGGACTGAATTTCTGGAGATTTTATGAACGGAATTCTGTAATTTTGTACGCTTTCTAAATGTTTTATTCTTTTTCTTATTTTTCGTTCTCCTTTACTCTTTTCTTCCCTTTTACTTAATCTACATATATAAATTCACATATAATGCTATTGCATATCACTGAGTGAAGGCACATACATAAGTACACACATACATATATACATATATATATACATACTAACATAAAGTTAGGAGGGTTTCGAGAGCAGTTTAAAGCGTTCTACGTGTCTAACCACAGTGAAGAGTTAGGATACAATGAAACAGTCAGTCTGTGGATGAAAATATATATATATATATATATATATATATATATATATGTGTGTGTGTGTGTGTGTGTGTGTGTGTGTGTGTGTGTGTGTGTGTGTGTGTGTGTGTGTGTATGTATAAATTTACATAGATACATAAAAACATATATGCATACTTTCATCCCCCCCTATATATATATATATATATATATATATATATATATATATATATATATATGTCTCATTGAACGCTCCATTCATTCAGTCTTATTCCATATCCAAGCAAAAAGCTTCGTTAATTACTATATACTTATACGTATATTCATACATATACACTTGCATAAATACATACTACATAGATATATTCATACATACATGTAAACATATATACATACATATATACGTTCATACATACATACCAGAGCTGCTCATAGTGTAATGGTTATCATTGTAGGAATTAAAGTTGAAATCGTCGACGAGTATCTTTTTTTTCTTTTTTGAAGAGCACTAATGGTCTACGGAAAGGTATGAATCCAGATATTCCCTCTCCAAGTATCGGCAAATTGCAAGAAAGACTAGACTCTTAAAATTTGGTGCGGGAACCGATTTAGGAGAAGGACAATCCTTTTTTCCGAACAATTATACTCTTTTTAAAAAATGATCATGTCTCACATCCTGTTCGTGGCGGAAGTTTCAATAAAATACGTGCATACAACGTCCTTATGAAGCCTTTCAATGCTCATACTTCGCAGTTTTTGCTAAATGATTGAGTTATCTATTTATAAAGCAAAGTTGGTGACCATCGTCAATGGTGACCAAAAGGCTCCCTTTTCAATAGCTGCCACACCGAGGTGTAGGGGAAGGCGCTACTTGATTCTTACCTTATAATGCTGAGTGTTAAGCAAGGAGATATCAAGTACCATTTTTCGAGTCTTTGGTATGATTTGACCTGCGATTGAACTCGGGTCTCAAGGAATCATTGGTGAACACTCTACTCATTTGGCCAATAGTCCGGTTGTATTGATATTTATTCATTAATTTTACTTTAAGAAGTAGATATATCACTAAACTAAAGTAGATATATCACTAAACACAAACGTAATCACTTTTCTAGGTACTGATTAAAAGAAAGGACTACAATAAAAATTTGCAATTTCTATGCTTATTCTTTTTTTTATGCCAAATAGTTAAAAATATTCTTTAAAAAATCAAAACATAAATCCTGTTAAGGATCTTTTCTTTTCTCGTTTCTTTTTAGCAAACAACATAATTTAATTCTAAATATTTTCGACTTTTAAATGTATTTAATTTTATAAAATGATATGATTGTATTATTGCAGTTAAAAAGAAAAATAGAATCCTGCAGCAATCTTTAATTCCGATATAGTTTCGGAGTTTTTATTTTTGATCCTAAAATGAATAAAATTAAAACTGAGACCTTTTTAAAACTTTGAATTCAAGCAACCAGTAGTTGTGTAGCTATTTATATTCAGGTGGCTTGAATTTTGACTTGAGAATCCCTATTTCGACATTACTGTCGTCTAACAACGATACAGCCAATCAGGCTGTTTTATAACAGATTACGTCATATACATTTTTTTGCAGGGGACTGTGGGTTAAATCATTGTAAACGTTTACTTAGATTTGCGAGTTAAAAGAAAAATCAAAGGCTTCACAAATTTGCCTTTTTGTCAAAGAATATCTGACGGGAAAAATCATGATAAGATCTTAATTCTCACACTTACATAGTATCAACCATTCATATCTTATACAAAGCACACACACACACACACACACACACACACACACACATTTATGTCTGTATGTATGTATGCATACAGGCACACACACGCACACACACACACACACACACACACACTTATATATATACATATATATATATGATCATGCGTAGGTAAAATTAAGTACACAAAATCTGTTTTGAACATATACTATTTTTACCGTGCGTTAACTTTTCTTTCATATGACTACTTATCTTATTAAAAATTAACATCTAAATATATATATATATATATATATATATATATATACTGAGATTACACACACACACACACACTCACACACATACACACATTTATGTCTGTATGTATATATGCATACAGACACACACACACACAGACTTATATATATATATATATATATATATATATATATATATATATATATATGATCATACGTAGGTAAAATTAAGTACACAAAATCTGTTTTGAACATATACTATTTTTACCGTGCGTTAACTTTTCTTTCATATGACTACTTATCTTATTAAAAATTAACATCTAAATATATATATATATATATATATATATATATATATATATATATATATATACTGAGATTACACACACACACACACACTCACACACATACACACATTTATGTCTGTATGTATATATGCATACAGACACACACACACAGAGACTTATATATATATATATATATATATATATATATATATATATATATATATATATATATATATATATATGATCATACGTAGGTAAAATTAAGTACACAAAATCTGTTTTGAACATATACTATTTTTACCGTGCGTTAACTTTTCTTTCATATGACTACTTATCTTATTAAAAATTAACATCTAAATATATATATATATATATATATATATATATATATATATATATATATATATATATATATATATATACTGAGATTACACACACACACACACACTCACACACATACACACATTTATGTCTGTATGTATACATACAGACACACACACACACAGACTTATATATATATATATATATATATATATATATATATATATATATATATATATATATATGATCATACGTAGGTAAAATTAAGTACACAAAATCTGTTTTGAACATATACTATTTTTACCGTGCGTTAACTTTTCTTTCATATGACTACTTATCTTATTAAAAATTAACATCTTAATATATATATATATATATATATATATATATATATATATATATATACTGAGATTACACACACACACACACAGACACACACACACACACATATATATATATATATATATAGTGGGGTGAAGGGACACCTCAACATAGAATTAATCTTTGGTACATACCTCATTATACAGTTATCCATACGTACATAGATTGCAAAGTGACAAGAGCGTCCCGAAATGAGAGCTAATTTGTGTATACATCTTACCGAATATTTTTTTTAAATTTCTGATCAGCATTGACTATTTACCGATCATGATTGAGTGGGAAAAGTGAAAAATAGGCAATTTTGCCTCGTTGATTGGGGCTGTAGAATACGCTGATTGCACCTCTGCAGAGGATTAGACCCCATCAACGAGTGTTTTTA
The DNA here is from genome assembly GCA_963585895.1 of Sepioteuthis lessoniana. Lineage (NCBI taxonomy): Eukaryota > Metazoa > Mollusca > Cephalopoda > Myopsida > Loliginidae > Sepioteuthis > Sepioteuthis lessoniana. Next base: position 70,647,700 of record OY757916.1, on the reverse strand, counting down.
TGCTAAACTGAATTGCTTGATATAAAACTGTTTTCACATTTAAATTCGTGCTAATGGTTAACTTAATTATTTCAAATATAACTGTCTTTACTTTTAATTCTGCGTATAGCCCAGTCGGCTGGATCTGCAGAATACACCAACAACGCCTCTGCAGAGGAGTAAGACCCTTCCACAACAAATATCCTGGATATGATACTAAAAAATCTAATAGTGAGGTTCCAGTAATGCTGGAGCTTTAGGGAATGCAGAGCACCTCTTCAATGCCATCGCTCCCACGTCCACTTTGGCCCGGTATGGTAACACCTGATAGGGTCCTATCTATGAGTTAAATTGACCTAAATTGCGTACTTATGATAAACTGAATTAATTGAAATAGAGCAGTTTTGATATTTAAACCGCGTACTTATGTAAAATTGAATTTTTTTATATAAACCGTTTTTTTTTTACATTGAAACTGTGCCTACAATAAACTGTATTGTTTGAAATAGAAATGTTTTGATATTTAACTGCGTGTGGACAAAAAAACTATACTTATACAAAACTGAATTGTTTGAATTTGAACTGTTTGACTAAAGTGAATAGCTTGAAATAGAAATGTTTCTGACAAATAAACTGTGTACTCATGCTAAACAGAATTGTATGAAATAGAAGTTTATATGTATAAAAATGGATATTGCATTAAATAACCTAAGAAGGTTGATATGCCATAAAATTCCGACCATCCAACCTACCAACAGGTAATTGTGCAAGAGACATGATTTTTATTCTGTTAAGTTAGAAAATGAGACGCAAGAAATTTTCTAGTATTCTGTGATTAACTTTATCTCAATCAGAGGTAGATGTCTAGTTTTAAACAGTAAGAAAAAAATGTTTTTCTATTGTTATCGATTTCAAAGGGCAAATAAAGAAAGTTAAAAACTACATTAGTACTTGGAGTGTGCGAAAGAACTGAAAAAAAAAAAAACTGGTAGAGGAAGATGACAGTTGTGCCAGGAACAATTTAAAAAATAACTGCGAGAAGACTATTCAAAACTGGACATCAGAAGACGCGTTGAAACTGTCCATATCACGGCAGAAAACTATGAGGAGTCTTGGAGAGCTTGGAATGTATACTGTCATTTAAACTTCAGCGAAACACACCAGTTACTAGTGGTGAAAAAGAAAGAAGTTTTAAAGAAACTATATATATATATATATATATATATATATTATTACTTGGTATGGTCGTCTGCCGAAGATAAGGTGATCTGTTTGTGTCTCAAGATCCAAGTGGCGTTTGTGCGTCTCGTTCTCCAGGACAGATTGTGGGTTGTACAAGTACGATTTGTTCGTCTGGTCTGATTTAAACTTCTTGTACAATTCCCAGCGGATCACCTTGCCCTCCCAGTCTTGTCAAGTCTTTATTATTATTATTATTATTATTATTATTATTATTATTATTATTATTTACTTCTTTTCCTTCATATCAGCGTTAGCTAAAGGTTTTCAACTGGAGTTTGAGAGACAGCAACTCTCAAGTCTTTATGGCTCTTCTCAGTATTCTGGCCGATCTCAACGTTGCTCAACAGGTTTTTTGTTTTGTTTTTTTCTTGGGAATCTAAAAACTGTGGAATATGAAAGTGACTATTATACCAACTGTAATTGGTGCTCTTGGTACAGTCACCAAAGGATTGTTACAAGGACTAGAGGACTTGGAAATAACAGGATTTGTGGAGACTACCAAACTACATCATAATTGAGATCAGCCAGAATACTGAGAAGAGTCCTGGAGACTTGAGGAGACTGGCTGTCACTCAAACTCCAGAAGAAAACCATCAGCTAACGCTGATGAGAAGGAAAACCTATTAATAATAAAGACTAGACATGATTGGGTGGGCAAGATGATTCACTGGGAATTGTGCAAGAAGATTAAATCAGACCATACGAACAATTGGTATGTGCAAATCCGAGAATCTATCCAGGAGAACGAGACGCACAGACTCTACTTGGATTTTGAGATACAAACGGATCACCTAATATCGGCCGGACGACCAGTAATCAACAACAAAAAAAAAAGAAAAAAGAAAAGAAAGGGAACTGTGACTTTGCTGTTCCGGCTGAACACAAATTAAAATTGAAAGAAAGTGGAAAGAAAGATAACTACTCCGAACTTGCCTGGGTATTGAAAAAAACTGAGGAACGCGAAGATGATAGTGATACCAACTGTAATTGGTGCTCTTGGTCTAGTCACCAAAGGACTGGTTCACGGAGCAGAGGTCTCAGAAATAAGAGGACTAGTGGAGACTATCAAAATTATGGCATCGTTTAAATCAGCTAGAATACTGAGAAATATCCAGGAGACTTGAGGAGACTTACTGTCGCTCAAAATCCTGGTGTAAAAATTTGAAAAGGAGTAAATAATAAATCCTTACACCTCGCTAGAAAACTAAAAAAAACACAAACTATGTTGCATGAAGGTGTCGTTGATATACCGATTGTAACTGATGCGCTTGGAACAGTCCTAAAGGAAGTAGAAAACTTAGAAATCAAAGAACAAGTGGAGACCATAGCACTTTTAAGATCAGCCAGAATACTTAGAAGAGTCCTGGAGACTTGAGGAGACTGGCTGTCACTCAAACTTCAGTGAAAGACCACCAGCTAATGTGAAAAACTTTTAAAGAGTAACACAATAATAATAACCTTCTACCTCAATAGTCTATAAACAAAGTGTATCCATTAGAATTTTTTTTATTAAACAATGTAAGTTAACGTTCTGAGCAGTAAATCGAATGACTCAAAACAGGAAATATCTATCAATCTATCTATCTATCTATCTATCTATCTATCTATGTTTGGTTTGGTTTCAAGCCACATCATCCACAGTAGGATATCAATGTCAAATCTATTTTATACATATAAATAGTTCTATTTCAAAGAATTCAGTTTAGTAAAAGTATTGTTTTTTGTTTATACACAGTTTCAACGTCAAAAACAATTCTATTTCAAACAATTCAGTTTAGCATAAACACACAGTAACACAATAATAATAACCTTCTACCTCAATAGCCAATAAACAAAGAGTATCCATTAAAAAAATTGATTAAACTATGTAAGTTAAAGTTCTGAGCAGTAAATCGAATGACTCAAAATAGGAAATATCTATCTATCTATCTATCTATCTATCTATCTATCTATGTTTGGTTTGGTTTGGTTTCAAGCCACATTAATCACAGTAGGTTATTAATGCCAATTCTATTTTATACATATAAACAGTTCTATTTCAAAGAATTCTGTTTAGTAAAAGTATTGTTTTTTGTTTATACACAGTTTCAACGTCAAAAACAATTCTATTTCAAACAATTCAGTTTAGCATAAATACACAGTTTAGTTCTTATTTGACCCTTTAATATGACCCTATCAGGTGGTACCACACCGGACCAGAGTGGACCTTGGAGTGATGGCAATGAAAGGTTACTCCGCATTCTACGAAACCTCATCATTACTTGAACCTTTCCATCATACTATTTAGCTTCATATCAGGACACTCGTTGGAGAAGTTTTACCCCTCTACAAACAAATGATAGGTACAGGGATTGGAGGACCTAGAAAAAAGAGGACGAATGGAGACCATACAAACTTCAGCATTAAGATCGGCAAGAATCCTGAGAACAGATCTGGAGATTAAGGAGACATGCTGTCACTTAGCTAACGCTGGAGTGAAAAATTGTCAAAAAAGTAAAATAATAATTATATTTATAATTATATTTATAATAAAAACAACGCTTTAAGAACCAATCATATCACACAAAACAACGCCATAAGAACGAGTCATATCAAAGCAAGAATAGATAATGAAGCACATAAAAAGTATTAGACTGGGAAAAACTGGGTGGGCAAGGTGATCCACAGGAATTGTGCAAGAAGTTCAAATTTAACCATACGAAGAAATAGTATGTACACAACCCAGAATCTATCCTGGAGAATGAGACACACAAACTCTTCTGGGATTATGACATATTAAAAGATCACCTAATTTCGGCCAGACTTTATAATAATCAAAAAGAAAAAGAGAATTTGCTAAATTGTAGACTTTGCTTTCACGGCGGACCACAGAGTCAAACAGAAAGAACGTGAAAAAGAAGGATAAGTACCTCGACCTTGCTAGGGAATTAGAAAAAACTGTGGAACATGAAAGTGACGATTAGTCCAGTCACCGAAGGATTGGTAAAATGGCTGGAGGATTCAGACATAAGAGGACGAGTGAAGACCAACCAAACTGATGCAGAATACCGAGAAGAGTCCCAAAGACTCGAAGACTTGCTATCACGCAAACTCCAGAGAATAACCATCAGCTAACGTTCATGTGAAAAACACTGAAAGAGTATATAATTATAATATCAAAACTACAGTATTATTAAGACCGTCCAGAATACTGAGAAGTGTCCTGGAGACTTGAGGAGACATGCTCTCACTCAAGCTCCATTGGCTAATGCTGGAGTGAAAAGTCTTGAAAGAGTATAATAATAATAATAATAATAATAATAATAATAATAATAATAATAATAATCCCGACTAGATGACCAGACCAATTATTACTTTTAAAAAATAGAACTCATCTAGCGAACCACAGAGGAATAATAAAAGAATGCAAAAAGTTGAACAAATTCTTGAGAACAGAAAAAGCTGTTTAACATGTGGGTGATGGGGAAACCAATCGTTGCTGATGCACTTCGAACAGTTCCTAAAGACTGGGAAATTGGAAATCTGAAGAAAAATCGAGACCATCCAAACCACAGCATTTTTAATATTGGCTAGAATATTCAGAAGAATCCTAGAGACCTGGGGAATTTGCTGTCACTCAGACTTCACTCACAAACCATTATTCAAAAAACTCGTTAGGAGTGTAACAGAATAAAAAAAAGATGAGAATTGCCTTGTGGGTTTTGCTGTTTTAGCGAATCAGAGAGTGAAAATGAAAAAGAAAAGCGAAAAGATAGAAAGATCTGGCAAATACATGTGCGAGATATACAAAACATTTAACGGCTGTTTCTACTTTACTAGGTCTTATCAGCAGTGCCATGTAACCGCCAGGGCTACGTCTTCCCAAGAGGACTGGAAATACGCATCCGCGTAATTATAATATCCTCAAAGGCAAGGAAATAGATGTAAATTTTCTTTTTTAAGTAGAGGAATTATATTGTATATTGAATTACTGTGACCAGAAAATCTAGCAAACACCTGGAGGTAACCTTTTCCTCTGAAAAACGCACGGATGTAACTTACAAGACACATTTAGTTAAATTTGCTGTGCAATTGTCATGACTAGTTAATTTAGCATCATTTGTGTGCGCTGTGGACCAAGGGCTCAGTCATAGAATTTCGGCACTGTTTTCTGTGGTCGTCGATTTGATCTCTTGAGGGGGAGATCACGATGTATTCGTACTCTGCTGATGAGACCTTATAAGATCGAAATAGGTGTTCAGTGTCTCGTGTGTCGTGCGCAAGTGTTTGCGGGATTTTCTGGTCATGGTAATTCAATTTACAATATAATTCCTCTACTTAAAACAGAAACTGTACATCTTGCCAGAGAAATTTAAAAATCTGTGCAACATGAGGGTAACGGGGATGCCAAAATTAGTAGGTGCGTTTGCAACGGTCATCGAAAGTTTGAAAAGGGATTTGTGACAATTGGAAGTGAGTGGTAAAATCGTAACCCCACAGATTACAGCATGGTTGAGATCGGCCAGGATACAGAGAAGTGTCCTGGAGACTTGATGAAACTTGACGCCAGCAAAAGACTTCAAGCTGACGTTTCAGTGAAAAACTCGTTAGGAGTAAACTAATAATAATAATGATAGATTTTGCCGTCCAGGCAGACCACAGAGTAAGATTGTTAGAAAGCAAAAAGGAATATAAGTACCTCGACCTTGCTAAGGAATTGAAAAAACTAGGGAACATTAAAGTGACGGCGATACTTGTTGTAATTGCTGCGCTTGGTACAGTAACCAAAGGATTGGCAAAGGGACTGGAGGAATTGGAAATAAAAGCACGAGTAGAAACCATGCAAATTATAGCCTTATGATAGGCCAGAATACTTAGAAGAGTTGAGGAAACTTGCTGTCACTCAAACTTCAGAAGAAAAAAATCTATCTGCTAAAGCTGGGTTGAAAAACTCTCAAATAGATAGAATTGAGGAGACTTGCTGTCACTCAAACTTCATAAGAAAAAAACTATCTGCTAAAGCTGGGTTGAAAAACTCTCAAATAGATAGAATTGAGGAGACTTGCTGTCACTCAAACTTCAGAAGAAAAAAACTATCTGCTAAAGCTGGGTTGAAAAACTCTCAAATAGATAGAATTGAGGAGACTTGCTGTCACTCAAACTTCAGTAAAAAACTATCTGCTAAAGCTGGGTTGAAAAACTCTCAAACGAATAAAATAATAAAAATAATAGAATAATTGTGTGTATGAGCCTGAGTGTGTACGTGAGCCTATGAGGAAACATGTTTAATAAACTGTTAAAACAAATGCTCGAATATTTGTTGCTTAGCATGACTGCAAGACATTTTTTTAATAGTGGACACCGAAAAAAATTGAACTTCCTGGCCCACATTCATCATCAAAGTTAACCAAAGGAACTGACAAAAGATCAACAGTTTATTCCCGGAAAGAAAATAATCTGTATATCCACAAACACAGCAAACTCAAACATCCATCACAGATCAGTGACCAAAACATTAAAATGCACAAATAAGTAAATAAAAATACAATAAATAAAATAAAACAAAATAAGTCAACAGAAAATTCTGATGAATGAGTGGAGTGATATTAAAAAGAGTATGAATCATATTGCTCCTCTAAAAATTTTCAGACAGGGAGCAATATTTGACAAAAAGCAGTAAATATATGGAGAAATCCAACAAACTTATATATATATATATATATATATATTTGAAAAGCGTAGAAAAAAATTATGGTTTTTGGTGATTAATATTGGTCTGATTATTACATTGCCAAGAAGATGACCGTCACCTAGTCCTATTTACCAACCCCTCCGCTCGGGCAGGATATGACACAAGGTCAATTTTTAAGCGGAGTTTAACAGGTTTGAAGTCAGAGTTTTCCTTCTCCTAGACTAGTTGCCTCACCAAGGCTGAAGAACCTAGTCTGTCCTACTATTTACCCATTGCTGGAAGGAGAATAATTGGATTGATACCTTTCCCAAGGGTATTAGTGCTATGTGAAATGCAATTATTCTCGTTCAGGATTTGAACTCGAGTCGCCGTGTCCATTTTCTATGACGATAACTATTGTATCACGGGCTCCTCCAATGACCGTCACCTAGTGTCATGACACTATCTAAGCTATTTTATGTAAGATATATAAAATATGGAAAACTATTTATGATAATGGCAAACTAGCATATATATATATATATATATATATATATATATATATATATATATATATATATATATATATATTCGTACAATTTAACCGATTCTTGGGAGGGATGAGAAGTTTCATGAAAGTGTATAATCCGTAAGTGAACGTAATAGCACAAGTGGAGTTCGAACTCACTTTCTTCGGTGTTACATTTCGGCAAATTAAGCAAAATGCAACGAGAACTCCCAATATATATATATATATATATATATATATATATATATATATTCTTATTTGATCCAAGGAGTAGGAGTAGTCAGTGTGAGTGCTCAATGCTTAATATATATATATATATATATTGTGCATTGTGCAGACCATAGAGTGGAAATCAAAGATTTATTCGATATACCTGTACGCACTCTTGATATGTTTGTACTAAAAAAAAGACTATTACATGAGTATAGGTGAGTAACGGTCTACCTATTTTTTAACTCTCTGTTTATCAGTGAAAGACAAAATATTCGAAACTAAAAATAAAGGATTCATGATTATAAAATATAAATTTTCTTCGTATGTGAGATAGAACATATCCCGCTCTGAGGTAATATCACTAAATTGTGACAATCATAGCACACATTTGGTATGCAATAACACACACACACACACACACACACAGATGTATATATATATATATATATATATATATATATCTTTTATCTTGAAATAAGATTTCATATTGTGCGCATGTACATATAGTGGAAAGTTATGAAATCAAGTAGAATTTCATAATGAGACCGAAGTTTCCTCTCACATTTTCTTGTGATCGAATACTGGTTGTATATAAAGTTACTCCTGGGTAGCTTTGACGGATTGGTAATCATGCTTCATCCTCGAAACTATGCCTAACCTCAGAATACATATAATTTTAAAGTTAAATGCTGCTCAGTAACGATTAACCCTGCTAGAGACTACGTTGTATTAACCCTTTTATTCACTATTTGTAGATTTTACTAGTTTTAATGAAACTTAAAAAAGAAAACAAGATTAATGTTTATTGATGGTATTTTAAAAAAATAATGAATGCATGGGAGTACACAAGTATTTCTCGGCAAATATACCTATAGTATAGATATATACCAAGTTAGATCTCTTCAGTCCATTTGATAATGAATAAGAGACCATTTTCGTAATTTACTATTTAACTAGGAAACATATAATTTTAGTAAAAGAACAAGTGATCCGTGATGAGAAATTTACTCCGTTAAGATTATAACGAACCCTTTTCAAATCCCTTGAAGCAGAGGTTGAATTTCCAAAGTGACCAATACCAGAACGATCCTATCTCATCGCGCCAAAAATGAAGAAAGTATATTATAATGTTGATCAGATATTAGGAACACAGCCAAATAAGAGACATTGAAAGTGTAAAATATATATATATATATATATATATATATATATATATATATATATATATATATTGAAAGAAATGTTGCTCACAATCAAGAGTTTAATGGTTTCTTTCCATGCCCCAATGCGCGTCGGAAAGTCTTGAAACAGGAAAAAGTCATGTCGGCCATTAAGAATTTAGGGTCAGCGAACTGTTAATGTGTACCTGAGTGACGTTTGGGCTTTATGAAAAAAAAACCGTTAATTCACGGGTCATTTAAAGGAAAAATCTTTCTCTGAGTTATGGAAGAAACCATTTTCCAGATCTACGCGTTAAGGGCGTTGCCGTGGCTCATCTGTCAAGAAGTTGATATGTTTTCACGTCGAATAGGATTATATTATGTTCAACAGTTGGCAAATTACGTTGGCTGTTTGTTAAAAAGTCCGTTTTCAACACCATTTTACTTGCTTGCGGTGACCCATTGGCAAGTCCTTGTGTCAGATTAAGCAAGAATCGGGCTATTCACAGTGTATCATTTTCTAGACTAGCAAACTTTTACAACTGTGTTTCACGAAGATTGATATGCTATTAAAGAAAGAAGCAAAGAAACCAAAAAGCTTTGTAGCAAGTTCGTTTCTCACTGGGAATCTGAACCCTTTTGCCTAAGAAAATAAGCTTAGTATAATGTTGAACAAAATAAATGATCATTCTTCTGTTGTATTTGTAAGATCGTTTATTTTTCCATCTCATCGTTCCCGGCTTTATATTTTTGTATCTATAAGCCTCAATTTAATGTTAATCTGTCCTTTTTCGTGAATTGTCTTAAGGTTTTAGTCACTTGTATTTTAGAATAAAGGAGATGCTCAAGAATCAATGGTTATTATGTAGAAAAATGGAATCAGAGGCTAGAGTTCAAATACCGGATGGAACTGATTGCAAATCACATAGCACTAATACCCTTTGAAAATGCATGAATCCATCTATGCTTCCTCCGTCTATGTGCCAATAGTTGAGCAGACTGGGTACTTTAAACATTGTAAGGAAACCAGTCTGGGCGAAGGAAAATTCTTAATTCAAAAACATCAATTTTAGGGTGCTTTTGTTTGAGATAAACCATTACTCAGTTAATAGGATGATTCATTGAAGAGAATTTACTTGATAACAGCCTTTTACACCAGTGTTGTAAATTCGATCCACACTGGATACCGAAGACCACTTGTCAGTCAATTCTTTTGCTCTTTCCTAGATAAAAGTATCAATATCAATAAAGACCGTCGTTTCAACGGGAACCGAACGGGTCCACAAATCGTCTCGTATTTTCAAAATCTTACACTGATGAAAACGAGGCTGCTTCTGTTATATAAAAATATCTTTCAGGCTTAAAATATCATTTTACATTCCCGAGTTGCAGATAATGTTTTTATTGGCTAACGGATATCTCTTTTCAACAATCACTGTCACATGGTTTAAAATTAATTGTATTTTATAGCTAATCTACAGTAGTGAGAACTACGTTAGTATGCTGCACGCCGTTTTGAACAAATTCTGAAAGCAGCAATCTACGAAAGAGTAATGTAACCAATTATCTCTAATCTCCCAAACCATTTAAGTAAGAAGAGCGAGACTTGCAGGGGCACAGCTGAAGTTGCAAAGACACATTCATAAGTGTTGTTCTCCTATGGATTCTAACACATGGCCACGACATGGATGTCCGACTTGCATTTCTCAGCTCTGTGCAAATGTCGTCTGGATGAGAAACAAAGATCGATTGCCAATAGGGATTGACTGCGGGAGAGTTTTAAAGGAATCCATTCAGTCAGCACTCTTTGATGATGATGATGATGATGATGATGATGATGATATAAATGCTGATGATATAAATGCTAATGATTCTATGCAACAGTTATCGAAGCATTGATAGGGTATATCATTAGGTTATGTATTTCCCCAATTAATTCTGTCAAACTTGTAAAATGATGTATTCCTTTATATTGATAATGAAAAAACACAAAAAGAAAATACATAAATAAATAAATAATGACAATTGTGTTTTAGCAAAAATTTCACTTGCGTCCAGAATATATTGGCAATTATTGGTTTTCTTATTTTTTTCCCAATGTCATTACCACTGCTCCACGAACCCTATAAATCGTCTAAGACGTTTTCGGTACAATCAAATGAAATATTTCAGTAGATAGACTTAGATAAAATTTAATTATTAAACACTGATTTTGTGCCTTTTTAGAAAAATATGTCCTAACAATTTTCATTACTCCTATGGATTATATATTGACAATATTAGAAATATCAGTGGTCAGGCAACACAATTAATTAAATACAGCTACATATTTTAAAGAATATTATTTGAGTATAACGTGCACTCCCGTTTAACATGAATCCTTAACGAGAAAATTCAGGAAATAGATTATTAGGCAAATTTATTTTAGAAATTTAACCTAAATTTAGCAATTATTCAATTTTTCATAAGTTTGTACTGACTAAAAAAACGTATAGTTTACATTATGTCTTAAAACACAACATTTTAAAAATGGAACTTGACACCACCTTGCTTAACACTCAGCATTATAAGGTACGGTTCAAGGGTAAAGTGGAGCAATCCAGGGAATGGAGTAGCGCCCTCCCCTACACCTTGGTGTAGTAGCTATCGAAAAGGGAGCCTTCGGGTCACCCTCGACTATGGTCGCTAACTTTACTTTACTTTTGTATGAACACATAGGCATATTCACATAAAAAAAAGCTACAAGCTTACAAAGAAAATAAGCTTGCATTAGGAGTAACAAAATGATAAACAAAAACAAATTTCAGTCAATATTTCTCTATACTGTGTAGAAAACATTAGCTAGAACTATAAACATAACTTAATTTCAGTCATCTCATCCCGAATATGCTGAGGTACCTAAAAGTAAAAATAGTTAATAATATAGTTCTCATGTATAACCAGCACTGAAAAATCTGAAAAAAAAAGTGCGTCTAATACTCAAATGTTTTTGACTATGAAAATAATTTAGTTTCGGTCATCCAGTTCCAAATATGGTAAGATATTTGACCGGAAAATGTTAATTATTTATTTCTCGTGCAGAGGACATTCCCCTAAATTTTGTCCTGAAAAATCTGTAAAAGTACTGCGTCTATTATACAAAAAAATAACGATATTTATTTTAAATGTCCAGTAAAAAGCCAGTGTTATAAATAGATGTTGAAATCTTTAGTCACTTCTACTATAGAAGATTTTTTATAAAAACCTTGTCTTTGTATGATTGTGTCAAATTTTGTTATAGCACACGATTCGATTATTCTGCGTTTATCCCTGTCGTGAAGGAAAACAAATATGGTAGACTTATATAAGTCAAATTTTTGGTTGTTTAAGATATTATGGAACACTAAGGAGTTGGTTGAGTTTCTAGATTTAAGATCTGTTTTATTTTCATAATTTTTTATATTCAAGTTCCTGGAAGGTTTTCCCCATATATCGGGAAATATATATCGGGAAAACATTTAAAATAGATCTGGTTAAAAAAAGATTATGAGTTCATTATGACGGTGTGAAAAATAAAACAACCTTTAAGAAACTATACAGAAAAATGTAAATATGAACGTATCGTGAACGAAATTCCCTAACCTTTAGGCTTAAAATACTATTAATGGGTTGAAATACCTTTAGAATTAATCAATTAATCAATCTTCCTATCATATATGGATGTTGTTTAATGAATTATATTTTTGAAAATTATGTACAATTTGAAGAAAAAGAAACAAAATGACTTTGTTTTGAAAATTGATAAGAATGTTTATGTTGCCCATGTTAAATTAGAATTGAAAACAAGTTCATTGACGCTACTTATACAGGTGGCCTCTAATAAACACGATAGTGACTTCTTGGTAGCCTTAAAAGAACACAAATGTGACTTCTAGGTGATCCTAAAAGGACACTAATATCGGAGGTATTTTGTGATTTTTCTCAATGATAATGAAACATAGATAAATAAATAAATTCCTATCATTAATATTTTATGTAATGTTTGTGAAATTGACGGCAATCGGGCGTTATATTTACAATATTTATTACAAGTGAAAAATTGAAGATTATCCGCAAAGTATTTCATATTTCTGATATGATATTCATTTGAATTAAGAAAAAGATTTATATTTGGCTTCCGTAAAATCAAATCAAAACAATAATTCAGATGGCATTGAAAGAAAAAAAATTGGCTACTTTGGATTTGACAGAATAATTTTTACATCAATGTGGCTTTGTCCGGGATATCTTGGCTAAGAGTCGATTGGGTGAACAATCTTACAATTTTCAATAAGACGATTTCATAAGGAAACGAAAAAAATCTCACCATAACGGAATCAAGAATTGGTCAAATTTTGGGTAACTTGCGTTGCACTTAAAAATGCATTTGAAGGGAAATACTGTTCCTTGTTGAAAAAATAAACAATGGTCATTGGATGTATGATTTAATGACACAACAATCCTTATTGGTCATTCAAACCTAATCCTGCTAATATATATATATATATATATATATATATATATACTCAAACCATCAACTGGAGCAGGATGCAATACTAGGTCGATTTTACTGTGAAGTTAAGTTTGAATTCAGAGTTTTACTTCTCCTCAAGGCTAAAAGTAGTGTCTGTCCTTCTATTTCCCCATAGCCGGACGAAAATTAGTTGGATTCATACATTTCACAAATATATTATGGCTATGTAAAGTACTAACAGCTACGTCCAGGATTTGAAGTTGGACCGCCGTGTCCATTTTCTGCAACAGTAACTGGTACCTCTCTCTTTCTCTCTCTATCTATCTATCTATCTATCTATATATCAGTAATATCCAATTGGCGTTCGAAGATAATGGGTGTGGATTATTCGTGTATAGAATATATGAGGACTTCCATATCAATCTATGTATAGCTATTGTTACATATTGTTTTTCATGTTTATATGAGAAAACACGTATACAGAGCGTATAGAATGTATAATGAAGGAAACTACACCATGGTTAAATTGTCATGATAAATCTATTTCGGTGGAGAATATAATCTTCGTCGTCAGAAAATATGCACGTTTAATTTGAGGGTGAAAAAAGCAAATGTATGTATATATATATATATATATATATATATATATATATATATATATATATATATATATATATATATATGTACTCTTATCCATATTGACATCTACCAATAATTTATTTATCTATCTTAAGGGTCAGTACAGCCAACATATAATATGTACCAATAATTCATATATATATATATATATATATATATATATATATATATCAACTCACCGGGATTTTTCAATGCCAAAGCCATTTTTGAAGGACAATAGCGTAACAATTTAATACATTGCTGAAGGTATGTGAGTTAACGCTTTACTCAAAAATGATTTTTCGAAAGTCAACGTAATAGTGCATCTCGATTTTGAATTCATTTGCAGCGATGTCGCAGTCGAGCACGTGCGTCAGAACGCCACCCGGACTCTCCCGTGTAAATCTAACAATCATTATATATATATATATATATATATATATATATATACATATATATATATCTGTGTGTCTGTGTGTCTATGTGAATTTGTTGGTCGATAAATGATATATTTACCGATCTCTCTCTCTCTCTCTCTCTCTTTCTCTCTCAGCCTCTATGTTTTTCTCTGCTTTGCGTGTGTCTGTGTATGTCGATCTCTGTATATATATATATATATATATATATATATATATATATAAAACATAAGATTGCACCAAGAGAGATCAATAAATAGAAGTCAGTATATATATATATATATATATATATATATATATATATATATATATATATACTTGTGTGTGTGTGTATGTGTGCGTGTGCACGGGCGACACTAACTGAGGAAGGATGAACAGAAAGGTAGGAAAAAATAGATATAAAAATTCCGCAAGTTTAACAGTCGGGAGAATTAGATTTGACAAATGAATTCTTAGATTACTTTTCTTTCTTTCTTTCTTTCTTTCTTTCTTTCCATGTTCTCAACACATTTACTCTACTTATTTATTTATTTACATATCTTTATTTTAGCCATAGACCGGACGGCAAATGGAGCGGATGTGAAGAGGTAGCCACGAGGAAATAAAAACTAATTTGACAGCAATGGACATTATGACAAGGGTTCCTTGCTGCGGGCAGGCAACTATTTCAATAGCTTTATTGTCGATTCTAATGACACCTCTTCTAAATCGGCCGGCAAAATTGGATAAAGCTGGATAATTTCAACGGGCGATAGCCTTCAATCCTCATTCCTTTTCTCAAGTTCAGCCTCCCACAATAAAGGTAAGAAACGGGTATCTTTAAAGAAAAGATGAGCCGTTAGAGAGACAATCTGAAAGAGATCGATAGATTGATGGATAGACCGAGAGAGAGAGAGAGAGAGAGAGAGAGAAAGAGAGAGAGAGAGTCAGTGAGTGAAAGAGAGGATAGACAAAGAGAAAGAGAGAGAGAAATGTTCAGTAAGCTTGCGAGAAAGGGAGCAAAAATTAAGCTAAATAGAAAGATGTAGACTGAGAAAAGTAAATAAACTTATCACTTTGTCTCTGTCCACATATCTTTACGAGGGGCATACGATAAGTTTCCATACTTTTTTCGTATGGGTACTTTTATTGATTGTACACACATGAAACTCTACTCCCCTTCGAATAATCTCCTCCGGCTTCAATGTACTTGTTGTACCGTTCCAACAACTTCTTGAAGGCCCCATCGAAGTCCTCTTGTGTGAGAGTGTCAGTGACCTTCGTCACAGCCTCTTTCATCTCAATTCTCTCATAACGACAGCCTCTGAGGTTAGGGAATAACCAAAAGTCACGGGGAGCAAGCTCTGGACTATAGTGAGGGTGAGGAACTGTTTTGATACCCATCTTGGTCAAATAGTCTGTGAAAGGATGGAGTAGTAGACTGGTGCATTATCCTGATGGAAATGCCACTGACCCGATTTGAAGAGTGCTGACCTCTTCCCAAGGAATCTCTTCTTGAACTCCCTTAAAACCTCAACATAGTAACCCTAACCCTAACCGTTTGGCCAATCAACTCTGGTGTATTGACTTCCTTACTTCTCACACACTTCTCATCATCCCTCACAGACTCTCTGCCTTCCTTGAATCTCTTATGTAACTCAAAAACTGATGCTTGATTCATGCAAGATGGTCAAAAAGCAGTCTAAAGCATTCCATACGTTTCTGTGGCACTTTTTCCAAGTTTAAAACAGAATTTTACTGCATATCATTCTTCTAAAGTGTCAGATTGCATTTTTGAAATTCACCAACAGTGACAATCAAGCTTTAGTAGGGTGTATTCCAATTGCTGATGTAGCTGTTCATTTGAACCTGAAAACTTAAGAATTGGTCTGTCATATCATAAGATTTTTAGCAATAACATACTGAATTTTCAAGAGTCTACGACATTTTAAAAGCCCATACGAAAAAAGTCTGAAAACTTATCGTAAGCACCTCGCATATATATATATATATATATATATATATATATATATATATATAAGTAATCATGGATATATCTTACTCTTTGTATGTCTGTCTGAGTGTGTGTGTATGTCTCTCTCTCTCTCTCTCTCTCTCTCTCTTTCTCTCTCTCTCTCACACACACACACACAGACAACCATCATATATATATATATATATATAGGTGAGCGCGTGGGTGTGTGAGCGTGTACATGTCTCTGTTTTCTTTGCTTTATATTTCTCTCTTTCTCTCTTCCTTTCTTTCTTCCTCTCTCACTCACCCTCACACACACATATATATATATAAATTTATCTTTATATTTGGTAAGATGATTTATTGTTGGATTATTTATTTCGAAAGTCATTTATTTTAACTATAGTGGTCTTCAATTATATACGGTAAACACTTTATACTTAATTGCAATATCAATGTTTTAAGACCAAATGTATAAATTGAACCATGACAGATAGTACTACACGGGGTAGATTTCACTAGGAATAATGACAACACAGATTTGACTTCACACTCTCCTCCTGCTCCATAACTGAAAGTTTAACACCAAATCTAGTTTTATGTCCCATCCAGAATACACACACACACATACATATATATATATATATAAATATATGTTTAAATATATATATATATATATATATATATATATACGTGTGTGTGTGTGTGTGTGTGTGTGTGTGTGTGTGTGTTGTATATTTAGACAGCAAATCATTATCTAAAAAGGTTTGGTTGAATACCACGGATTGTTTCTTTTTTTAAATCTCCAAGTGAAGACGTTCAAGTCTTCTTACAACTCTAATGTCTGGGTCAAGTTGATAATGAAAGAACCATTTATTATATATTAGCCCAAGGGTTTTCGATCGGACACAATCCCCACAGATGACCAGTGAAATGGTCGAAAGCTATTGGGCTAATATAGGTTTATTTCTTTAGCAACATGACCCAAACTTAAGAACAAATACTGGAGGGAAGACATGAATATCTCTTGATGATTTTAAAAAAGAAACAATCCCTGGTATTCAACCAAAACAGTTTATATACATACATACATATATATATATATATATATATATATATATATATAAAGAGAGAAAGAAAGACTTTGAGGGAGATAAAGAAAGAGAAAGAAAGGTAGAGACGGTCGTCTGATGAGTATCCACATATAAAGAATAATGTCGTTTATAGTGAGGGTAAAAACTTGTATGAACATGTACTCAGTAGCATGTAAAGACCGGTTCGAAATTCATTAGTGTCGCTATCAACTAACTGCATATGTTAAATTTACGTATAAAGCAGCATTTACTGATAGAAGATCTCACTAGGCCCTAATTAGAATTTACGGACTTATGATTGTTAATTGGAATACATTGAAAATGTCTTCGGGGGAGCGTTAAAACTATCCGAAACTAAAAAGAGGTGAGCTAATAATTTTGTAGTTTCCTATATATATATGAATAAAAAGTGCTCCATATTGTTTTAGAAGAAAAATAAGTCTTCATAAACATGTAATCATGTACTTCTAAAGGGTAATATATATATATATATATATATATATATATATATATATATATATATATATATATATATAAAGAGAGACACCTTGGTAAGTTTGGCATTTGCATAAAGATTATTGGTTAATGCTCGTGCGTGTGTATTGGAATGTTAGACAGATTTTTTAATAATTTCTAATATAGCTAACAAATTTCCATTTAAGGCATTAAAATCAGAGTATGATTGTTTAGAAAATAAGGTCTTCGTAAACATGTTGTCGTGTACTTCTAAAGGGTAACCTATATATATATATATATATATGTGTGTGTGTGTGTGTGTGTGTGTGTGTGTGTGTGTGTGCGTGTGTGTCTGTGTCTGTGGTATATATATATATATATATATATATGGAGAGAGAGAGAGAGAGTGAGGGGAGAGAGAGGGGGAGAGAGAGAGAGACCTTGTTAATAATAATTAATAATTTCTAATATCGCTAACAATTTTCAATATAAGGCGCTATAATCAGAGTATGATTGTTTGAAAATAAGGTCTTCGTAAACATGTAGTCATGTACTTCTAAAGGGTGACCTCTAAATATATATATATATACATATATATATATATATATATATATATATATATATATATATATATTTATATCTATATATATATATATATATATATATATGTATGTGTGTGTGTGTGTGTGTGTGTGTGTGGTATATATATATATATATATATATATATATATATATATATATATATATAGAGAGAGAGAGAGGGGTCATGGTAAGTTTGGTATTTGCATAAAGATTATTATTTAATGCTCGTGTGTATGTATTGGTATGTTAGGCGATATGTAATGAAAGAAGGTGGGTCTATGTATGAAATGTATTTTTATTGGGTCTGTGAGTGCATCTTATTTATGTATCTTTGATCAATAATAATGAAATCCTTAAGCAGATACATATTCAGTGAGTGTAATTGCATTAGATGTCGACCCTGGTGGTCCACGATATTCAACGGTTCGTTTTCAATGCCCTCATACCTTGCAGTACCGAATTGCGGCAAGAAATCTCAAAGTGAAACAAACAAAATAAAAAAAAAACAAAAAAAAACAAACTCTCAGACATCGATGTAGGTGACTGACTTGAAATATAAACGCTTATTGCTTACATCCTTTGTTATTTTTAAAGTCATAATCTTGCATACACGCGTTGCTAGATCTCAATGCATCTACAGAATGTTTTTCCTATAATAGATTTTTTTAGATGAAATGATTTTAAAAGATATGTGATTTTAGTAATGTCGTTTTTCTTATTCTCTTAGTTAAACAAATGACAATTTGATAGCTCGATTGGTATCATTTTTTATTCAGTGCCATATTAACTTTTGTTGATTATTTACTGCCAAAACCTTCCTAGTAGAAGAACAGAAGTTCTACTAGTTAACCCATATAAGAGAGAGAGTGGGGGTTAAATGAGGTTTCCTACCTTTTCCAATGTTATTAGTTCGAATGTGAACGTAATAGCGCAATGCGATTTCGAACTCGCCTTGTATGATGTCCCAGTCCAGCACGTTAGCAACTAAACCACGTGTACTCCTTATCCCTTGATAACGTTACATCATTCTCTTAACAATTATCTTTAAAATTTTGCATTAAAATGTACCAATTGAGTTCATAATAAAATCCAAAACAAGATCATTTACATTGATAGGATTCGATTTAAACTTTTTGACACAATAATCTATATTCAAAACACGAGGATGTCTTAATTGGTTACTAATTAAACCCAGACGAGTTATCGTTTTGTTATAGAAAACTTGAATAAGTCGAAGTAATATCGTGATTTTCAGAATTCTTTTCCAAGCATTCTAATAAAAAAAGAATAGTGTTTATATTAGTCTTCTTGTACGAAAATAAAAGGATTTATCCGATTTTCTCCCAAGCCAAATTTGACGTGAAGACATTTAATGAGGGAATCTTAGCAAAATTCCATGCTTTTAAGTGGTCATCACAAAAAATACTTGATTCCTGCAGCATTCTTTTTTTATTGCATTTGGCACCAAGCTATGTAGTTTAGCTATGTAGGTAGAGGTGTATGGACAAACTATGTAGGTATGGGTGTATGGACAAACTATGTAGGTATAGGTGTATGGACAAACTATGTAGGTATAGGTGTATGGACAAACTATGTAGGTATGGGTGTATGGACCAACTATGTAGGTATAGGTGTATGGACAAACTATGTAGGTATGGGTGTATGGACCAACTATGTAGGTATAGGTGTATGGACAAACTATGTAGGTACAGGTGTATGGACCAACTATGTAGGTATAGGTGTATGGACAAACTATGTAGGTACAAGTGTATGGACAAACTATGTAGGTATAAGTTTATGGACAAACTCCTGGGACTAGCTGATCAGCTTACTACGAATAATCCAGTGCACAAACGCCAGGTGGAACCAAAAATCATACAATCCTTTTTTATTGATTTAAACCATATTTTAAAAAATAATCTGAATTTACTCATTAGATTATTGTTAAGCATCTGCTTCATTTCATCTATTTAAAACTCAGTAAATTTCTTTTGTATGAAAATATGAAAATTGTTTCAACCGTGAAATTTGGCCATTTAGCATTAAGTGACATTATCATTTTCTTTGGTTTTAACAATATTGTTATAGAGGTATTTACTCTTAAAATGCTGAAGTTATTTGATTCGCTTCGAACAATGTCTTAAATAGATCGTTGAAGAAATCATGATGCATAACAATAAGCATCGAAGTATTTATTCCATTTAAAAAGCAATAAGGTCAGTTTCATTTTCTTTGTTTAATGGTATATTAATCTTCCTGGCTTATTTAATGTAGAAGAAAAGTTGTGGTACTATTTAACCAGCAGCAGGGGTTTATACATTTCCAATGAGTATTAGTTTGAAAGTGAACGTAGTAACGCGATTGGAGTTTGAAATCGTTTACTACGTTGTCGCAGTCCAGTACATTAGCCACTATTTCCCCAATATTGTCGTAGCCCCATCTCATAAATGTAGAAAATTATTCCAACTGTTAGAATATCATGCTTTTTTTATCAACGGAAAACCAGTCAATTATGCCAGAATGGTTATCACAAGAGAAATATATTCAATGGATTAAGTTAAAGTTCAGGATGAAGTTACTTTGCATATTACTTCGATCAAAGGCACTTAGGATAGGCATGAATCCAACTATTCTATTCCTGTGTATATTACAGATAAGGAAGAATGGGCCTTTGTAATAGACACCGGTCTAGGAGAAAAAAAACAACACTGATTTCAAATCTACCAACTTAGCAATGTAACCTATCGTGAGGGAGTTAAAAGAAAGAAAGAAAGAAAGAAAGAAATGGAATTAAAACCCGAGATTGTTTTGTCTCATTTTGGTAATTCCTATCACAACATTGTTGCCAAGTAGTAAAAACATTCTCACTTTCCTTAAAAATGTCACAAAGATGAGAGATAAGGAAGAATGGTCCTTTGTAAGGGACACCAGTCTAGGAGAAAAACACTGAGTTTAAATCTACCAACTTAGCAATGCAACCTACCGCGGAGGAATTGAAAGAAAAAAAAGAAAGAAATAGGGTTAAAAACCGAGGTTGTTTTGTTTCATTCTGGTAACTTATATCACAGCATTATTGCCAAGTGATGAAAACACTCTCACTTTCCTAAAAAAATATATTGCAAAGAGGAGAGATAAGGAAGAATGGACGTTTGTGATGGACACTGATATTGGAGAAAAAACTCTGAGTTTAAAGTTGGTAGCAACTTAGCAATGTAACATCTCACGGAGGAGTAGAAAGAAATGGAGTTAAAAACTGACTTTTTTTTTTGTCTCATTCTTGTGACTTATATCACAGCATTATTGCCAAGTAGTAAAACCACTCTCGCTTTCCAAAAAAGTCGTAAAGAGAGATGCAGCAAACAACCTTGCTTGGGCCTGTGCCAAAAAACGAGGTGCAAATCCATAGTCTCGTAAAACTGACGGTTGCCTGAAAGTTATCAAAGGTAATAGATACTTTTTCAATATATTCAACGTGTAATAAAAAAAAGATTATCATTTAAAAAAAATCAAAACTTAAACAGTAAAATGAACAACTGACCAATTTCAGAAAAATGTGATGATGTTCATATCGCGGTCTGGAGGTCTAAAGTGATACATATTGACCCTTACAGGTGAATAAAATGTTGACTGGATGAATGAAATCATAGCGTAGGTGAATTTATAGGTTTGTGTTTATAAATTCTTTTGTAACATGCGAACAAAAATTACTGGATCATATAGATAAGTTGATAGATATTGTAGACATAGGAGAAAGCATGGTTGGATATGATGGCTTCTAGTTTTCTTTAGTCGTATTTTATAGCATATCAATCTTTTCGAGTTATTTAATGCCAATACCACAAACACACAGACACACTCTCACGGACACACACTCACACACACACACACACACACACACATATATATATATATATATATATATATATATATATATATATATATCATTAAAAATAATCTTACCTAAAATGTATATTTATATATATATATATACAAAATATATATATATATATATATATATATATATATATATATATATATAGTCATCCACAGACGGACTGTTTCGTTGTATCAGAACTCTTCAGTGTAGCTAGACATGTAGGACCCGAGGAACTGGGATCGAAACCCTCCCAACTTTAGGTTAGACTAAGTATGATACCACCCAGCGTGTATATATATATATATATATATATATATATATATATATATATATATATATATATATATATTATTATCGTCATTAAAAGATACAATTTGTAAGAGAATAGTTTGTTGATAAAGTCTATATTTTAATGAGCCACAGGCCGTTTGTTTGCGCACAATTAAATGATTTTAAGAATGATAAGTGCTTGACTAGGTCTATTGGAACCGGATCAGAATAGATCTGGGAGTTATCTCAATAAAAATGCTACCCAACATTCTCTCTATTTCCAGGATTGTGCGTCCTCATCAAATGGTTTATAATCATACCCAGGTTATTCATTGGGAGAATATCTTACCCCTGTAGAGATGCAGTCGGTGTATTCTACAGCTCCAGCGATCGGGGTTTAAGCAACTAGTGATGTGTCTTTCACATACGACCCGATCAAATCATAATGGTCATTTAAATGAATTAAGGATCTGGCTTAAATGGCATCATTAACAACTTATATAATCATATTTTCAAGTAAGAAACCTTTCAGAAACAATTTAATTTTAAACAATTTATTTTATAGAAATACTTAATTATCTCATATCCCTTTTAATAATAGATCATATTTTATCTTTAGAAAACAAAATTTATTTAATAAGAATAATGTAAATATAGATTTAGACAAGAAAAAACCTGATAAGAAAGTAAAGTTAAAATGCAATACCTGAAATTTTTAATCCCTTTCCAAGTTAACGAATATATAAAGAATAAAATAAAATAAAATTATTATTTACGAAAAGGCTTGTACAATCCTAAAAGATAGGAATCTTCATTTGTCAATTCAGTTTCTGAATTCCCAAATATTTTTTGTGTGTCGACATATGATTTAATTTTCTATTCATGATAACATTCTTTTTTTCATTTTGCAAAAAATTTTCATCTTGACATCGAAAACATTTTTCAAAAATCATCCTCTCATATCATTACATTCAGTGAGACTAAGAAAAAATGTCAGATATATTCACTTTATTTGTGAAGAAATGGAAACTAAACTCGTCTACAAAGAGTGCATCAAATAAAAAAAAAGGTCTGAAAAATCCTGGTCTAAACAAATCAACCCGACTTGTGAAGATCGTTTAATCCAATTTTTTGAAAAACATAGAATTATGCGAAGGTTACGCCATCCATACTCGC
>OY757916.1:70601492-70618992 GCA_963585895.1 Sepioteuthis lessoniana | reverse complement strand
TTAGACTATTGCTTATCTATCTGATTCCTTTATATGTATATGCATACGACTCATTCCCTCAGTGAGAGTACGTCATCACTATACAGAAAATGGAAAAAGGATTTTTAATCACATGCATCGAGATCTGTATTGATAAAAAGTAGCTCACATCACAGTTCCTTTGAGTTGCCAGAAATGTAGCGATTTTCGATTTAATCGTGTTGCTGCAATAAATACTTTACTTCTCAAAGATTTTCATTATATCACTTTAATATATTTTGTAAATCTCAACAATTCGTAGCATCATTGATTTGATATTTTTTAGCTGTGACTTTTAAAATAGCCTCAGTTTGACGAAAAGCAATTAATAGTTTCTGAAAGATTCCTTATTATATTCTAAAAAAAAAGATATTCGAAAATATTGGGAATATAATAGACGTATTACAGTATAATATTTTGGAGAATAATGACTTTTTTCTGTCAGATTCATTTAGTCCAGTCTCAGAGAGAGAGAGAGAGAGAGAGAGAGAGAGAGAGAAAGAGAAAGAGAGAGAGAAATACACAATCATAAACATATACATATATTCGTTTAATGATCAACATCGTTGATCATTACTTTTGATATAGAGGCACGTCTTATTTATCAAATTTACATTATAAATAATTATTGAGAACTGAGAAAATACATTGATCGTGTGAGTGCTTACAGAAGAGAATTATATATATATATATATATATATATATATATATATATATATATATATATTGCAAGGTTTACAGGGGAATTGAACAATTCCCCTGTAAACAGTGATTTTAATATGTAAAACTTTTTGGATTCCCCAACATCACACACTGCCCGTGACTTAAAGTTTCACGTTCGATATTTCTGAACTATCAGCAGATACGTTATAGTATCCCTGGGTCTGTGTTTTTATGCTAGTAATCTAGACTGAGGCGATTTTAAGGAAAGGAAGGAATAAAGTATGGACAAATGATAAAGTAAATATCTTCTCTCGTTTTTCATTGGTAAACTATGCACTACTACAACTGCTACTACTACTACAACAACAACTAATAATAATAATAATAATAATAATAGTAATAATAATGATAATAATAATAAATTATTATTATTATTATTATTATTATTATTATTATTATTATTATGTGAAATTTTCGACACCAGCATCCTGGTGGGTTTTTCACTGGAGTTCTCCAGGACCCTTCTCAGTATTTTAGCCAATATCAACAATGCTGTACTCTTGATGGTCTTGATTCTCCCTCCGGTCTGTAACGATTCCAATCTTCTCTCCATTTCTTTGAGAAAGGTTCCAAGCACACCGTTTACAATTGGTATGACCGTCACCTTAATGATCCACGGTCTTTTTACTTGTTCAGGGATAAGTTAATCTTTTCACTTTCTTTTATTTTTACTATGTGGTCTACTGGAACGATTAAATTCTCAAAACTATTCCAATGTTGTTTTTTTTCGTTTTCTTTTCTTTTGTTGTTGTTGTTAATTAGCACTTGGTCTGGTCATCTGGCCTGGATTAGGTGATCCGTTTGTATCTCAGAATCCTCAGGAGTCTGAGTGACAGCAAATCTCCTCAAGTCTCCTGGACTTTTATCACTATTCTATGTGATCTCAGTAACTTAGAAGTTTGGATGGTCTCCATTTGTGCAGTTATTTCCAAGTTCTCCAGTCTATTTATTAAACTATCGGTGACTGTACCAAGAGCTCCAATTACATTTGGTATAATCATCATTTTCATGTTTCACAGTTTTTCAATTCACGAGCTAGGTCGAGGTACTTAATATTCTTTTCACTTTCTTTTAATTTTAGCCGGGATCACTAAGTTCACAATTCTGCACGTTCTCTTTATTATTATTATTTTTTTTTTGTTCTTGTTGTTGTTGCTGTTCTTCTTCTTCTTCTTCTTCTTCTTCTTCTTCTTCTTCTTCTTCTTCTTCTTCTTATTATTATTATTATTATTATTATTATTATTATTATTATTATTATTATTATCATTATTATTATTATTATTATTATTATTATTATTATTATTATTATTATTATTATTATCTCTCCTTGTGAGGTTTGCACGCCACTTTTAACTGGAGATTTTTACCAGAGTCTGAGTGAAAGCAAATCTTATCAGATTTCTAGTACTATTCTGTGTACACTTGTCTGTCTTAACAATGCTATGTTCTGGATGGTCTTTATTCTTCCGATGTTTTCCAATAACTACTCTCTCCTTTACAGGCCAGTGTGAACAGTACCAAGGCCCAAACTACTATTAATATTACCAGCTTCTTTAGCTCATTGAAAAAAAAAAATATTTGTCTCTTTTCGTTTACTTAAACTTTCAAAAACTTTCAATGTTAAGATGGAGCAACGAATTTCTCTAATTCACAGATTCTTTCCTTCATGTTTATTTATTCTAGTCCTAATATTCAGATTATGATCACAGAATCCGTTTGTATTTCAAAATCCCAAGGGATTTGATAGGTTTCCTTTTCTTGGAGAGTTTCTGATTTGTGCATATAGTATTTATCAGTTATTATTATAATTATTTACTGATTAGAGTCTTCTCATCAGCGTTAGCTGAGTGAGTCTGAGTGACAGCAAGTCTCCTCAAGTATCCAGGACTCTTCTCAGTATTTGGGCCGTTCTCAATTATGCTGTAGTTTGGATGGTCTCCACTCGTCCTCCAACTTTCAAGTCGTCCAGTCCCTAAATAATCCTTTAGTTACTGTACCAAAATTCGTATTATTGTCACCTTCATGTTCCATAGTTTTTTCAATTCCCCTAGGAAGGTCGAGGTACTTATCTTTCTTTTAACTTTCTTTCAGTTTTATTTTGTGGTCAGCCGGGACAGGAAAGTCGACTATTTTGCAAGTTCTCTTTTTTTCGTAGATTATTATAAAGTCAGGTGTGCTGTCCGAGGTTAGGTGATCTGTTTCTTTGTCAAAGTCCCATAGGAGTTAACGTGTATCATTTACTAGGACAGATACTGTGTTGTGCATATACCATTTATTCGTATGGTCAAATTTAAATTTCTTGCACATCTCGCTGTGGATCACCTTGCCCACCCACTCACGTTTACTCTTATACTCCTTCGTCATCTTCTTCTTCTTCTTCTTCTTCTTCTTCTTCTTCTTCTTCTTCTTCTTTTTCTTCTTCTTCTTCTTCTTCTTCTTCTTCTTATTATTATTATTATTATTATTATTATTATTATTATTATTATTAATTTTCTCTTTTACGAACTTTTCACACTAGCTTTAGCCGACGGTTTTTTCATTGGAGTTTGAGTGACAGCAAGTCACTCCAAGTATCCAGGACTCTTCTCAGTATTCTCATCGATCTCAATAATTCTGTAGTTTGGATGGCCTCCATTCGTCCTCATATTTCCAAGTCCTCCTGTCCCTTTTCATATCCTTTGGTGACTGTACCAGGAGCGATAATTACAACTGATATCACAGTCATTCTCATGTTCCACAGTTGTTTCAGTTCCCAAGCAAGGTCGAGGTACTTATCTTTCTTTTCGCTTTCTTTTACTTTTTTATCTGTGCTCAGCCGGGACAGCTAAATTCACAATTAGTAATCCTTCTTTTCACTTTCTTTCAATCTTCTTTCAATTATTATTATTATTATTATTATTATTATTATTTGCAAGGTTTTCACACCAGTGTTTGCTGTTGGTCTTTCATTGGAGTCTGAGTGACAACAAGTCTCCTTAAGTCTCCTGGACTTGTCTGCGTATTCTGGCCAATCTTAACAACGATGCAGTCTGGATGGTCTCTATTTGTCCCCCAATTGTCAACGCGTCCAGCCTCTTTTCCAAAACTTTGGGACATTTCCAAGGGCGCAATTATAAATTAGTATGTTCTACAGCTTTCTTGGTTGTCTGGCAAGGACAAAGTATTTGTTTCTCTATTAACGTTCTTTGATTTTCACTCAGTGGTCTCTTGGGACGATAACGTCCATTAGAAGGCAATTTTTTTTTGTTAATTATCATTAAGTCTGCTCTTCTGGCCAGGATTAGGTGATCTGTTTGTTTCCACAAATCTCTGAGAATCTTATGTGTCTCATTCTCCAGGAAGGCTTTTCGTTAATGAATTTACTGTATTATTATTATTATTATTAACTTTGAGAATTTCACACCAATAATACTGTTGATCTTTCACTAGACTCTACTAATACTGTTATTATTATTTACTCCTTGAGAGCTTTTCACGTCAGCATCAGCTGATCGTCTTTCACTGGAAGTTGAGTGGCAGCAAGTCTCCTCAAGTCTCCAGGACTCTTTTCAGTATTCTGGCCGTTCTCAATACTGCCGTAGTTTGGATGGTCTACTCTCGTCTTCAAATTCCCAAGTCCTCCAGTCTCTTTAATAATCCTTTGGTGACAGTACCAAAAGCACCAATCACGATTGGTATAATTTTCTCTTTCATGTTCCACAGTTTTTTTCAATTCTCTTGCAGGGTCGGGGTACTTATTCTTTTTTTCCCCTTCTTTCTGTTTTATTCTGTAGTCTGCCGGGACAACAAAGTATACAATTTTGCAAGTCTTTTATTGGAGTCTGATTGACTTCGAGTCTTCTAAGTTCTCCAGGACTCTTCTGAGTTTTCTAGCGGATCTTAACAATGAAGTGGTCTGGACAGTCGTAATTCTTCATCTGATTTCCAATTTCTCCTGATTTTTCGTAGTCGTTGCGGACCGTTCCAATTTTATTGTTTACGCCAGATGTTTAATGGACATTGCTGGAGAATGAGTGAGAGCAGACATTCTCAATTTTTCAGTACTTATCTAATTATCTCAAATAAATCATGTACTTATATGTTCAAAACCGACTTCTAATGATATTTATCGTGAAGTAGTTACACAAAGACTTTTAAAATCTAAAGCGAATTTTTGGGGGAGTTTGAACTGTCTTCGAGTTTTAAAAAAAAATGTTCCCCGAGGATTTTTTAGGGTAAGGAGAGTTACAGGTGCCCGTAACCATAAACTTCATTTTCCTTAGGGTTCTCAGAAGTCTGTTTTAATTTTCAAATTTTTCTTAGAATTCGATTTATTTTTGTTGCAACTCTGTGCTCTAAGGACACAGGAACGTCAAGGCTATAAAAAAAAGTTTTTCTCTTTTTCTAATAAAGGTCAACTTTTTGCATTCCAGACGAATATGTCTTTCTGTGATTATGGTGCAGCGTATGAATTTCGGTCGTCTCTCTTGCTTTTGTACAAAGGCATGGGTCAGCACTGTAAGACCAATGAGTAGTTATGATTAAAACTATCTCCTCTTTTCAGTTTCTAAGTTCTGGTTCCCATATCCCCTGAGTTATTTTTTTATTAGTTTACTTGGTGGATTGCCTTTCTACAATTGGTGCCATTTTTCTCTGATGAACTCATTCACCATAATTTTTATATCGGTGTAGGGTATTTTGAGCTTGTCATCAATAATCATTCCTGAGATTGATTAATCAGCTGAGATTACTTGATCTCCTTTGATTCCGTTGTGGCTCAGAATCCAGTAGAATATGATGGCTTTCTTTTTGAGGATAGTAAGTATTTTATTCAGGAGCTTGATAAACAGTGTGTTCTCCAGTTTCTCTCTTGGCAAGTGAAATCAGGATTGATAGGAAGTCTGAAAATATGATGAATTTCTTATGTTTGCGCTCAGTCATTAAATCTAATGTCAATTCTATTTTACTCGCTTCCGTGTTAACGTTAAATGTTTCATTTGGTAAGCACTTGTTTCTTTTTAGGATATCAAGCAAGTAATGTTATGTCATTCTTTTTCTTTCAAAAAGAATCTCTGTTTTTATGCATATCATTTGTACAGATACTTTATTCATGATTCTTCTTCACACTGAATTAGAAATCTCCCACCCAAATACTCATATAGTAGTCAGTCTTGAACCATTAAAAAATCATTAAAAAATCATTTTTGAAAACTCATTTAAAAATCATTAAAATCATTAAAAAGGGATTCAAAATCATTTAAAAACGATTAACACATCATAAAAAATCATTTAAATAACATTAAAAAAATCATTAAAGAATACTTCTTTCTTTAAGCTCTGACCACGGGGCTAAGAATACATCCTATTTCTCCTCTGTGGAGGGGTTAGGCACCCCACAGAGAAAAAGGTATATCTGGTTTAAGACATAAACGGGATTTGATGATGAGGCGCCAGTTGTAGCGATCTAAGGACAGGGAATACCCTTTTATTGTCATTATTTGTATGACTAACCAGACCTGGAATTACTGGACTCGTTAGGGTCTGATGTATGTATTTAGGAGATCTGTTTTAAAATAATTTGTTGAGAAGAAAACTTGATGTCACGTAACTGGTTTAGTTTGGTTCGGTTTATAATGGTTTGGTTTGGTTTTATGGCATATTAGCCACTGTAGGTTATTTAACGCCAAATCCATTTTTATACATTTAAAGTTCTTTTTCAAACAATTCACTTTAGCATAAGTACACAGTTTTGTTCTATTTGACCCACAGATAGGACCATATTAGGTGTTACCACTCTGAGGCAGACTGGACTTGGGAGTAATGGCAATGAAGGGGTACTCCACATTCCTCAAAGCTCCAGCATTCCTGGAGCCGCACCATTAGATTGTTTAGTGTGATATCCAGGAGGGGGTCTTACTCTTCAGCAGATCTGCAGTCGATGTATTCTACATCCCTAGCTATTTAACTGTAAATTATCTGAATTAAGAATGGTTACTTAAAACTAATTCTTTAATAAGGATCATTATTAGTTATTTGAAACTGTACAACTATGTGAAAACAAGTGTCTATCAATAAGTAGACATAATTATTTGAAACTATATAATTATTGGCATGAAATAAGAACACGTGAATCGATATAACTATAAGTATAAGATGAGAATACTTGAAACCATATCACTGAGTGCAAAAAATTTGTTCGAGAGGAAGACTTTGATATCATATAAAAAAACTTAAACTATAAAAAATATATTAATATAAACGTACAATAAATACAGTTCCCTAAACTTTAGACCTGAAATAACCCTAAACGCGTTGACTTGCCATTAAAATAAATAAAAAAGTATTTCTTTTCGTGTTTTTTCCTTATTCCAAGTTATTTTCGTTATGATCCTTTCCTGTCAAGAAGAAACATCCCTCTAATCTGAATATTTATTTTATGTTTCTAAATAGCCCATTCCTTACAATCAACTTGTTGGAATCAGTTGTTTTTTTTTTTTTTTTTGTTTTTGTTTTTATTATTACATTCATTTTATTTGTTTATTTTTTGTCGACTATACGACCTAATTCGTTACAGGGGAAGGTTTAATAGTTACAAACATTGTGCATTGTTAGCAATAATCTAATGACTTTCTTTTGCTTCTCCCCTTGGCTTTTCTCTACTGATTCAGATTTATGAACAGTGTTTGCTAGGATAAACGCGGTAAATGTTGCCACCAATTGAAACACTCGTTTTTCTTCATGTCGGGTTGAAACTTATTTTGTATTGACAAAGCTAATATAATTTGCTAGAATTATGATTTCTCTGGGCCAATTTATAAATGCTCTGCTGAGTTTACCCACAACACAGACATAAATAAATAAATTTTTGCGCGCGAACGAAATGACACAAAACAAAAGTAAGCAGATGAGCATCTTCATGCCAACATACACATGCTTGGACATAAGGTCTAAGCACGTTTAAAAACACTGCCTCTAGCTAGATGGCCAGTGTTAAGAAGCGATCAGCCTGCTCAAAACCTAGATGGGTGACTATTTATGAAGGGCATAAATTCCAACCATCGGACAAATGTTGAGCAAATTGGAGGCGATCGTGACGTAAAGGAAGCAAATGAATTCAGGTTCTAATCCAGGACGGTCGCACGATGTAAAGTAGTAAGACAGTTCTATTCTGTTTTTATGTGAGACGACGCTGGACCTTGTAAATATCGCATTGAGATCTTAATGAAGATGTATATTGTATCGTTGAGGTGAATAATACACAGAGAAGAATGAGTGCTTAAAATATACATTCAGCACCAGTATCCGGTGCTAACAGATACATACAAAAGACACAGAGCAATAAGTTACAAACAATTAACAAGAGAATTTACAAAAAAAATAGATGCGGGTCTAAATGATGTATAGCCAAACGAAGTAAGATCAGTTCTAATATTAATCAGCATTTTAAATCAATGGTATTTGTCACACGCCCCACCAAACCGGCGAGTGTGGCGCAAGATCGTTTTAAGGTGGGCTCCGGGCGCAGGGCTGTAGCCCAGACACGCTCGGGATTCCCAAAAGTGTCTCATGCTCCGTCGGCATTCCACAAAAAAGGGGTGCTTCAGGCATCAGGTGATAAATCTGGCACCCCCGAAGAGGGTTAGAGCCTGGGATTACGGTCCCTGTGGCTCGAGGAATGTCAGTCTTATTCGCATGATGCGAATACAAGGCCTCCCCGTCACTCGCGCCAGGCAGCCTCGGCTGATTACCGTATCCAGAGACGTGACACACTCGACCAGATCCGCGCCGCTGATACCCATCCACTGGATCTAGCTTTTAAATCAAACCCCGAAATCATTAATCTTAGGCTAATTATGGCTTTTAGAGTGCTGAAGGTTTGTTTAGCCACTCTATAACACATATAACCGAGCTCGACTTTTCTTGTTAAATTATGAAACATATATAAACCACTTTGAATAATTAAAGATTGCATTTATGATGAATGTAGATATCAAATATAAATAAAATTTTCTCTAAGTCTCAAATAGACCCTTTCACACAGATGAACAAGGGTTGGGCAACAAGCTAGAACCTATGTACAACAGTACTAGTCTGATAAGGAATATAGCATGGGAAACCTGCCGAGAGTGATGGACTATAGAGACAAGTGGTGAGAAAGAGAGAGTTAGGGAAATCCCTGTTAGAGCCACGACATGATGATGATGATGATGATGATGATGATGATGATTTCTGAAAACGTGCATCAAACGATCAGAACGTCAACTCAAGAAAACTGATATTCCAACACCTTTAATAGTTAACAAAATAATAAAATGTGCATATCATGCCCAAGATATTGCTTCTTTTACAATAGAATTATATATATTTTTATAAACAAGAAATCCTGTGTGAGGGTCCTCTTAGTGAAGAGGCTAACGTGGATGGCTGTGGGCTGTGACACCGTAGTAACTCCAGTCGATCTAATACGTTCATTTTCGGACTTGAGAAACCTTGAGAAAATTATGAATCCCTTATCTCTCTACAACGGGTTAAAAATTTAATCACTGATCTTAATCTCCAAGTGTGGCTTCAGTATTAAATAAGCTCCTAAAAGCCAAAAGTTCAGTCTACCCATAATTTCCCCTCTCAGAGGGATACTTACTTGTCTTTTTCTTGAATTTCTTGAATCAGGTCGTTTCCAACTATAATGCTCCTAGTTTCTAGATATTTCCGTTATATATTACATAATATATTTTCATAAATCTGTTAAATAATAACTTAACAAAACTTCCAGATAAATTAAAATGAAAAAAAAACTACAATGGATTTTACCAAAGAACTAGAAACTAATACCAGCGAATCTTCTTAAGATACATTAATCATCAATTATAACAATTTGAATTCAAAATTTATCATAAATCCACTGATAAAAAAGCATATTTTACTCCCATATACCAATTGAAAATGGAATAATTATAGGTTACTGCTATATGGATCCACTCGATGGACGCTAAATAAACCGATGGAGAAAAAACTTGATGGCAATTACACAAGAATGCTGCAAACAATATTGAACAAGTCCTGGGGAAACACTCCACAAAAAAGCAGCTATATGCTGACCAACCACGCATCACGCATCACAAAAACTGTCAAAGTTAAACGAACCAGACATGTTGGATACTGCTGGAGAAGTAAGGACGAACTCACAAGCGATATACTCCAGTGGACCCCTTCACATGTACGAGCAAAGGCAGGACAATCAGCTAGAACATATATACAGCAGGTCAGTGGCGATACAGGATATTGCATAGAAGACCTCCCTGGAACGATGGACGATGGAGATCGGTAGCGAGAGAGCGTCAGGGAGATCCGTGCTAGCAGAGCGACATGATGATGATGACTTAAGAGCCCTTACACATAAATTCTTACATAAACGTCAATTAATTTTATACATATACAATTTTATACATATATATATATATATATATATATATATATATATGTGTGTGTGTGTGTGTATAAAATTAATTTTTCACAGAAAAAAAATGTATTCATAGAGAATATATATATATATAAATATATGTGTGTGTGTGTTGAAAGGAAAAGAAACAATATTATCATCCTTCATCAAACTAATTCTAGTGGCTTTTTCATTCAACCTTCACTTGGGTCGTCACTTCTACGATACCAAGAAATAGTGCATCAGAACTAGAATGAAATTCCAGGTGAGAATTGAACTCATGTCTTCAACTGTTTCGGGGAAGCCTAATTCTAGGTAATAACTGTTTAAACAATCCATCTGGGGGAATAGAGATGGTATCATAAGACCAAAAACCAATAATGCAGCAATTTAATTCGCTTCATCCCAGTTGGTATCATCATATAAGTTATTATTGTTTTACACACGAGAAATATTAAGTTGCATATATATATATATATATATATATATATATATATATATATATATATATATATATATATATCAACTTTATTTCTAGATCAAGCACAATAAAGGATTAACATTAATGATGTTAATAATGTCATCCTGCATATTTTTATTTTATTTGCTGTGTACTGCAATTTGTAAAATAATGTCCAATACGGGTATAATGACTAATTATTTATTATAATACATGGAAGAGCTTCATATATATATATATATATATATATATATATATATATATAGGAGGTATATATGGGAGATGTTGGAGGTTTTGTGGGGGAGTGTCTCCGTGTGCAAAATGTATATACATATATACCCTTATTGCTAATGGGAATCAGATAATTATCATTCTACTCCTTTGAGAGTTTTTCGCACCTGTATTAAGTGATGGTTTTCTGTCAGAGTCCGAGGGACAGGAAGTATCCACAAGTGTCCAGGGCACTTATCAGTTTTCAGGCTGATCTTAAAAATTCGAGAGTTTAGATGATCTCCACTTGTCCTCTCATCTCTAAGTTTTCCAGTTCCTGTACCAGTCCTTTAAGGGTTGTTCCAAGTACATCAATTACAATTAATATCACTGTCACCTTCATGTTCCATATTTTTTAGTTCTCAAGCAAGTTCTAGGTTTTTATCTTTCTTTTCGTTTTCTTTTAACTTTTTTTTTTTTTTTGTGGTAAAACCAAAATAATAAAAGAAATGTTTTCTCTCCAAGAATATTAGGATCATAGATTAATCATTATTTTATTCATTCGTTTTTCACACCACCATAAGCTAATGAATGGATTTCTATTGGAGTCTTGAGTGATAGCAAATTTCCTCAAGTTTCCAGGACTTTGTATTCTGGCATATCTAAACAATGCTGTAGTTTGGTTGGTCTCCAATCATCCATTTATTTCAACGTCCTTTAGTCATTGTACCGCTCCTTTGATGACTCTACCTAGCGCACCAATTGCATTAAGTATCACCGTTACTTTCGTGTTTCATTGTTGTTGTTTTTTCAGTTCTCTAGCAAGGTCTAGATACTTATCTTTTTTTTTTCTCATACTTTCAGTTTTAATCTGTAGTCAACCGGAACGACAAAGTCAGCCATTTGACTGGTTCTCTTTGTTTTTGTTGTTGACTATGAGTAGGTTTGTTCGTCAGGCCGAGATTAAAATAATCAGTTTGTATCTCAAAATAAAAGAGAATTTTGTGAAGCTTCAAGATGGATTCTGAGTTGCGCATATACTACTTTTTCGTATGATAAAATTTAAAATTCTTGCATAATTCCCTGTGAATCACAATCCCTAACCAGTCATGTAAGGTCTTATCATATTTACCCAACCCCTCCGCACGGGCAAGATATGACACAAGATCAATTTTTAAGCGGAGTTTAACAGGTTTGAATTCAGAGTTTTCTTTCTCCTGGACTAGTTGCCTCACCAAGAGCTGAAGAACCTAGTCTGCCCTTCTATTTACCCATAGCTGGAGGGAGAATAATTGGATTCATACCTTTCCCAAGGGTATTAGTGCTATGTGAAATGCAATCAGTCTCGTCCAGGATTTGAACTCGTGTCGCCGTGTCCAATTCCTGCGACGATAACCATTACACCACTGGCACCTCTTACACTCTTTTTGCACTAATTTCAAGCATTTTCTTATCACATGATAGATCGTTTCGTCTCAGTCAGCACATAATCTATATTTGCTATTTTCTTCCGTCCTGCATATTCTTGTTTTAACATAGTTGCTCCCTATGTCATTGTTTTGTGTTGCTATTAGAAAAGATTCTGTTTCTTTCCTAAGATTTCATTTGCTTACCCATTTCCAAGTTTTTTTAGAGTGAGATTTCTCTTGTTTGTAGCTTGTAATATCAGTACATGTACTTTTCTTCCTATTTTTGTTTTTTGCTTGTTATTTTTGTTCTATTTATGCTTATGTTCTTTGTATTGTTTCTGGTTGCTGGTTGCTGGTTGCGGTAATCCATCGTCCTCTGTATATTTTTATGGAGTCTCTGAATGGTTCTGCCGATGCATCAACGCTCTATTCCTCTTTTTCTTGACTCGTATAGTCTTTCAACAATCATCTCAGGGACGTAAGGCCTTATGCATCGTCATTAGCTTTTTGTTCTCTGGCTCATTTTCTTAAATTCTTTCCTCGGCTATTTCAAGGATGGTCTCGAGTATCTTGCATTAGAGGCAGCCCGAGGTTTGATCCCTTTGAAGAAATATATGTTATATAGTATGGTTTTGAGAACTTTCCTCGTTCTCCTGAGATACACTTTTTAAATTTTTCTTTCATTCCCGCTTTCAATGTTCTCTAGTATTTGTAATTTTTCTTTTATCCGAGCGTTCCGATTTGGTAGTACTCTTCCTTCTGTCATGTGTCGTTTACCGCTTCTCATCAACAGCATGATGCATTTTTCTACGCCAAATTCCATCACTATGTCCTCACTGTATAGTCTCACAGCCTGCATAAGGGGTTCCAATCCTTTTTGATGTTTGGCAAACACTTTGATTTTGTCCAATTACTTCAAGTGATAGATCTTTTCCAGCGATTTCGTAAGTTTTTATCCGCCAGTGCATAATATATATATATATATATATATATATTGCATATTAACCCTCGACCGAGCCCTCAATCAAGAGATGCACCTGTGTAAATAAGCTGAAGCAGGTGGGAGACAATTATATAACCAGGTACTACAGACGGTTTGGGGCAGTTCCAATTAGAGTTGAAGACAGTTGGAGATAGGATGCCAGCGGAGTGAGAGCCAGCTCCAGACAAAGGGCTTGGGCTTTCAGTGACCCACGGTTGAGCAGCTCAGGCAGATTGCGAAAGAAGTGCTGCTATGGTCAGAAGAACTTGGGGTCAATATGCAACAGTCTGTCCCCGTATCCAACTCACCTCTCACACACAACCAACATCAAACCTTTCGAGAATAAAGTGTGAGAGGTATGTTTCTATAAAGAAGTGTGTTCGTTCATTCATTGAAGTTCGCCATTAATGTTTGATTATGTTTCGCATATATATGTATATGTATGCGGCTATACAACATATATATATATATATATATATATATATATATATATATATATATATATATATATATCATCATCATCATCATATCGCACTGGTAGCACGGATATCCCTGACCCTCTCTCGCCACTCCTCCCTATTGTTCATCGCCCTAGGTAGGTCTTCAGGACAAGATCCCGTATCCTCACATAGCTGCTGAATGTATGTTCGTGCTGGTCGTCCTGCTTTTGCACGGCCATGTGTGGGGCTCCATAAGAGTACATCTCTTATGAGTTCGTCCCTGCTTCTCCAGCAGTGTCCTGCATGTCTGGTTCATCTAACTTAAATAGTTTTCGTGATAGGGGGCAAGTGGCCGTACAGTTGGTGTCTTGTGGGGTTTTGCCGCCAGGACTTGTTCAAGATTGCACGTAGCATTCTTGTGTAATTGCCGTCAAGCTTCTTCTCCAGCCGTTTTGTTAGCGTCCATGTAGTGCAGCCATATAGCCATATAGCAGTATCGATGTGACAGCTAGAAACACCAAAGTAAAAGTACGATCACCAGATGGAGACACAGAAATATATATATATATATATATATATATATATATATAATTAAAGGTGTGTGTGTGTGTGTGTATTTGTCATTGAACTAATAAATCTGTTGTACAAAAATAGATGTATAAGCGTGATCTATCTGGTTACAATTCATACATGACTGATGCTTATTGACAAGGAAAGGGATTAGTTCGAAAAACAAATATTTGTGGTATAATGTTTATCCTTTTTTACATTAAAAAGCTATACATATTGTCATACCAATGCATATAAACTGCATTGAATAACATACATCTCTTTTATCTCCCCTCACACACACACACACACACACACACACACACACGCACATATATATATATATATGATAATTTCCCTAGCTTAATTTAGATATAACCCACCCTAAAATGTTTATATATATATATATATATATATATATATATATATATATATATATATATATATATATATGTAAACATTTTTGGGTGGGTTATATCTAAATTAGGCTAGGGAAATTATTTTTAAAATGCTCTGGCAATTTTACATGCCTGCTGTACGTGAAACTTTGTGTTACTTACGAATTTCGTCCTTTTGATACTTTGCATTTCATATGTGATCAACGAAATGAAAGAAAAAACATTTTAACGATACCAAGGATTGTACCTGACATGAAAGTGTTAGTTATGTTCAAATGCCAAAAATTATTTTTTCTCGTATAATAATTTATCAAACCCACATTTTAAAAAAATATTCTGAGTAAAAACAATAATGCATAAATAAAACAAAATCATAAAGAGTATTTATACAAAGATCTGAGAAGTAAAATAATTATTTATTCCTCGGGTCATGCAGCTATGGGAAAACATTTTTCAATTAGCGTGGCTATATGAAAAATTATGCAAAGAAGGTACAGAAACCTTAGTTCACAAAAAATGCTAAGAATCTATAGGAACAAAACTTATATATGAGCGTCTTTCCCTACCCTCTCTTGCATCAAAACAGACTACGTCATGTTAAATTGTTATTATGCTAAATATGTGATGTTTATTATATATATGAACAAATGGCGTTTATCACATTCATGGGATATCTAATTTGAATGCAAAATTTTTAAATTAACGTAAGGGTTAGAGTGTTCGGCAATACCTCAATCTCGGGTTGAGTTATACCAAAGACTTAAAAATGGTACTTGATGCTTACTAGTTTACCACTCCGTTTCACTATGTACGAATCAAGGGTAAATAGAGCAATTTAGAAAAAAGTGTAGCGCCCTCCCCAACACCTCGGTCTTATAGCTATGAAAAAAGGAACCATCAAGTGGTTCTCTATTACGGCTGAACCATATATATATATATATATATATATATATATATATATATATATATATATATATATATGTATGACATGTATATTTAATTCATGGAATTTAGACTGCGACCCCCGGGTTACATGGAGCTTTTTGCAAAACAACAATCCTCAGGCAGTCTAAATTCTATGAATTAAATATATATATATATATATATATATATATATATATTATTTTTTTATATAATAGTTCTATCCTAGATAATTGAGGACTCTCCATTTTATATTGCACTTTCTCGGCACAAACCCACAAAGTGATTTAGTGATAACCAACACTGTTATAATATATATATATATATATATATATATATATATATATATATATATACGTGGTGCATTCAAATAGCTTCCAGACTTTTTTGTACAGGCATTTAAAATTGTTGTAGACTCTTGAAAATTCCGTATGTTATTGCTATACATCTTATGAGATGAGTGACCAATTTTTATGATTTCAGCTTCAAAGGAACAGCAACAGCTGGAATTGGAATACGCTCTACTAAAGCCTGATTGTCACTGCTGGTGAATTTCAAAAATGTAATCTGGACGAGACGACATTTTAGAAGAACGATATACAATAAAAATGTGTTTTAAACTTGGAAAAAATGCCACAGAAACGTAAGGAATGCTTCAGACTGCTTTTGGACCATCTTGCATGAATTGAGCATCAGTTATTTTGAGTGGCATAAGAGATTCAAGGAAGGTAGAGAGTCTGTGAGAGATGTTAAGAGGTGTGGGAGGAGTAATGAAGTCAATACACCAGAGTTGATTGGTCAAAGGGTTTGGATTAGGGTTACTATGTTGAGGTGTTAAGGGAGTTCAAGAAGTAATTCCGTCGGAAGAGGCCAGCAAATCGGGTCAGTGGCATTTCCACCAGGACAATGCACCAGTCCTCGATTCCATCCTTGTCACAGACTATTTGTCCCAGATGGGCATCAGTTCCACACCCTCCCTATAGTCCAGACCTTGCTCCCTGGGAATTTCGGTTATTCCCTAAGCTAAGAGGCTGTCGTTATGAGACAATTGAGGAGATGAAAGAGACTGTGACGAAGGTCATTAACACGATCACACAAGAGGACTTCCATGGGGCCTTCCAGAAGTTGTTGTAACTGTACAACGAGTGCATTGAAGCCGGAGGAGCTTACTTCGAAGGGGACTAGAGTTTCATGTGCGTGCTATCAATAAAAGTGCCCCCCAAAAAACACTATATACGAGGATCATTAAATAAGTTTTCAGACTTTTTTCGTCTGAAAACTTATTTAATGATCCTCGTAGATAGTGTTTTTTTTCTTTCGTGGTAAACCCAAATAGGTAATTTAATTTCATTAATTTTTTATGATGAGGCGCAATTTCCAATGTATGTTAAATCTTTTTTTTTTTTTTTTTTGGTGCCTTTGATGTATACGCTACCAACTAAAACACGGAAGGAAGTTGACAGACCCGAATTAAAAATTAAGTACACATTATTTTGTTACGAATATAATTAAAGAAAAATCATACACACAAAAATATCTACATATGATCTTTAATTTCATATAGCTTAACTCGGGTCCTATTGGGGTGGGTATTTGTATAAAAATAAATCTCAAACCAAAATCTATCAACACTGTTTTATCTATTCATTTATTTATTTATTTATTCATCTTGCTCGATTGCAAATAGAAACCCTCTCTTAAAAAATGCTACCGTTAAGCACAGGTACTTCAGCTAGTATCAAATAAATTTGTTATTTATTTAGAGATTCGATTTATTTACTTTTGATTTTTAGATAAAAGGAACATTTTATGAGTTAACATGGAATCAAATACGAACTAATTAATAAATTAGCTTGACTTTATTTCTTTGTTTTTCATGGCATATCAACCTTTGTGGGTTATTCCATGCCAAATTACTCCTGAGTGAATAAAAGTAGTGATAATATTTAGCCAGTGACTGGTTCATTCATCT
>OY757916.1:70596492-70598992 GCA_963585895.1 Sepioteuthis lessoniana | reverse complement strand
ACTTGTTTGGGTTTCAACTATGGTTCAAAATATCCGTTTAAAAATTAGTCCTTCTTGATAGAACCATTTCCAGAAAAAAAAAACTAATGACAACATCAAAATATAAATATGACCGTAGCATAAACGCGATTCTCAATCTCAAGGTAGGAAATAATCGTAGACAGGTTAATTTGCCGTTAAAATAAACCAATCAATTCATATACATAAGTTATAAACACCAATGAATTCAGCGAGTTATTTTCATTGTAATTAAATTAAAGACTCGTGATTTAGTAGTAAAAGAGAATTTTAAAGTTAATAAAGTAAATAAAACATTTCAAGATTTTTCCTGATTTCAGATTTTTCTGCTTTAGTGTCAATACCGCAAAGAATCCATTCAAGATAAAACTCACATCAACTACAGCTCCTGAAGAAATCAATTTACTAAGGCCTCTTTATGGTGGGAGTCTTATTAAGTTAATATCCAAATAATGATTGAATATTGGTTTCTAAAAGGAAATAGGTAAATGCCTCTCTCACATGCCTCATGAACCAAGAGAAACTCTATTTTTAGACAAAGAATTGGCGCGTGATATTATTTATTTATTCATTTATTTATTTAACTATTTATTTATTCGTTATGCCCCCAACACACGTCAGCCTTTAAACATCATAACATAGAACACATATACTATTAATAAAATATACATATACAGATAAAGTTCTGTGAAGTAATTCTTCCATTAGTTCCAAAAAATGTTCGATTAAATTCTTGTTTTTACCATTTTTTTCTGAAACCAACAAATTTAATCTTAGAATTGCAGTTTTTTGTTCCAAAAAATACATCAATTTATTCACCAAAAAATTCCAGCCGGTTGATAAACTTACTTTTAGAAATCTGTCTCAACAGTTTAAGGGAAAATGATAAAAATACGTCTACCATTAATAGAATTTCCATTTCTAAGTTTGAAGGTTTTAATCAGAACACTCATTATTCTTTCTAGTAACCTAGTTAGTTCTAATTTCTCTAATTTATCCCTATAACTGTAACTTTTTTCCTTTATTTCTATTATTTTATCAATTTTCTTTGTATCCCCTCCAATCTTGATAGTAGACTCCAATTCCCATGGCCCCACAGGGGGTGTCCTCGTGGTGTAATGGTTAAAGCGATAGACTGCGGAATCGTAGTACGCGAGTTCGTACTCCAGTCGTGCTATTACGTTCACTTTCGGGCAAATACCCTTGGGAAAGGTATGAACCCCCTTATCCTCCCAGCTATGGGTTAAATAGTACCAATACTGTTCTTCTAGGAGAATGGCTTTGGCATTAAATAACCTAAAAAGTGTTGATATGCCATTCAACAAAGAAACCAAAGAAAGAAACCATTTCTCCACATTGGAGACCAAGCCTGAGTATGATATT
This sequence comes from Sepioteuthis lessoniana, assembly GCA_963585895.1. Lineage (NCBI taxonomy): Eukaryota > Metazoa > Mollusca > Cephalopoda > Myopsida > Loliginidae > Sepioteuthis > Sepioteuthis lessoniana. The sequence continues at coordinate 70,597,591 of OY757916.1, read as the reverse complement.
CAATATGACGTCTAATTATGGTTTTACATATTTTTAAAACAAAATTTGCCTCCTTTAAAATAAGATTTCATTTCACTCTCCATAAAATTAACAAAATATAAGTGCTAGTTTTAAAAGTATCATCAAAGCCGACCGCAAGATTGAATTTCTCATCAAACTTTGGATTTCTTAGTAGTTTCATTTATATTCAACTTTGATACATGAGGTTCCAATATGAAGTATTGTCAATTTTTAATATTAAATCTTATTTTTTCAATTTTATCTCCATATATCAATTTATTTAAATGCATCTCTTTTCCAAATGGTCTTATTAGTTTAACATCATCAGCATATATAGTTTTAATAATGATTTTATATCCTAAGGTAAATCTTTGAATAACAGATCATAGTAGTCCTTTTTCTACTGGTATTATCCAACTCTTTAGAAGAGAGTTATCATTTGTTACATATTTCTTTCTTAACTTTTGATTAGAATATCAAATTTAATAAAAATTAGAATTATTAAAAAAGCGTTCGTATTCAATTACGTAAAATCTAGACGAGTGCTGATTAAATTTTCAAAAGTATAAATCTTTCTAGTTAAAAACAACGTTATATACTAACCGATATAAATCTATGTGCCCGTGGTGTAATTGTTATCGTCGTAGGAAATGGACACGGCGACACGAGTTCAAATCCTGGACGAGAATGATAGCATTTCATATAGCACTAATACCCTTGGGAAAGGTATGAATCCAATTATTCTCCCTCCAGCTATGGGTAAATAGTAGGGCAGACTAGGTTCTTCAGCCTTGGTGAGGCAACTAGTCTAGGAGAAGGAAAATTCTGAATTCAAACATTTTAAACTCCGCTTAAAAATTGACCTTGTGTCATATCCTGCCCGATTGGAGGGGTTGCTAAATATGTATTATAACTCCCAGAACCTTTACTGATCCAATAGAATTATATTGTTACGGTAACATTTGGCTCTACTCAAGACGAACATGTGTATATATAGCCATGGAATTCATCATTAAACACTTTGTATTAAGTTGTAAATAAATTGACAAAGATTTAAAAGATACAGCTTCAAACTGTATGAATTTGAAGAAATAACACA
>OY757916.1:70458992-70583992 GCA_963585895.1 Sepioteuthis lessoniana | reverse complement strand
TATTCGATGCTATCATGGTAGAGCAGTTGTAAAATGATTTCATAACCTGCAGTATTTGAGACTACAATAAACAAACAACATTTTGAGTTTTCTTAACATTTAACAAATATCTATTTTGCTTTGACATGGCCTTTTCCCATAAACTCTTAATTTTTCAGCTATACCAAAGTAAATATTACTGGGTACCTCGTCGTGATAATGTGGTTTAGAAGCTAATCTCACTTACTAATGATTTTAGTTGGTTGGTTGGTTGTTTTTTTTGGTTTTATGGCATATCAACCTTTGTTGGTTATTTAACGCCAATCCATTTTTATGTAAATAATCTGTTCTATAGAAAACAATTCAGTTTAGCATAAGTACACAGTTTAATTGTCAAAAACATTTCCATTTCAAACTATTCAAGCAGTTATATGTAATAATTCAGTTAAGTGTAAATACAGTTTTAATGTTAAAAAACAGTTCTATTTGAAATAATTCAGTTAAGCATAAGCACGCACTTTAAGTGTAGGTACGGTTTAATTGTCAAAAACGTTTCTATTTCAAGCTATTCAGTTTTCTCAATTCATTTAAGCATAAGTATGCTGTTAGTTCTATTCAACCCATAGGTAGGGCCCTATCAGGTGCTACCACTCCGGGCCAGAGTGACCTGGGAGCGATGGTAATGAAGGGGTACTCTGCATTCCCCAAAGCTCCAGCACTGCTGGAACCTCACTATCAGATTGTTTAGTGTCATATCTAGGACACTCGTTAGGGGGGGTCTTACCCCTCTGCAGAGGTGCAGTCAGTGTATTCTACAGCCCCAGCTGACTGGGCAACCAATGATTTTAGTCCTCACTAAGAGTACTATACATTCAAACTAAAATATGTTAGTTTGTTTAGTTTTTAAATTGCCTCAAGAAATTACCTCAAGAAATTGCTAATTATACTTTTTTTCCACAATTGGGCCATACAAACACTTTTTGATATTGAAAATTGACTTAAAATACAAAGGAATAAAATGTAATTAGAAATACATAAATAGAAATGTCCAGTTTGAACTAGTAAGAATAGTAATGGACAAGCATTTTCTCAAAGACATCTAATTTGTATCATAAGATTCAAGAAGAAAAGTTCATATTGAAAACAAAATAAAAAGGTCATGCATTTACCTCTGGAATGTTTTTTGTTTAATTCGTTTATTTATGTATTTCTTTCTTTCTTTATTTTTTTGGGCTTTTACTTTGCGGTTTATGTCAAATTATTTACAACATAAATTGTAGAGTATCGGTTGACTAGGCAAATCAAGTCCACCTAAAGATTTTTTGCTCAAAAGTTCTGGGTTTGACGTACACTAGCTGTATAGGACCGGACATTGGTGTAATGGTTAGAGTGTTCTCCAATGGCCCGGGAGACCTGGGTTCAATCCCAGGTCGTGTCATACCAAAGACTTTAAAAATGGTACTTGATGCCTCCTTGATTAACACTCAGCATTATAAGGTACGTATCAAGGGTAAAGTGGAGAAATCCTGGGAAAGGAGTAGCGTCCTCCCCGACACATTGGTGTAGTAGCTATCGAAAAAGGTGCCTTCGGGTCACCCTCGACTATGGTCGCCAACTTAGCTGTATAGGTCGACCTCAAACATTTATTTGGCTACAATGACGTTTTGGTTATTGTTAACAGTCAGTGCATCAGTTGCTGGAAACAACGTGTAATATAGCATTGATATAATACTTAATTAGTTTTATTATATTTCATCAATGTCTTTGCTAATTCTTTGAATATGTTCACAAAACAGTAATTTAAGTTGGAAACGTTTTGGCGGTCAGTTGGTGTCACGGTAAGCGGCAGAAAATAGATTGTTTGAAGTGTACCACTGGTTGACCACACTATGGTAAAATTTTGGATTTTTGTTCTGCCGTATAAGTTGACTTCTAATATAACATCATCATCATCATATCGTGCTGGCAGCACGGATATCCCTGACCCTCTCTCGCCACTCCTCCCTATCGTTCATCGCCCTAGGCAGGTCTTCAGGACAACAACCTGTATCCTCACATAGCTGCTGAATGTACGTTCGTGCTGGTCGTCTTGCTTTTGCGCGGCCGTGTGTGGGGATCCATAAGAGTACATCTCTTATGAGTTCATCTCTGCTTCTCCAGCAATGTCCTGCATGTCTGGTTCGCCTAACTTGAATAGTTTTCGTGATAGGGGGCAGGTGGCCGTACAGTTGGTGTCTTGTGGGGTGTTGCTGCCAGGACTTGTTCAGGATTCCACGCAGCATTCTTGTGTAATTGCCATCTAGTTTCTTCTCCAGACGTTTTGTTAGCGTCCATGTAGTGCATCCATATAGCAGTATCGATGTGACCGCTGCCTGGAAGAAACTGCGTTTCATTTTATCGGTTAGGTCTGATTTCCATATAGTCGATAGCCTATTGATAGCTGTCCATGCTTTCGTTAACCTCGTTTCGATGTCCTTTTCGGTTGATTTGACAAATTCACGTACCTAGGAAGCAGCGTCGAATCTAATATAACAGTGTTTTTTTTTTTTTCGGCTGAAATATATATATATAATATATATATATATATATATATATATATATATATATATAATTGGCTTACGGTGTATATTAAGATAGTGTATCTTGATTTGGAAAGAACCAACAAATTTCCAGCCACTATATTTAACAAAAATTTTACGCTAAAGATATTTTCAACTGGGGAAAATATATAGCCATCCACATATGACCGAACACACGGAGTAACTTTATACCAAGCTAATTCTACATTTTATTTAAAGAAAATGTATTTACCTTTATTCAAACAAAAAAATCGTTTTATTTCTATTAAACAAACTTTCCTACTCAAAGAAATTTTTTTTAAATAAAAAGAATTATAAAAACTCTCAAATAAATCTTATCAATATCTAACTGATAGTTTGTTAAAATCGCCATATATCTTGCTATTCCTACGGATATCTTACCATCTATCTAGCTCGAACCATGTGATAATCTTGTGATATTGTGTAATAGGTTTCTTACCATCTATCTAGCTCGAACTATGAGATAATCTTGTGATATTCTGTAATAAAATAATATTAGTGTTCACCTCGTAACTTCAAAGATTCATTACATTAAATTAACAAAGATTGGTCTTAACATGAGCTCAAAGTTTTTGCAGCATATTTGAAAGCAACTGAATAACCAAAACTACATGCTACTAAGGAATACAATAGAGAGTATAACCCTAGCAACTGTGTATAAGATAGATCAATTCATTTTAATCAAAGAGTTAGTTTGAATAAAAAGTGGATGTATATGTCAGAGATACAAGAAATAGAGAAATTCACTTCGAGAATGTAACAAATGGTTATACCCACAAAGATGAGTTGATGAAGCGCTTAATTATTAGTAATGAATCAATTATAATTTATAATAATAGATTTTAAGTGTATCTCAATAAAAGTTTAAGACATGAGTGGCAGTATCTTAGAATAAATGAATTTGAACTATAGTTTAGTTAGAATTCAGGAAGAACCTTTTCGGCTTTCACTTTACGCTTAAACATAGAAAGAACATTTCAAATTCAAACTTCCAATAAGTAAATTACTGTACGTGGTGGCATGTCAAGACTCAATCGTTCATACAGGTTACAGAATTTGATGAAGAACTGGATCTTGAAAATGAAATTAGAAAAGTAGCTGAAAGGATGGTATAAACGAAAGCGACTACATAATGCCTTATAATTCCCGAGTTGACGTGGTTCGCTTGTTGGCTGAGGGGTGAAGTCTAACGTGAAGTTGGGCGGGTTTCGATTCCAGCTTCAAGCGTCCGATGTGTCTAGCCACACCGAAGAGTTTGTGATACAACGAAACAGTCTGTCAGTGGATGACGATATATACGCTCCCCCGACGGGGTTTGGGTACTCTGGCGAACGAATTTACGGCTCCCACTTGCTTAATGAAAATCTCTTCGAATGAATTGAGCACTCTGGTATTCGATAAGGCAAAATGTAAACAAACGAAAACTACTACATAATGCCGTACAATTCGCGAGCTGACGTGATTCGCTTGCAGGCTGAGCGGTAGGATACTAAGTCTAATACAAAGTTGGGTGTGTTTCAATCCCCGTTTCAAGCGTCCTACGTGTCTAGCCACACTGGAGAACTGTGATACAACGAAACAGTCTTTCTATGGATGAATATATATATATATATATATATATATATTTCTTTAAGAAAAATAAAAAAACGGTCACTTTAGGATTATAAATTTATTTCCATCCTGTTATGTGTTTCTGATGTAAACCAAAAACACGAAGAAAAATTTAACAGGATATAATTTTTTATAACTCTTCTATAATTCTGCTGCCGTGAAGATACAATTTGCAAGTTAAAATAAATATTATACAAATTGATATTCGGGAAAGGTTCCATAAAAAAAGACTAAAAACATACGTCCTACTTGAAAATAATCAAGCAATTAGGCATGCTGAGCCCCCCCCCCACACACACACACTAAAAAAAAAAGCACTGACAGAATTCCTTAAGCTATACGTAAGACTGCCCAATACACTAAGTTGAACGAAATATGAATCCCTACAGAGTCAGAAAATATCTACCTAGGTTTCCCCAAACTAGATCATCAGAACGATTCTGACTCATGAATGGTTTGACCAAAATTTTATTTTATTAATAAAAAGAACTCTAGAAAGAATGAAATTAGCATAAAAAAATAAACAAAAAACAGTGCTCAATTCATAAGAACAGCTATTGCATTTCAGCGCATGTGGCAGCCGGCAAACTCCCTACTTGAAGATACAAATTTAAATATAAACTATTTTTATCAGCAAAGTTTTTACAATGCTCTATGCATAAACATGTAAAGTAATATTCAGGCCAAAAATATTGTGATATTACATGGCCAACTAGTAAATACGGTTCCCTCATGTTACATTGATTTCTAACGAGCCGATGTAAAGTAAACAAACAAAAAATAACCCATTCATGACTGCATACGAAATTAATCTAAAACGAGAATTAACTTTAAAAATTAAACACAGAAAATAATATTATCATGTTGGTAGAATTCATTCTACTTTATTTTAATCCCTTTCAACGTTTTTTAATCCCTTTATTTTTATCCCTTTCAACACTTGGTCTTTTAATAATCCACGGATTATAAACGTCTGTGAGTTACATTGCTATTATAATTTTCACTCGCCTATATGCCCTGTTTCTTTTTCTTTTTTTTCAGAAATTTAATGATAAAAATTGCAAACAAACAAAATATGTTTTTTTTTTTTGTTTTTTTTTTATATTACATCGGCCTGTTGGAAATTAGCCTGTTAATATAACATGCGGGGCCGTATTTACTAGTTTCCATGAAATAACGATATTTTTCATGTGAAAAATAGGAAAATAATACTAGCTAACCAATATTTATACTCAGATATAATTAAGAATATATATATATATATATATATATAGTGTGTGTGTGTGTGTGTGTGTGTGTGTGTGTGTGTGTGTTACTGTCAAACTAATAAGTAAAAGCTTTGATGAAAACAATTTTGCCAAATCATATCTTTATATTTTCTAAATTTTCCTTTTTGACCATTTAAAGTCTTGAAGCGCAAGGTATGCAAAAAAAATATTTTTACATACACCTGTGTCTTTTCTCATCGGAAAACGATGAGAGAGAGAAACTAGTATAGGGAATATATATATATATATATATATATATATATTGGCGACCGTAGTCAGTGGGGGGGTGATCCGAAGGCTCCCTTTTCGATAGCTACTACACCAAGATGTAGGGGACTGGATTTCTCCACTCTACCCTTGAGTCTTTGGTATGACTCGACCTGGGATAGAACCCTTGTTTCCCGGGCCATTGGCACATACTCTAACCATCATGCCAATGTCCGGTACGATATATATATATATATAAGAATCATTTTAAAAATATATGTTCTGTATCATAAATTAAAATTTCTTAAACTAAACAAATTTTAATAAGAATTACAAAAATGTACAAAATTAAACAAGAAATCTAAAATTATATATATAAAAGCTGATAAATCTTACAATTTATATGAAATGGATAAAAGGAAATATGAAAAATTAATGAACGAATCTCTCACGAAACTCTCTCTATATATACAAAAATCACCGAATATGAAAATAAATAAAACTCTGAAGCTGTCACTATGGTGGTGAAATTGAAAATAGACAACCGCGTTAATAAGGTATTTAAAAATCCTCTTTTATTACAATCAAGAACCATTATGGAAATTCTAATAAAAATCCAAATTTCGGACTTTTTAACCCCAGGAAATTTCATATATGATGAATTGGCAAAATGATCATAGAAAATATATGTAACCCCTTGTGGAGTACACTAAATTTGCACCAATCAAAAAAACGCAAATGCTGCAATAAATCGGTTTCAGGATATACTTAATATAGTAAGTGTATTTTCATTCAGTTTTATATGCATAAAAATATTCCTCGATTACTTACGAGTTCTTCAACAAGTTATAAGATGTGGCTCAAGAATTTATTGACATTGAAGACGAAAATATCAAAATTATAATGAATTGTCAAAAGTCATTTCTATTCTATGAAAACTCAAGGTAGACTTTTGCAAAAATACTAATTGCATCATCATCATCATCATCATCATCGTCATCATCAAGTTGTTCGTATAGCACGAATTTCCCTAATGCTCTCTCCCTCTCTCTCTCTCTCTCCATCATCATCATCATCAAGTCGTTCGTATAGCATGAATATCCCTAATGCTCTCTTTCTCTCTTTATCATCATCATCATCATCATCAAGTCGTTCGTATAGCACGAATTTCCCTAATGCTCTCTCTCTCTCTCTCTCTCTCTCTCTCTCTCTCTCTCTCTCTCTCTCTCTCTCTCTCTCCATCCGTTCGATCATACATTGCTCTCAGTTGGTTTTCCAAACTACATCTTATGTCTGCATGGAGCTGATGTTAGTAAGTAATCGCTAGTCGCCCAACACTTGCACGTCCATGTGTAGGGATCCATAGAAGAAAGTCATTTATGAATTCATCCTTGCTTCTCCAGCAGTATCCTGCATATTTTGACCGTCTTACTTCAATGGTTTTAGAGATGAAAGCTTAGTGACTGTACAGCTGTTGTTTCGTCGGGTGTAGCTTCCAGGATTTGTTCACTATTACACAAAGCATTCTTTTGCAGTCCCTATCTAGCTTTTTCTGTATGCGTTTTGTCAGCGTCCATGTGAAGCATCCATACAGAAGTATTAAGATAACCACTTTTTTGAAGAAATCTTGTTTTATTTAATCGGATAGATCTTCCGCTTAATCGATAATCTATCGATAGCAGTTCACGATTTTGTTAAGTGCACATTATCATCCCTTTCAGTAGATGAGAAACTGCTGTCGAAGAACGTGAACTTGATATTAATATGGGGATTATTTGCGAAGCAGAAACTTGTGAAATATTTAGCTTATCCACTGTAAGAAAAATACGATTTTGTTAAAGAATATACCGAACTTTACTGTGATGAGTCGTGATATTTGAAATAATGTTATGAGAAAAACTTTTCCTGAGTCAGAAATCAATTGATAAAAATGTTGAACAACCATCGCTTGATTTTAGAAGTAACGTCATACTTGAAAAGAAAACTTATAATATTCTTGATGTTACTTTCGATTTAGATAATGGCTAATGACAAACTTATAAAGTACAAAAAAACCCAAAAAAACTCCGTTATTCATAGACATTAAATTAAATCACCAACCTACAATTTAAATACATTCTAGAATTTAGAGAGTATAATCGAACAACTAACTCGAGCTTGGCTAATGTTTTTAATAAAACTAAAATAGATTACGAAACTGCTCTGTAATTCAAATTTAATTTAACAATCTAACTTAAAATAATAATACGCAGTGAATATAGAATAATAATATAAATCAATTTCAACAACATCAAAATGTTAAAACAAACATGGGAAAATATTTTTTTCCGTCAATGAAAAAATTCTATTACACTGAAAAAAATAGTTCAATGAAAAAAAAAAACAAACAAACTTGAAATGATTTATAGACAATATCAATAAAATCATTAATAAACAAAACTTAGAAATCTTAAATGAAAAAGATTACTACCAGAATGTCAAATGTAACAGCAAGGGTAATGAGAAATGCTCTTTCAATTGTTTGATGGAAAAATGTATATATAAGGCTAACCGCAGAAAGGAAGGTACTACTACTACTACTACTACTACTACGTTATAATGATGACGATAAAAGGATATTCACAGGTGCCACTGGATTGAATTGGAAAATACAATGCATAATCATAAACACTGCTTTGTCAACGGAAAATACGCCAAGAATATCATATCTAAACAAAGAATTTGAGAAGTCAGTGGATTTTGTGTTAACTAATGGTTCGGGTAACATCGGCTCAATCACAGGTAACGACATACAAAATATTTTTAAAATGGTACTTGATGCTACCTTGCTCAACACTCAGGAATATAAGGTATATATCAAAAGTAAAGTGGAGCAATCCAAGGAAAGGAGTAGCGCCCTTACCTACACCTCAGTGTAATAGCTATTGAAAAGGGAGCTTTCTGGTCGCCCTTGACTACGGTTGCTAACTTTACTTACTTAGATTCATTAGATATTACATTTAGGGAAATTAGAATGTAAGACTGAATGACAATAATATTAACGTAGACATATTTGTTCATATAATGTTTACCATTATATTGCAAAATTTGACTAATCTATTCAATAATTATCATATTTGCGAGGCGAGTTCTTCCTAATTTTTTTTGTAGGGGGGGGCATCAATATATATATATATATATATACAGGGTGGAACGCAAACTTTTAAAACTTTTATAGAAAAAATCAATTCAGGTAACTTGATTATGTAGTAGAGCTGACATCTATTCAATGTAGCCGCCTTCAGCCATAATCATCGCCTCGATACGGATCCGGAACTGGGAGCATGCCTTTTTCACAAGCGCCGGCGGGAGCTCGGCGAATACTCGGCGAATACTCGGTGGATGGCGGCGATCAGGCTGGCTTTGGTGTCGTGGGAGGTCTTGTTGGTGATGTTTTCGACGTATGACCAAACGAAGTAGTCCTGCGGGTTCAGGTTGGGGGAGGAGGTGGCCAGTAAGAGAAGGGTACAAAGTCGTAGCACTCCTTCTGAAGCCAACCCTGGGTCTCTTTGGACTTGTGGGCCGGCGCTGAGTCCTGCTGCCACACCCAGGGTCTGCCACCGGCCACCTGATTGAACCAGGGGATCACCACACTCGTCACCACATCCAGGTACACATTGGTGCTGACTTTTAAGCCGACTTCGAAGATGTGAGGTGGCATGATGTGGCCATCACTTGAAACTACACCAATGACCATAACCGTAGCTGGAAACTTTGTTTTCGTCACCCTGGATACGTCCCTGTTATTCAATCTAGATTTGCATTTTGAGGGTGCTGGCAATAGTCCTGTTGTCATAACTTGGATCGGTAGAGAGCGTGAGTTGCACTGCTCGTTGAACATTGCGTCACTTTCAGATATGATAGAAGGCTCCTATCGCTCTTGGGATTTGTACACAACTGGCCCACTAGTAGATGCAATAAAAAAAGAAAACCGTTTTTCAATAAGCGGAAATGGAATCATATCTTTTCTAGGGCGACAATTTTATCGTTTCACCCTATATATATATATATAAGACTGCTACGTGTGTGTTTGAGTCTCTCTAGTTATGTCCGTCTTTGTGTGTATGTTGGCATCTATCTATATATGTATCTATCTCTTTCTCTCTCTCTCTATATATATATATATATATATATATATATAAATATTGAATTCGCCTCGCTCTAACTTTTTCCTTTACCAATATATATATGTATATGTATATATATATTCTCTCATTTCGCTGGCAAGGCACAATTGAAAATGGAGCTATAAAATCTATTATTTTGCAAATTATTCTGAATATACATTTCTTTTCGCGTAATTATAATTAATCTAGGAAACACAACAATAATCTCGGCTAAAACGCACGCAAGGCAATTAGGGAGAAGTCATTTATAACGGAATCATTTTTAAGAAATTCTAAATTCTAAAATTCTATAAAATCTTTTACTACAGCAAAATAAAAATAAATGAATTTACGACTTCACTTGATGAAAACTAACACCACAGAAACTACTAGCCTGCAACTTTTTAGTGCGTAATAATGACGTAATAGTAATTAATTGACAATGTCATCATCATAAATTAATACAGTAAGTTCAAAATAAATAGCCCCATTACAAAATGATTTTCTGTTAATATTCTTTAAATTTGAATTTGTGCGGTTGAGCGTTTGGTTGGAACAAAGAAATAATATAATAATTATAATAATAATAATGTTAATAATAATTATAATAATAATGATAATAATACGATCAATCATATAATAAGCGAATGCAGCAAATTAGCACAGAAGGAGTACAAGGCGAGACACGACTGGGTCGGCAAGGTGATCCACTGGGAAATGTGCAGGAAATTTCAATTCGTCCATACAAACAAATGGTATATGCAAAACCCGGCGCCTGTCCTAGAAAATGACTCGCATAAACTCCTATGGGACTTTAACATACAAACGGATCACCTAATCCCGGCCAGAAGACCAGGCCTCATAATAATCAACAAAAGAGAGAGAATCTGCAAAATTGTCGACTTTGCTTTCCCGGCGGACCACAGAATAAATCTGAAGGAAAGTGAAAAGAAGGATAAGTACCTCGACCTTGCTAGAGAATTAAGAAAACTGTGGAACATGAAAGTAACGATTGTGCCAATTGTGATTGGTGCGTTAGGCACAGTAACTAAAGGAGGACTTGGAAGTTGGCGGACGTGTAGAGACTATCCAAACGACAGCATTGCTGAGGACGGACAGAATACTGAGACGAGTCCTGGAGACTTGAGGAGACTTGCTGTCTCTCAAAATCCAGTGAAAAACCATCAGCTAATACTGAGTTGAAAAACTCTAAATAATAATAATAATAATCTAAAAGAATGTGAAAAGGAGGATAAATACCTCGACCTTGCTAGGGGACTGAAAAAACTACAAAACATGAAGGTATCAATTATACTAATTGTGATTGGTGCTTTTGGTACAGTAATTAAAGGATTATCAAATGGACTGGAGGACCTAGAGGTTGGAGGACGAGTAATAATAACTAACGGATCACCTAATCTCGGCCAGAATACCAGACCTCATGATAATCAACAACAAAAAAAAAAAAAGAGAATTTGCTAATTTGTGAACTTTGCGGTCCCGACTGACCACAGAACGAAACTGAAAGTACGTGAAAAGAAGAATAAGTACGTCGACCTTGCTAGCGAATTGAATAAACTATGGAACATGAAGGTGACAGTTGTACCGACCGTGATAGCTGATTTTGGTACAGTAACTAAAGGATTATTAAAGGGAATGGAGGACTTGGAGGTTGGAGGACGAGTAAAGGCCATCCAAACTAACACATTATTGAGAACGGCTAGAATACTGAGAAGAGTCCTGGAGACTTGAGGAGACTTGCTGTCACTCAGTCTCCAGTGAGAGACCATCAGCTAAATCTGATGTGGAAAACTCTCAATGAGTAAATAAAAATAACGATATATATATATATATATATAGTTACCGCTAATTCCGTTTTATTTCGTGATGAAAAGTGCTCTATGCACACAAATGCGCAGCAATACCACTCTCTATTATTGAGATGGGTGTTGAAAAGTTACAAAATCCCATACTTGAAATAATTTGACTTCATTGCTTACATTTACAGAGATTGATAAATAGATAGATAGATGAACTGATGAGATATGTATTTTGTTTTAAATTTCGGATCGCTAATTACGTCACACAAATTCGAAACAGAACGCTGCCGAGGGAAATAGAATGTTTTACAACTCACTCGTCTTTTTTGTTTCATTTAATTACCCAAACGTCCTGAGGGGTGTCCTCGTAGTGGAATGGTTAAAGTGATGGGCTGCGGAATCGTAGTACGCGAGTTCGTACTCCAGTCGTGCTATTACGTTCACTTTCGGGCAAATAACCTTGGGAAAGGTATGAACCCCCTTATCTTCCCAGCTATGGGTTAAATAGTACCACTACTGTTCTTCTATGAGAATGATTTTGGCATTAAATAACCTAAAAAGAGTTGATAAGCCATTAAACAAAGAAACCAGTCAAATGTCCTGAGGCAGATCTTAAAACCAAAACATTCAAGTTCGGCAAATAATTAGACAGATGAAAACCTTGTGTTTTTAGATTTCTGTACATTTTTATACTCTCTGATTTATTTTCAGTTTTATATATATATATATATATATAAAACTGAAAATAAATCAGAGAGTATAAATAAAAATATATATATATATATATGTGTGTGTGTGTGAGAGGGACAGAGAGAGACAGAGAGAGAAAGAGAAAGAAAGAAAGAGAGAGAGAGAGAGCGAGAAAGTGTGTGTGTGTGTGTGTGTGTGCACGCGCGTGCATGTATGTGTGTATATGTATGTATATGTGTGTGTATGTTTGTGTGTGAGTGTGTGTGTGTGCATTGGAATTTTCTTCAGCTCTGTGACTAGTATACAACATTTGAGAGAAACTGTGTAATATTGAGTGATTGCACAGTTATTTCGTTTTTCTATAATTAGCGACTCATATAGTAAAATAATTTCAATGAGATGTTTGGCATCTAAAATTAGTAATTTATTTGAAAGTTAATTTTATCATCTTTCTTTTGCCATACCACTTATAGCTTGCTATAAGAAAGAAAAAAGTTGAATCACAAAAATATTATACTGACAGCAAACACAGCCCTCAGCATAAACGTTCGGTCCCAAACCAGTGAGAGTGACGGCGGTAGTACCTTCTAAACTAGACTAATTCCAGGTTTACGCACAGAAAGAACTTTGTCAGTTATAAAATTAAGTAGATTGGTTTGGTTTAGTTTGGTTTTATGACATATCAACCATTGTAGGATATTTAAGGCCAAATCCCTGTTCATACATATACATTGAATATATGTTTGGTAAACACATTTTGTTGATAACATTTTAAAAGAGCCTGACCTCTCTTTTTTTGCACGTAGTTAAATGGTTCCAGGTATTGCAATATGTCACTAGCAATTCAATTAAACAACCGTCATTTGTTTACTCACAGATAAATGAGGAAAATTTTCTATTCAAAACAATTCAATTCTGCATAAATTATTTGTTTAGATTCAGTTTAAATATCAATTCTATTTGACCCATAGATAGAACCCTGTCAGGTGCTACTACTCTGAGTAGGAGTGGATCTGGGAGCTATGGCAATGAAGTAATGCTCCAAATTCCCCAATCTCCAAGACTAGAGCCTCACCATAAGATTGTTTAGAGTCATATCCAAAACTCCTGTCTGGGGTATCTTATCCCTCTGCAGAAATACAGTCAGTGTATTCTACAGCCTCAGCCGACTGGGTTGACATTAACTAGAGGTTATAGTATGTTTTTTCCTTAGCATTGAATAAAAAACTAACCCTATCATCTTGTATCAGGAAAAGAAAAAAAAGGAAAAAGAAATAAATAATGAAGTTCAGGGAAAATATGAAATCATGTTTATATGTCTGATCACTGTATTTTACAAAAAACATCATTCATATGCCAAATGTTTTAAAGTAAATGTATACAGCTGTATTAAGTTATCTAATGATGGAGGGATCCCTGTGGGGCCATGGTGACTAAAGTCCTTTACTGTGAACTCTCCTCACACAATTACGTTCACTTTCGCATTAATTAAGGTAGGAACATCCTTACAACCCACAGCTAAATAGTATCAAGAGGATGGATTCGACATTAAATAACCCACGAAGGTTTATGTGCCATTAAACAAAGAATCCAAGCGAAAACTATGTAAGGATTAATTATCTTTTTATTGATGGGTCGATAGATTACTTTGATAATCCGACTATTGCGATATATTAATCATCAAATTCGTCAATTGGTAAATGATTAGTGGCAGGGAAAAGTACCGTTTGAAAAAAGCTTTTAATATCCATGTTGGGTTTATACCTTTTGTACTTAAGTGGCAGATGAAAATGAATACAGTAATAATTAACTAAGAAACTTCATTAAACTTGAACAGTAATGAATGTCTTTACAGAGAGAAGCTAGGGTTTGAAAAAGGAATTCAGCATAAAATAACTGAAAAGAAATTTGTCTAAAATAATAAATTACTGAACAAATAAATAGAAAATAAATAAATATGAATTGATAAATTTATCCAGTGTCGTTTACCAACTGACTAATTCCATATTTCATTTTCCTGTATTTGAACAGATCTGATTTCTAAAATGAATAAATTTTTCTATTCCTTTTTTTTTTTTTTTTTTTTTTTTGTTTCGTGTGAATATAACGCGAACAACCTCTAATAATTTGAAAAAATTCTTCACATCGTAAATTCTGTTGATTAACCACTTTTTCTCGTATTTCCGTCGGATGATTGTGTGATAACCATGAATCATTAATTAATAGATTTTAAGTGTTCATAATTTGGATATTTTAAGCTTTAAAACTGCTGTAGCTTAACAGTACGAAACACTTTTTATGCACTTTTCTTATTTCCTTTCTTGTTATGTATATATATATATATATATATATATATACATATATATATATATATATATATAAGAAAAATATATAATGAAATTGATGCTAATTTTAAAAAAAAAGTTAAATGCTATTAAAAAAACAACATCTTGTTAGCATGGGAAAATGACCGTTCAGGAGTGGCTAACGTACTGGTCTGCAACATTTTAGCAATCGAATTCGAAATCCATCGCGCTATGACATTCACTTTCGGTCTAATACCCTTGAGAAACGGTATGGATTTCATTTTCCCTTTCTCTGCTGTGGGTTGAATAGTATCCCTACTGTTGTTCTATAATGCTGGCTTTGGTGCTAAATAACTCATGAACATTGATATGCCATTAAGAAAAGAAACCAAACCAAGAAACTAAACCTAATTAACCTCTTTCTCAGTTTGCTAGAGAACTCAGTGTTTTCCGGATGTCAAACAGGACGATTAATGACTTATAATGAAAGACTGACGAATGTTTAGTCAGCAATTAGTTTCAATCCGGTGTTTTATTTCTCATAGACCAGTTATCCTTATGGCTAAAAATCCAAGTCTAACTTGCTACTTTATCCCAAAAGATATCGGAAAGAGATGGAATAGTTGTTTTCCATAGGTTTCAATAGAGCTCCCTTTATCCCGAATGGGGATATTATTTTCATAGCCTAGGTCTAAGGGATATTACCTGCCAGCAATATCTACTTAGCAGGGTTAAATATAGTCGTTGGCGTGTGCGATGCGCCTAAATGGAAATGCCGAGGGGATCAAATATTTTCTGTGACGGCCATGGATGAGTTTTGATTCGTGCCAGCCTGCCCCAACATTAAAATGACCTTCTAACTTAGCGGGAGGTCAGATAAATCCATAGTTTATTTTCCCAAAGCAATAGATCGAAGTGAATGCTAATTCCCTTCCCGTAGTGATGATATAAGTCACACCGGATATCACTAGAGTTATAAAGAAAAAAAAAACTATCATTCCTGTACAATTTTCTTTTTACTCATTCCTCATGGCAAGACTGAATCACCTTTGGCTCAGAAAATATTGTCTTTTAAGTTTTAAGTTTCCCCCTTTCTTGTCATCAAGTGTCGACATGGGATTAATGACATTTTCTGACAATACCAATAAAGCTAGAGAATACGAAACTATTATTTAACTAACAGTTATCTACAATCTAAAAGGAAACATACACATCCACACACAGATCTGTTTCGTTCTATCAGAACTCATCGGTGTGGCTAGACAGGCTAGATTCCCGAAACTGGGATCGAAACGCCAATCCAAAATTCTACCACTCAGCCAGGAGGAAGCCAGAGCCAGCGAAGTAAATTTAAACGGTTATGAATCACAATTGTTATTGTTTACATATATATGCTTAACGGCTACCGAGAGCTCGATTCATATGAAGAACTTTGCATATACGCTAATGGCAACACAATTACTTCATTCGCTAGAGAGGTCAACCCTACAGGGGTAGGGGAGCATATATATATATATATATATATATATATATATATAGGGGGATGGTAGATTGATTAATAGAAATATTGGCTTAGACTGAGAAGCATTTTATAAAAGTATATGAAAGAGTTTTGAAATTTTCCAAAACCCAAACATTCACCTCAGCAGCGGGGCAGAGAATACGCTGGCTGTATCCCCTGCAGAAATCATCCAAAAAGTGGGTGTCCTTGATCTAACACTAATTTTATCAGATAGTTAGGCTACAATTCTGGAGATGTGAGTAATGTAAAGTACTCCTACATTGCTATTTCACTTAGGTCCTCTCTAATTTAGAGAGGAAGTACTTGTTAGGGTCTCCTCTTTAGGTCATATTAATCTGTTTAAGAGGTATTCGTTGTATATATTGATATCGGTGCAATATAAATGAAAAAGATATGAATTAAATGTAAATTACTTGGAGCAGTAATTGTTTACTAATTATTATGATTTATTTCTCGAAACTATATAGCTGTGTGTGAATTATCTGTATTAAATTGGAATAATGGACATCGTTGTGCAAATAAACAACTGCTCAAAACATATATATACGAGGGTCAGCTAAAAAATTCATAAGCTGAAGAAGAAACTCTCATGAAATGTGACCAATTAGTGTTCATTTTTCCACATAGTCCTCCTTGTGGTCCCTAAAGTTCTTTGATTAGCGTTGCTGTGCTTGGATCGGTACGAAGGTCAACTGAGAAGTTAATACGCTGAACAAGATACTCTCATGGAAAGTGACCACTTAGTGCTCATTTTTCACGTACCTCCTTGTGGTCCACAAAGTTCTTCGATTAGCTTTGTAGCGCTTGGATTTCATTGATAAAATGGCCAACAACAACAAATATGACGTCATCATATGAATTTTTCAGTCTATTAACAAATCAGCCTTCCCAAGTATAATAAACATGATTCTCAAACTGCTGGACATAAAATAACCCTAGACATGTTGACAAGCCGTTTAACAACAGTGTTCAGTACTGTTTCAATATAAACATTATCTGATAAGATCGAGGATTATCCTTGTAGTGTAATGGTTAAAGCACTGGAGTTCAGGATCTTTGTAAGTGCGTTCGAACTCCAGTCACGCTATTACTTTCGGAAAAACTTTCGGACAAACGCCCTTGGGGAAAGGTATGAATCCCCTTATCCTCCCAGCTATGGGTCTAATAGTACTATTACTCTCCTTCTAGAAGGGTCGATTTGGCATTAAATAACCCAATAAGTTTGATATGCCATTAAACAAACTGATTAGAATAAGTTAAGCTTATTAAATTATCAGTTTGTCAGGTTTATAAGACTATTGCATATTCATATCCACCTGTGCATCTCGTTGTTAATCTCTGTATCTATAAAGATGTCATTTGGTATTTTTGAAGATTATTATATACACAAGCTCTGAGAGAATGGACGGATGGAGATATTGTTAGAATCTGTCGATTCTCAAACTTTGCATTCTTTTCGATTCCCCATCCCATTTTTATATTTGCCGTCTAATTTTCGTTGTCTGAATACTTTCATTACCTCAGAATGCTGTTATGCGTCATTTGTTTTCTCTTTGGTGCAAAGCGAATTGAAATTGCCCCCTTAAGCCAGAGCCAACGTCAAGACCAGCACCGGGTTTTCATTTATTTTCTTTGTCTTTTTCTGTCTTGAACGTTCTATGTACATCAGAGAATTCACGATCGTTTCAGGTCGAACACTCTAAAATTACTTCACAAGTTAAACTAAAGGAAGACGCCATGTTTAAATCCAAAGACGTCCAATTTAAGAAAGCATGTCAAAGAAGCTAATAAAAGAGATACGAAAATAAGAGGGAAGAAGAAAATGAAGTAGAAAAAGAAGAAAAAGATTTTTAAAATAAAAAAAAAGAATATTGATTAAGGAAAAACAAAGAACCGAATGATAAAAAGAAAAATAACAAAGAAAGCAGAATTATATGAAAACAAAGAAGAGAATGTATTTATAGAAAAAGAATGTATAATGTTTAATAAAAAGGCCACTGAAGAAATTAATAACAAGATGAGGAAACTAAAAACAAGAAAAAACAGAAGAAAAAAAAAAGAAAAGAAAATGAAATAATGATTGAAAAGTAAAGCAAGCTGAAATAAGAAAACGAAACTTGTTGAGGTTGTTGTTGATTGTTCAAGAAACTTTTGAAAAACATATTAGTATGTAAGACTTTGATCATGTGTGGTTATGTGTGTTTTATAAATGTGTGAAAATGCTAAGCGCATGCGTTTTTAGTGTGTATGTGTTTCTTCCTGTTAACTTTGGTTTCTTCTCACGTAGCCATTATTACTTCTTGTTCCCGCCTTTCTTCTTCGCGTCGTCTGCTTTTAAGTCGACGTGTGTACCTTTTCTGTCTTTTCTTTGAAATTGGATGTTGTCTTTGTGAACGGCCGACAAGAAATTTCAGTTAAAATAAACCCACTTTCAGTAATTTTGTTCTTCCCCACGCTACAGTAAAATGTGATCACACAACTTGTTATTACGAACAACACCTTCTATAGAGTGTTTATCTTTCATGTTTGAGTTCTCGCAGTTTTTCTATAGCGTTTTCTTTTCATTCATTCCCTTAAGTCAGTACTTTTTTTATTTGGTATTATTTTTTCATCGTCTTTTTATTAAATTTGAAATTACAAGCGATAGACGAAGCGCTCAGTTTGAACGGGAATTTTTGTTTGATGCCAGGGACCAATCAAAACGCCGAAAAGTCAAAGCCAGACCATGCAAAAATGGTGTTACTTACAAGGCATTGAAATCTCTTATATTCCTGATATCATTGACACTAACATTAAAAGAAGGAGGAAGAAAAAGCTTTGTAGCCTTTGTCGGTCTTTATTTCGGGGTTTCGAACAAGAAAAGATTTCAAGATGTCTGTTCTTATTTTGTTTATAAAGCACAACGGACCTTCTGACCCTTTCATACTTTCACTAATCGACAAAATTTGGATTTTATGGGAAGGAGAAACTTCTTTTTTCTATTTTCTTTTTTGAATCAGGAGAAAGAATGAAGGTCTCACGCAACAGATATATTTATCTCGTACGGATAATAAACGTATAACATTATAAACAATATATGTTCATCTGTAATGATTTGCAACACACATGTAGAAATATTTGTTTGCGTAAATTTGAGAAGGGTATAACTATATATATATATATATATATATATATATATATATATATATATATATATTACCGTAGTGAAACGCTCCTGTATAGAAGCACATAAACTTCTATGCTTATGTATATCACAAATATGTAAAATAGGTAAGTACATCAACTTCTTTGAGCATGTACAAATAAGTAGTTTTACATAACTACAAATCAAAGAGCAGACAGCCAATCCAGCTCTAGTTGAAGAGTTTAGTGGAATGTGAAGCCCCCATTCATTGTTTATACTCCTTGGTCCATTCTGACCCAGAGTGCTAGCACCAGTTAGAGTGCCATCAATGGGTCAAATAGAAATATGTAATCAATTTCTAAACTTGAGATCATTTTACTGTGTGCACACAAATTACTCTTAAGTTGAGTTAATAAAATTACGGAGCAATTCTTGGAACAATTTAACAATGCACAATATATATATATGTGTGTGTGTGTGTGTGTGTGAGAGAGAGAGAGAGAGAGTGTGTGTGTTAGCTACCAATAGTCGAAACGATTTAACTGTTTGAAAACAAATGATCTCTGGTTCGTTTAAATATAATGTCACCTACAAACTATTCGATTTCAAACTATATATATCTGATATTTATGCATAATGATAATTTGATACTGAATAACACAAACCAACCAACCAACTAACCAATCAACCAAACAACCAACCAACCAGCCAAAGGAAAAATAGTACACTTATTTATTACATGTTCTTTTATAAATCGAAATACATATTTTTTCTAAAAAATGATTCCCATATTGTAAAGTTTGAATTGTTTTTAATACAAGAAAACCGTAAAGCATACACATTGTCTCTTCCGGGCTCTCTCTCTCTCTCTCTTTCTCTCTCTCTCTCTCTCTCTATATATATATATATATATACAACTTTTCCAAATTTTTATATATTTTTTACAATTTTTATACATCCATCGTTAACATCACTAATATAATCCCTCATAGACCTGATG
Source organism: Sepioteuthis lessoniana (assembly GCA_963585895.1). NCBI lineage: Eukaryota > Metazoa > Mollusca > Cephalopoda > Myopsida > Loliginidae > Sepioteuthis > Sepioteuthis lessoniana. Next base: position 70,563,720 of record OY757916.1, on the reverse strand, counting down.
ATGGTTCAGCAGAACCGGAACGCTATAGTGTATCTCAATAAATATTCCCTTTTTTTTGGATTACTTGTTGTCAATTTTTCTTAACAAACTGTCGGATTACTATCTATTATTTTCTTCCATGTATATATATATATATATATATATATATATATATATATATATACATATGTGTGTGTGTGTGTGTGTGTGTGTGTGTGTGTGTGTGTGTGTGTTTAATTGCATGAGGTTTTCCCATCAGTTTAAACAGGATGTCTTTTACTTTAGTCTGAGTGACAGGAAATATCCTTAGGTGTCCAGAAATCCAATAAGTATTTATTTTATTTTAACGGCGCAGTAGTCAGGGTGTCTCTATTTTTACTTTGATCCCCAGGTACTCCAGTTTTTTTTCAAGACTTTTGGGATGAAACCAACTACAATTGGTATCACTATCACGTTCATGTTCCACAGCCTTTTCAGCTGTCTGGAAAGATCCATATATTTATGTATCATTCACTTTCTTTTACTTTCAATCTCTGATCCGTTGGGATGGTAAAATCCTCTTGATGACAAGTGATTTTTATCCTTCTTAATAAAGACTTTACGACGTCTTCTCGAAACGATTTGGTGATTCATTTCTATCTAAAAGTCCCAGAGAATGTTACACCTTTTATTATCTTATACAGAATCTGATTAGCACATACGGCATTTGTACATATGTCATTTGTTGCTCGGGTCATATTTGTATCTCTTGCGCTATTCCCAGAAGATCGCCTTTCCAACCCAGTCGTATCAAACATTTCGTACCGATTTGCTAATAATGTGATTAACTGTTTAATCTCTATCACCACATAACCTACTCAAGGTAAACTTTTTCATAAAATTCTGGTGGGAGGGTACTATTTACCAACCCCTCCGCTCGGGCAGGATATGACACAAGGTCAGTTTTTAAGCGGAGTTTAACAGGTTTGAATTCAGAGTTTTCCTTCTCCTAGACTAGTTGCCTCACCAAGGCTGAAGAAACCTAGTCCGTCCTACTATTTACCCATAGCTGGAGGGAGAATAAGGGGGTTCATACCTTTCCCAAGGGTATTTGCCCGAAAGTGAACGTAATAGCGCGACTGGAGTACGAACTCGCGTACTACGATTCCGCAGTTCATCGCTTTAACCATTACACCACGAGGACACCCAAATTCTGGTGGGAGGGTCCTCGTGGTGCAATGGACTGCGGAATCGTAGTAAGCGAGTTCGTACTCCAGTCGCGCTATTACGTTCCCTTTCGGGCAAATACCCTTGGGAAAGGTATGAATCCCCTTATCCTCCCAGCTATGGATTTAATAGTACCACTACTGTTCTTCTAGGAGAATGGCTATGGCATTAAATAACCTAAAAAGAGTTGATATACCATTAAACAAAGGAACCAAACCATAAAATTCTGGTCATTTCTCGCATGTTATTTGTCAATACAGTTCACAATTTCGTCCCGTAGTTTGTCAAGCATTCTGCTATAAACAAATATGATTATTGATACACTTTTATTAGTTTAATTCAATATCTTTGTATACGTTCTCTGCGTCTTTTTTTCATAAGTTTATTATATATATATATATTGAGAGAGAGAGAGAGAGAGTGAAAGAGAGAGAGAGAGATAAATATTAGAGAGGGAGAGAGAGAGAATGTATGCGAGAGAGAATGTATATGAGAGAGAGAGAGAGAGAGAGAGAGAGAGATTTGTAAGATATCCCATGATGACCAACTAAGCAGATCTAAATTGTTATTATTGTGAAGCGTATAAATGATTTTCTCTACAATAAACATGAAACAAACAAAACATAAAAAAAGTTAAATGTACGTATAGATATATGATACTATTTACCAACCCCTCCGCACGGGCAGGATATGACACAAGGTCAGTTTTTAAGCGGAGTTTAACAGGTTTGAATTCAGAGTTTTTCCTTCTCCTAGACTAGTTGCCTAACCAAGGCTGAAGAACCTAGTCTGTCCTACTATTTACCAATAGCTGGAGGGAGAATAATTGGATTCATACCTTTCCCAAGGATATTAGTGCTATGTGAAAATGCAATCAGTCTCGTCCAGAACTCGTGACGCCGTGTCCAATTCCTACGACGATAACGACTACACCACGGGCACCTCCCGTATAGATATATGATAATTATGCGATTTAAGATTTTATTGATTTAATTTTTTTCATTTTCTTTTTAGATTTTGACAACTACAGTGAATAACCTATGGTCGTAAGAAAACCACTGAGGACCCATAGAGTATGGCCTGATCCAACAGGAAATTATTGATCGAAGAAACAAGGGACCAAGGTAACACATTGAAAGGTCACACCATTATATATATAGATTCATACATCTGCTACAGGTGCAATGCCCACAAAAAAACCTTCATCATAATATGACTCAAGTTTCATGCATGATACCGCGTGGCTGGACTGTCATTCTGATTAATTCAGGACAGTCTAGAAGCACCTCTCGATCACACCAGACTTTAGTAGTTAAAAATCACAGCACAGGAGTGTCAGAATCATGAGGAAGCAGCATCTGTTTGATCTTTGAATCTATTGATATATTTCTTTTTTCTACTGAAAATATATATTTATATTCGTGTGTCAGTGTGCGTGTGTGTATCACGTCCTACTGGCTTCATTAGTTAAAGTTTCATTTATTGAAAAAAAAGAAGAAACGATTCTCAGTTGAAAAATGAGGGTTTCGTGTTTCATCTAACGATTATACATGAAACGATGAGTAAGGAAGCCGGTTTAAGGCGGTGATAGAAGTTTTATTCAAATTTTATTCTTTTCTACCGACCAAAATTCGAGCCGCTTTCTTGATTTAAGAAAAAAGTTCTTGAACGATTTCTTTATTTTACTACATACCGGTCCATTGGTCGAGTGCGTAGAGTGTTCGTCAATGGCCAGAGAGACCAGGATTCAATCCCAGGTCGAGTCATACCAAAGACTCAAAAATGGTACCGATGCCGCCTTGCTTAACACTCAGTTTTATAAGGTACGAATCAACGGTAAAGTGAAGAAATTAAGAGAAAAGAGAAATGCCCGCCCCTACAACTTGCTGTAATAGCTAAGGAAAAGGGATCCTCGGAGTCGCCTTTGACTACGACCGCCAACTTTAGTTGATATATACATATATATATATAAGTTGGCGACCGTAGTCAAAGACGACCAGAAGGCTCCCTTTTTAAATAGCTACTACACCGAGATGTAGGGGAGGGACCTCCTTCTTTCCCTAGATTGCTCCATTTTACCCTTGATACGTACCTTATATTGCTGAGTGTTAAGCAAGAATGTATCTAGAACCATTTTTTAAAAAAAGTCTTTGACATGACGCAACCTGAGATTGAATCCGGGTCTCCCGGTCCATTAGGTAGACACTTTAACCGCTAGGCCAATAAATGAATTGATATTAAAAGATTTTTAAATGAATGTATATTTTTAACGATTTTTCAGAGTGTGAGAACAAAGTTAAGATGAAATTTGCTTCATTAACGTATGCTGTGGAGATGCTCTTGTTTCTTAGATGTATATTATACATTTTCCTTGATTCATTCTATTGAGATTAGCAATTAGATTATTAGTTTCAATATCCATAATTTTTACAATTTTATAATCTATTTATGAAATAAGTAAATACAAAGAATAGAAAAAAGAAATTAAAATAGATGCAGAATCTTCAGATTACACTGTTCGGAATAGTTGAAAACCTGAGTATGATCAAGAAGGGGAATGATAAGCACATTAACCTTGCAGTCTTTTCCTCTATGAAATACAAAAAAAAAACTTTTCACAACTGCTTATCTTCTTTGTAGACTGAAAAATATCACCCAAAGGAGGCAACAAAAGACATGAATACAGAGAATACATATATTTTCTATATTCCCTCACTCAAGATCTTTGGTAATTACCCCATGAAGGATTGTAAGAAATTCAGAAAAAAAACCAGAATATGAAGTATTAAAAAGTAAACTACGCGGTTTCGGCAGACCGCAAGATAAAACTGAAAGAAAGTGGAATGAGAGATAAAAACCTGGACATTGCTGGAGAATCGAAAAACTATGAACATAAAAGTGATGATGATACCAATTGTAATTGGTACAGGGATTGGAGGACATGGAAATAAGAGGACGATTGGAGACCATCCAAACTACAACATTGTTGAGACCGGTCAGAATACTGAGAAGAGTCCTGGAGATTTATGGAGACTTGCTGTCACTAAGACTCCAGTGGAAAACCATCAGCTAACGCTGGTGTGAAAATAATAACGATAGACAAAACATTAGCAAGTGCAGGTTACATAGTTACACCTGAAACATCTAATCCTGAAATATGCGAATGCAGCAAACTGGTACAAAGGAAGGACAACAGTATGCATGACTGGGTTGGAAAAGTTATCTACTGTAAACTTTGCAAGAGATTAGAATTTGACCATGCTGATAAATATATAAACTTATATCTATTTTCGTTTAGCTACTATTTTTTGACTCATTTGAATTTGAAAGTGGAGGTTTACTTTTTTTTATTTTTTCGAACATCAATGGATTGTGTATTTATCATTTATTAATCAAACCACTGTGGATTGCACAGTTCACAGTGATTTATCTTCCCTACTCATTTCTATTAATCAATCTTAATAAACATTACTACTTGGGTAAATCAAACTACTTCTTTGAAGGCCGTTCTAGAACGGAAGAAACCGCCCTTACCCGGCTACGCATTGGCCGCACTAAACTGATTCACTTCTTTATTTTAAAAGAAGAACCTCCTCCTAGATGTTCCTGCGGAAACCAATACACAGTAAAAGATATTTTTGTTGAATGCACAAACATCACCCTCACTCGAAGAAAGCTCTACAACATTAACAGCATGAAAGAACAAATTGGAAAAACAGACCCTAAAAACATTAAACTTTCTGAAAAGAATCGGCCTCCAATCAAGGATGTATGCTCATGTTGGACCGGTTCTTGCGACCACAGTCCTCTGTACAAACAAAATACTATTAACTAATAGAACTATTAGTGTTAGAAAGTGTTGTGTCCTGGTTTGTGAACACAAGTAGTTGTAATAAATAGACAAACCACGATATGTGAGGAAATAGTTATATTTACAGGAAAGATTATTTACAAGAGAGAGGCTGTTAGTAGTAGGAACATAGGATTAGTGATAGAGTAAGGATATACTTCAACAATAGGAAACGCTCTTCAGACTCGTAGACGTAGACTGATCGTAGACTGGTCTCAGACTGATCTGGACTGATCTTTGATCGGGGTATTTGTTGCAAGCCCCACCTTACGGGAAAGTGTGGCACAAGGCCTTTTTTCGGTGGGTCTGTGCGCAGGTCCATAGCCCACACGCGCCCGGCATTTCCCAAAAATGCCTACGGCCCCGTCGGCATTCCCTGGAGAGGTCCAGACCGAGAGCAATCTGTCGCCAGACTGGTCTTTGATCGGACTTATCTGGTATTAGAGATATTGCCATATATGGTAGATGGACCAGCTCATTTTGCTGAAAAGATAGGTGATACCCAACAGAAAGTAATTCTTGGAACCATTTAACTTTGTTCTAACAAATGAGGTTGGCTTGTCAAAATGTCATCTAGTAAATATGTGATGATAAATCATATATTTTAGATATATATGTTTAAACATTATTTGACAGTAAATAACACTCAGTGGTTGATATGCCATAGAACCCAAACAACCCAACCAAACAAAAAATGATGTGGTATTTTGGTCCATTCTTTTTTGCAAGGCATATATCACGGGAGAGAAGCTCAAGGCAAAAAATCCCCGTTGTAGTATTGTGGCAGTTAGTGTGCCGACACTGACATTTTTTCAATGATTTAAAAATCGCAGATGAACGTAAAACGTAGTCTAATTAGGGAAAATATTTGTACGAGTCCAAACCAGAGCATAACACAACGGAAGTAATCTAAAACCTTTTTTGTACTCGGGGTAAAGGCGCATTTGATTATTATGCAGTAAACAGTTGGTTGACTTAATTTCGCTTGCCATTCAAGAACCGAGACGATCAATACTAATGAACAATCAGAAAAGTTACTTGAAAATATATGGAAATTCTGAGTTATGTAAAGATAGCGAAACTGATGTTTGTAATGGGGCAAAACCCGAGAAGATATTTTGAGAGATAGCCGAATTTTAAGGAAAACATGCAAAGATGGTTTAGTTCTCAGTGGAGGAAAACCCGGAGTAAATTTATGTATTTATCTAATAACCACTATTTTTTACAATATATAACAACTACAAAAAGAACACTTATACATAAATACATCCATATATATATATATATATATATATATATATATATATATAAATATTACATATTTATTTCATGGATTTTAGACTGCTACCGCTGGGTTGCATGGAGTTGGATGGTTATTTAAATTCCATGAATTAAATTACCGTTGAAATATATATATATATTTGACACAAATATATATATTTTGAATTTTTATCATTGTTGAATTCGCAATGTGCTATATTGATTTGGTCTAAAGAGCTCAAAGTAATGGTTGAAAGAACAGTAATCTACAGGCACATATGGAGCAAATCGAAACAATTGGATGGTTATTGATTGAGACTCTTTATACCATATCACTTATAGAGTTTACCTATAGCAAATAGGAGGAGAGTTGGATTCATACCGTTCTCAAATGTATTAGAGCAATGTAAAATGAAAGCAGCCTTGAACTCGTGTCTTCCGATTTGATTTTTTACAATATATAACAACTACAAAGAGAACACTTGGAGAGTATCAGGTGAGCTTGTTATCGCACTGTCAAGTCTGGTTCTTCATAACTTCTGCAAAATCATCTGAAAAAGTAGAATTACGCTTCACGTTAAAAAAAAGTTGCGAAATTTTGACTCACCCAATTATTTATAAATGTTCAGAAAAGTTACAAAAATAATTTATGCAAATACGGACTTATGTAAAGTTTACAAAATTAATCTCTGTAATGGGACTAAATCCAAGAATAAATTTTGAGAGGTTGCCGAATTTTGAGGAAAAGATGCCAAAGATTGTTGAATTCGCAATGTGCTATATTGATTTGGTCTAAAGAGCTCAAAGCAATGGTTGAAAGAACAGTAATCTACAGGCACATATGGAGCAAATCGAAACAATTGGATGGTTATTGATTGAGACTCTGTTGAAAAACAATACATATATATATATATATATATATATATATATATATATATATATATATATGGCAATGAGAAAGCTGAGTTGATTGATAATAACATAGATGGAAAATGGTGATGTTCTAGTCAGACTATCTACTCAAACCATTTAGAAGATTGGCGCGGGTTAAATCAATATGTTAAGAGGAAATCAAACAGGCGCATTCAAAAAATTACCGTTGAAATATATATATATATATATATATATATATATATATATATATATATATATATATATATATATTGCCATTTGCTTTTCGTTTTTCATTACTGTGTTTTAGAGTGCTCAATATGAGATAGGGTTGTTAAGATATTGTGCTCTGTGAACATAATGCATTATACAGAACATAATATATTATACAAAACATAATGTATATATATATATATATATATATATATATATATATATATATATATATAAGCACACATACACACATGTACAACACACACACACACACACACACACACACACATATATATATATATATATATATATATACACCCGAGTGTTTGCATGAGAATATGAACCTGAATTCTTTTTAAAATGTTAATTTTTAATAATATTTATTGTTTAAAAAATCGCCATTTTTGATCTTGATAGCATTAACGTTTCAGTTCAAATGCCAAACTATTTATAGGACAATTCATTGTGCATATGAATGCTCACCTAGTAATAAATGTATATGTAAACAATTAAAACCATTTTCGATTACACACATATTTTTATAAGTTTCAATTTACTTATATATATACTCTTATAACACACACACACACACACACACACACACACACACACACACACACACACACACACACACACACACACAGAGGCACACACACACACACACACACACACACACACACACACACACACACACATACACACACACACACACACACACATATATATATATATATATATAATGAAAATGTTATGAAATATATTTGGGAAGATAATTAAAATCATACAAATATATTTATGGCTTATCTAATAATGAAAAATGCTTTATAAAACTAATACGGTTCAGATGATATATGTCGAATTAAAAAATGAAAAGAAAATTTTCACGGATGCCCATATATCCGGCTATAATTTATCTGTTTTTTTTTTTTTTTTGTCTGTTTGCCGTTTACTTAAAATGCAGACGCATAAACAACCATATCACTTATACATAAATACATCTATATATATATATATATATATATATATATATATATATATATATATATATATATATAAATATTACATATTTATTTCATGGATTTTAGACTGCTACCGCTGGGTTGCATGAAGTTTTTTCCTATATTTAAAATTTAAATTCCATGAATTAAATATGTATATCTAAAATATATATATATTTATTGTTGTTATATAATAGCTGTATCCTAGATATTGAGCACTTTCCATATTGCATTGCATTTGATTTGACACAAACCCACAAAACAAATTTAGTGACAACCAACACTGTCATAATATATATATGTATATATATATATATATATATATATATATATATAATTATTGTGTAGCTGACGAAACACAGTAACGGTATGTGGTTAATTATATGTATTATATGCAACCATCTACTAGTGTTTCAGTATTTATGATGTAAGAATGTTTGATTACACACACACACACACACACACATATATATATATATATATATATATATATAGAGAGAGAGAGAGAGAGAGAGAGAGTTTGAAATTTACAACATAAACGCCAGTTCGATTTCTCAATGTTTGGGTGCTAATATGAGGATATTGTAGAGGACTGGCAATGAGTTGGAGGAGTCCAATTGTGATTATGAAGGTAGGGCAAGAGTGAGGCCTCGCTCAGATCCTTCCGATTAGAAAATAACTCCCGATTTGTTGGCGTGATATAGGTCATGATTGACCACAGTACCATCAAATCAATCAACTATTTTGCCAAGAACATTGGAATATCTGAATGTTTTATCTGGCAGGTTGTGTATGAAGACAGAATTCCTCATGCAAGATAGTGCTTTTTAACAAACTCAAGCAACCGATCCAACCAAACATGCTTTCCTTTGTCTCAAACGAGAAAACATTCTGCCAGGTTCAGTTGTTGAATCACAGATTAACTGTCAGTTTGCTATGTACCCGCAAGATGTATCGTTATTATTGAAAACAAAATCTAAATCGTGGTGCTTACCTCCATTCAACTTCTCTCATGTCCTCACACTTAACATGGATGCCTTCATCAAGTGTATTCAGGAAGTAGTGCTGATTTGGATCAAGAATGCGGTTGCTGGAACACGCATTGTTTGGCAACAGGATACTGGAAAATGCTACACAAGCAGGAAAATACAGTATTGTCAGGGAGAAATTTTCTGCATCCATATCACACTTCACATCTTGCCCCCTGACTGCCAAGATTGCAGTAACCTTGAGTATTATCAGTTGGGGTAGAGTTGAGTAGGAAATTTACAAAAGTTCATGCAACACCAAAGGAAAAGAACGTAAATATATCAGCTGTCGGCTAAGCGAGTAGAGTGTTCTACAATGGCTCGGGAGACCGGGGTCCAATCCCAGGTCGAGTCAAACCTATGACTAAAAAAATGGTACTTGATACCTCCTTGCTTAACCCTCATCATTATGACATACGTATCAAGGCCAAAGTGGAACAATCCAGGGAAAGTAGTAGCACCCTCCCCTACACCGCGGTGTTGTAGAAAAAGGAGCCTTCGAGTTGCCCTCAACTACGGTCGCTGACTTTACTTCCTTATATTACCAAAAAGCCACGAGATTCGGACATCTCCTGGTGGGCATAGTTGAAACCAATCAATAGTATTTCAAGAGATTTTAATGAAATACTGGTAAATATATTTAATAAATTTAAAGGTCAGTGTTCCTTCTCTATTTGTGTAATTTAGTCGACAATTTACCCTTTGCGCTATATATATATATGTATATATCCAAAATATTTTATGAATATAAATGTATTTGCAACTCTACATCCTACTTATATATATATATATATATATATATATATATATATATATATATATATATATATATATATATATATATATATATTTGTAGTGAATATGGTTATTAGTATTAGTAGGTTAACGAATAAGGATCTGCTGAACACCACTAACCTGGTATAAATTTCGAGACATATATAAATGCTCCCTTACCATGACGATAAGATACCACTCCATCTCATTCGAGAATATTTCTTGGTTTTGATATCGGACAAAAAAATTAAAAGTTTTCAGTTAACTATTGTATTTGCCCTGCATATTTTCTCTATGTAGTAAGCTAACAAGAATCCGTTAGAGAAAATTAATATTAAACTATTTTGCCGTGTATCCCTGTACGTATGCGAATCTGCGTTCATATATATATATATATATATATACATGTGTGTGTGTGCGTGTGTGTGTGTGTGTGTGTGTGCTGATATTTTCACGAGTTCAAATGTATTTCGAATTGTATTTGTATATGTAAAGGCAATCTGAAGCAAAGAAAGCCACTCCTCTAAAATTCAATAAATTATGGCAATATTCTTGTTTGACTGGTCACCATGAAAAGCATGTTTTACACTATAAATATGTTTGCTTTTATGAAAAACAGGTATTAATTAGGAAATATTGGTAAGCTATGAGCAAAATTATTAGGAAGTATTTATAGAAAAGTATCAGAATCCTTTTGTTGATTATTATACATAATACATTCTAATAACAACTAAATTTTATTTCCCAAACAGGTTTTCTACCAACTCAGAAATACTTCCTGAGAAAATTTTGGATGGCAGTTGATCTAAGAAAATTACAACCGCTGTTCGCAGTAAATATAGAACTATCTTTATTTATATTTCTCTTGTTCTATAATTATATCAGCCTATCAACTTTGTGGGAAAGTTTTAAAAAAAGGAAATGTTAAAAATTAAAAAAAGTAAACGGAATTCCTAATAATAAAGATTGACAATCTTTTATTTAAAAAATCAATGAAAATGAAAGCATTTATTTTTAAATCAATAGACAGAAAACAAATTAAGATAGTTTACATAAAATATATCAAAAGTTCTTGACAACTAGGATTGTAGCTTTCCCCAAGCTACCAACATTCGTAGTGAATATTTAAATCAGCATGCAACTTTCTATCTCTAGCGCAGTTACAATGGGGTGAATATTCAAATATACAAAAAACAACGATCACAGGGTTTGGTTTGCTTTGGTTTTATAGCACTTCAAACATTGTAGGTTATTAATCTTATTTACCAACCCCTCCGCTCGGGCAGGATATGACACAAGCTCAATTTTTAAGCGGAGTTTAACAGGTTTGAATTCAGAGTTTTCCTTCTTCTAGACTAGTTGCCTCACCAAGGCTGAAGAATCCAGTCAGTCCTACTATTTACCCATAGCTGGAGGGAGAATAATTGGATTCATACCTTTCCCAAGAGTATTAGTGCTATGTGAAATGCATTCAGTCTCGTCCAGGATTTGAACTCGTGTCGCCGTGTCCATTTCCTACGACGATAACCATTACACCACAGACACCTTTTTAGGTTATTAATACCAAATCCATTTTTATTCATATTGTTGCGGTATCATCCCTACTTTTGATACACAATGGACTCTTCCAATATGAATATAATATTTGACTGTAATCCTTTCCGAGAGTAGGGAGCAAGAGCTAAACTGGCGACATTTTATTACTTGTTTTACTGTTTTATATTACCTCTATTCTTATCTCTTTATATATTTTTGTCAAATTAGTTTATGCCACTTTCCGGTGATATAACACATATAAAAAGTTCTATTTCAAACTAGTTAGTTTAGTATAAGTACAGTTTTTTGTTTACACACAGTTAAAAACTTCTTTTCAAAAATTCTATTCAAACATTTCAGTTTAGCATAAGTATACAGTTTAAATGTCAAAACAGTTCTTTTTCAAGTAATTCAGTTTAGCATAAGCTCATAGTTTAGTTCTATTTAACCCAGAGTGGACCCGGGAGTGATAGTTGTAAAGGGGTACTCCGCATTCCCCAAAGATCTTGCATAACTAGAGCCTCACCATCTGATTGTTTAGTGTCATATCTAGGACACACGTTTCGGGGAGTTTACTTTTCTGCAGAGATCCAGTCTGTCTATGCTACAGCCCCAGCTGACTGGGTCTACGATTACAGGAATTTTAAGATAAAACTAATACCCCAATCCCGATTGGAAGACCAGACCAAATGTTAATTATCAAGAAAAGAGAATATGTCATCAAGTGGATTTTGCCATTTCAGAAGAGCAAAATTGAAAATAAAAGAAAATGAAAAGTCTAGAAATACTTAGATCTTGCCAGAGAATTGAAAAAAAATCTTTAAAACATGAGGGTGACGGTAATGCCAATTATAGATGAAGCACTGAGAACGGTCTCCAAACGCCCGTTAAAGAGTCTTGTGTGACTGAGGATTAGAGAAAGAAGAGAGACCATCAAGACCACAGCACTGTTAAAATCAGCTAGACTTCTTTGATGTGTCCAGGAGACCTGAAGAGATTTGCTGTCACTCAGACTCAATGGGAAAACAACTAGTTAAAGCTTGTGAAAAACTCATGAAAAGAGAAAATAATGATAACAATAATAGCGATAGACAACAAGAAAAAAGAGAACCTGAACAGAGGACTTTAATGTACCATCAGTCCACAGAGAGAAAATAAAGAAAACGAAGCAAGTACCTAGACCTAGCTTGAGAACTAAAAAACTATGGAGCATGAAAGTGGCAGAAATACCAATTGTGATTGGTGCATTTGGGACAATCCCCAAAGGATTGGTACAAGGACTGGATGACTTAGAAATAAGAGGACAATTAGAGAATCCCAAAAGACGACAGCATTATTAAGGATGGCCAGAATTCTAAGAACAGTTCAGGTGGATTCAGGAGATTTTCTGTCCCTCAAACTACAATGAGAAACAATCAGCTAACGCTGGGTTAAAAAAAAAACTCATGGTATGTACACAACCCAGAATCTGTCTTAAAATATGAGACGTAAAAAATACATTGGAATTTTGAGATACAAATGGATCACCTTATCTTGGCCTGAAATCTAATCTATTCATTGTCAACAAAAAAAGAGAGCTTGCAGAATAGCGGACTTTGCCGTTCCGGCTGACAATTGGGTAAAACTGAATTGTAATTGGTGCGTTTGGAACTGTAACCGAAGGATTACTAAAGGGACTGGAGGATTTAGAAGTTGGCGGACGAGTGGAGACCATCCAAACTACTACATTTTTGAGAACGGCCAGAATACTGAGAAGAGTCCTGGAGACTTGAGGAGACTTGCTGTAACTCAAACTCCAGTGAAAGACCATCAGTTAACGCTGATGTGAAAAACTCTAATGAGTAAATAATAATAATAATAAAATCTAAGAAAACAAAAAGAGGCAAAATACTTAGACTTTGCCAGATAACTAAATGAAGTGTGAGACCTGAGAGTAACGGAGATATCAATTGTAATTGGAGCACTTGGAACGGTCCCCAAAAACTTTGGAAAAGCGATTGGAAGAGCTAGAATTGGAGGAAGAATCGAGACCATCCTAAGTACAGCATTGTTAATATAGGCCAGAATACTGAGAAGAGTCCTGAAGACTCCAGTAAAAGATTGTCTGCAAACGTTGGTGTGAGAAACTTACAAAAAGTAAAATAATAATATGACAATAATAAAAACAATAACCATCGACTGAATTGGTATCAAAAGCAAAATAATTATAAAAGCATGAAAAAAAGGTTCTTATTTCGTTTGACTAAGGTTTGGGTTAAGAGCCAAATACATGAAACCAGTGCCAAATTATTCCAGAAAAGGACGTAATTTCCCTGTTTATTTACCATGTAAGAAATTGCAAATATTCCTGCAGGAAACAAGTTGTACTTACACATGCGGTCATGTTAACTATTCCATAAGAAATTGCATATCAATCTCAAAACACTCTAAAATAACTATAGTTTAATCTAATAATTATTACGAGATACATTCCTTTACAAATCCGCGAGAAATATATTAAATAATATCAGAATAAAAGTGAAAAAAAAATTCTTTTGCAAAACAGGTGTTACTTGTTTATGACTTCATTCTTTCTTTTCTTTTTTCTGTATTTTTTTTTTTTTCGGTCAGCATAAATATCAACAACATAACATGCATTCCATCACTATCTTATTCATTTACTCGCTCAAATAATGCATGGACACATAGCTAAATTACCGATCTCAAATTACTTAGTAACTTTTATATATTCAAAATGCATGCTCGTTCGCAAAAAAGAAATCATAAAAAATTCATAAATATGGGACCTACAAATAATATCCGATGTCTGCTATAACATCAGCGAATTCACGATTTCTATGTAGAATCTACACTTGGCCGTATTCCTTCACTAATACTACAACAACAACAATAACAACAACAGCAACAACAACAACAACTACTACTACTACTACTACTACTACTACTACTACTACTACTACTACCAACAACAACAACAACCTTAAAAGAGATACTGAAACTTTTCTGATAGCAGTAAAAATAACGCCATAAGGACTAACCATTTCAAAGTGAGAATAGACAAAACTGAAGGAAAACAGAGTGATCCTATAGCGGTGGGTGATTTGGTTAATTGTTTAGCGCTATATTTTTTTAAGACAACAAATGAATTACGAAACTTTGCTTTAACAACACAACAACGAAAGTACTTTATTTGCAGCTTTGAATATTTGGTTTGTTCTTGGTGCTGCAATACTCGTGGTGTTTAGGCTTGTTGGTTTTGGAGACGCGATAGCTTAGCGGGATGTTGTTATGGCAGCGTGTTGTTGGACGTGTGAGGGAAGTATTCAAAGTCACCGTGTAGTTTTGTGTCGAGAGCGGAGTGGCGCTCGGATCGACATAGTAAATTTTTGGGGTGACCAGAAGTGGTGCCTGTGGAAGGCATGCTGAATGTTTCTAATTTATGTTCAACGGGGATTCCTCGTAAAGAATCCATAAATTAGATGGTTCCCTCGTTGAGTGTCTATGTTGCTACTGCTAGTGTTAAAGCCACAGGGAGTTGTCCCCACTGGGTGGCTTGTTTAGCTAAAAAGCATCTCTAAGCAGGGACGACCAGAGACACGTCTGTTCTGGTCGCCGTCTCAAGCTGAAGAGAGTGTGTTTGGCCGCTCACCCGTTTTGCTAGCAGAAAATTAAGGTCCGGGCTGAATAGGATATGTCATCCTGATTGGGTGAAATTCAGTGTTGAATTAAATTGCGCGCCAAAACAAAATACGAGATTTTCCTCTTCTCTACAATCCCTAGAATTTGCTAAAGAATTGAAACAAATATGGAACAAGAAAGTGACGTGATACCAGTTGTAATTGGTGCGCTCTGTACAGTTACAAAAAATTTTGGTACGGGAAAGGGAGGACTTAGGAGTAAGAGGTCGTGTGGAGACCACTCAAACTACAGCATTGTTGAGATCGACCAGAATACTGAGAAGAGTTCTGGAAACTTGAAGAGACTTCCTGGACTCCAGCAGAAAACCATAAGCAAACGCTGGTATCTAAAACTCTCAAATGAGTAAAATAATTTTGACATTTCTGCTGATCACAGAGTGCTAGAAGAATCGATAACATCCAGGCTGCAGCAGCGTTAAGTTATGTTAATTTATTTAGAAGAGGCCCGGAGATTTTGTAAAACTTTCTGCAACTTAAACTTAAGAAAAGACGAAGAAATATAATAGAAAGACTTATCAAAATGATAAATAAAAGTTTTGTGATAATGAAAATGAGAATGTCAGTAACTAAAAATTTACATCGGCGAATTGTTTAAGAAAGTGTCAAAAATTATTATGACTGATCGGAGAGTTTGTCTTTCGGAACCTGTACAGAAGCTTCTCATTTGATTATTAAAACCAATCGAATATGCATAAAACAGAATAGAAATAGAATGAAAATTAAAATTATCCAGAACTTTGGATTTTAAATTGACAATCCAATTTCGTACCGTAGATTAGATCGGGTTACTCCACACACACACACACACATATACAAATGTGTATTTTGATTTTGAATAAATACAGGGTAAAAAAATCAAAGTGTAACCCTAAAAAATATGTAGACCTTGGGAAAGAAGAAAAAAATAGCAGATTATGGAGAATAGAAAGAAAGAAAGAAAGAAAGAAAGAAAGAAAGAAAGAAAGGAAGAAAGAAAGAAGGAAATTGATTGCAGGAGAGAGATTTTGGATGTGATTAATAGATGTCTAGAATTTTTTCCTTCAGATAATTTCGGATTATGAAAATAACCGTGAAATATATGATTGCTGATAATTAACATTTATTTATGACAAAAGAAAAATTGCATTTATTTACATCGTTTTACCACATTAAAATACAGAGAAAATCATAAAACATCTAGTAAATCTGTTATTTAGTATCAGTTATTCTGATATTTAATACTCACAGACATAGATGAGGAAATGAATAGTTTGACGGGGAATCATTTATCTATAATCTTCTTTAGTCACCTGATATAGTGCCAGGTTTTGAAAAGTTTTTTGTAAACTTCTCGTGTCATTAATTCGATGCTTAAGATTTCGAAGATTTAATAAATTTAAATATTTTCTATCCTTTTCACTCATATTTTCAACTTTAATAACTTGCTGTTTTGTGTGTGTTGTGTTGTGTTGTGTTGTGTTGTGTGTGTGTGTGTGTGTGTGTGTGTGTGTGTGTGTGTGTGTGTGTGTGTGTGTGTGTGCTTGCGTGTTTTTGTGTGTGTAATAAATATTTCTTGTGTCCAACCATTATCTAATGAAAGATGTTTTTATAATTTTCTTTTTGATTTTTGAAACATATGAAAGATTCTGATCTTCATCTAACACCTCCTTTAAATGACGTTTGAAATTTAAATTCATTAAATGTAATTTTTTTAAATTTAGAGCATACCTATAATTAAGTTTCTGCCTATGTAAAATAAACAATTTCAAGGTATTTGCGAAACTGAATTTGAAGTCATGAAATTTAAAAACAAAATTTTATACCAACAACGTTAGACGACTAAGAGAATAACTGAATAAAAATTGAAAGATCTTTTTATAAAAAAAAATAAAATTATAATAATCATATATTAAAAAAAAAAAAAAAGATAAGACATTTTGCCTGGGTTGGGCAGGGTGCCAATTGTTTGCGACACCTAACACTGTTAATACAACAACTTGTGGAAAAGGCGTCAACCATAGAATGGAACTTGAACTTTTATTTTCTCTCATTAAACACAGATTATATTCTGGTTCGAAAACCTTGCTAAAAGATTTAATTTGATATTTCTTTGAATTTATGTTAAGGATTATAATTTTCTTCCATATTCAGTGATCGTGATTTTCAAATGAAGCATGACAAATTTTCTACAGATGAAAACTTGATTATAAAAATGAAGTGCATAGAAATGTGAATTAGAAAATATATTTGAATTAAAACAAAGAAATGGAATAAAAAAGGGAAATCCAGAAGTAAAAACATTAAAAGGAACACTCAATACTTTGATTTTATTTTCTCCCATGTATTCATTTAAATTGATGTTTATTAATAAGTTAAGAAAAGTTGTCCGACCATAGTCGAGAGCGACACAAAAGCTCCCTCTTCAATAGATACTACCTCGAAGTGTAAGGGAGGGTGTTAATCCTTTCCCTGGATAAGTCTACTTACCCTTGATGAGTACCTTATAGTGCTGACTGTTAAGCAACGAGGCATCAAAACCAGGAAGTAAAAAAATTGAATAAAATTGATACAAAGAAAGGAAATAAAAATGTGAAAGAAACATTAAAAAGAAACTCTTGATATTTGATTCTATTTTCTCATACGTATTCATTTAAACTGATATTTAGTTATACAAGTTAAATAAAGGCAAGACTTAAAAAAAACTGTATTAATTTTTCTCAAAGAAGACTTCAGTTTGACGCTAATAAAAGATTATTTTATTTGGTATAATTTATACTTTAACATCTCACACCTAAGAAATATCAAAGCTATGTTTCTCATCGTTAACTATTTTTATTTTGTTCATTGGTTGTTTGGGTTTTACGGCATATCAACTTTTTTAGGTTACTTAATGCCATATCCATTTTTAAACAAATAATCAGATCTATTCCAAACAATTCAGTTCAGCATAAGTACACAGTTTTCTCGTTAGAAATTTTTCTATTTCAAGCTATTCAATTTAGACAAACTTCTAATCCAAACAATTCAGTGTAGCATAAGTACGCAATCTAAATGTCAAAACAGTTCTATTTCAATCATTTCAGTTTAGCATAAGTATGCAGTTTAGTTCCATTGACCCATAGAGAGGACCCTACCAGGTACTACCACTTCGGACCAGAGTGGACCTGGAAGCGATAGCAATGAAGGGGTATTCCGCATTCCCCAAACCTCCAGCATTAGTGGAACCTCACCGTCAGATTGTTTAGTGTCATATGCAGGACACTCGTTTGGAGAGGGGTCTTACCATTCTGCTGATTTGCAGTTGGTGTACTCTACAGCAATTATTTCGTTAAATATGAAATAATGATTGTTATAAAAAAAAGCTACCCAGCATTAAAGATGAAATTGTTTGTTTGTTATTTAATGGCATATCAAACTTATCGGGTTATTTAATGCCAAATCCATCTTTTCTTTTTAATTTTTTTTTTTTTTTTTGAAGAACAGTAGTGGTATTATTTAACCCATAGCTGGGAGGAAAATTAGAGGTCATGCCTTTCCCAAGAGAATTTGTCCGAATGTGAAGGTAATAGCAGGAACTGTAGAATTCTAGTAAACAAGTTCAAACATTCGTTTACAACGATTCTGCAGCTCAGCGCTTTAACCATTATACGTCGGGATAAGATGAAATAATAGTATTTTTGTCTTATTTATATTTGATATATAAAATACCATAAAATATCAAATATTTTTTCTCAATTAATTAACTAAATATAAAATGATCGTTAATATTGTTCATTTTTATTTATATAAGCTAAAATTAGTGAATAACTTTTAAATATATTTTAAAATCTTATATAGATTTGCCGATCTAGTTTTGTTGCTTATCTTGATTGTTTCAAGCAAAAAAACTTTGGGAAGACAGGTGGTTAAAAAATTATTATTTCTGAGATGAAAACGACTTTTGCTTCATTAAATAAACCAGTTATATTCAATGACAATGATTAAATGAAGACATATCGTTTTTTAGGAGTGTCAAAGTATATTGAAAACCTTAGTCAGAATAAATGGAGGGTATTGGTTGCAGTCAGGACACATCTCATAAATACAGTGAACTGTTTGGCGGAAACATAAGGTTATATGTCTATCTGCATTAAAATTTGATTTTACGACAGCCTAAAACAAAATGAAAGACGGTAAATAGTAAATTAAGACTAAATGTACAGGAAAAGAGAAACCGCTACCTGTCATGGAGATGTACGACCGTTTGTTTTCTCTTATTGTTGTGCATTGCCTTTTGTATTTTTATTTTTTGTCATTCACCCCTTGTCCAACCACAAATCTGATCATTAATGGTTTGACGGTCTTGTTCATAAATAATGAACTGTACAGAATTTCTAGATACGCTCAGGATACAAGAAAAAGCGACGCCGGAAACATAACCTCTGCGTTTAGACGGGCCTGATAAAAAACATGGAGCCATTTGGACGCGGTCTAATGCAATGGCATTGTGATAGAACGGATTCTGGTCTTTAGGAATTATCCATCATTTGTGAGTTGCCTTATGTGGCACTAAACACCTGTCCTTAATGCTAATGTATAAGATATGATATCCATGATTAAGCATCAAACAAGAAAACGTACAAACAAAAAAACCTTTAGTGCTTATTGTGTTAGCTTTACGGTAACGTCATTCAATAGAACAAAAGCATAAATAAGTTTTCAGTTTGGAATTTTATAAGAACTTTGTTGTATGTAGTTGTAAAATCAAATAAGCGATATTTGCTTCTTGGATATCTTAATATATCAGAATGAAAATAGATGGTATGAAAAATGTCTTCAAAAAACACAATAAAATGTGTCGTATTTTTAAAATTAAAATATCCACAAACAACAAAATATATGAAACAAGAAAAGCATTCGACGTAAATTGTTAAATATCAGTACTTCTCATAAGACACACCTTCATCTCAAATGAATATAGAGGCGAATTCTAAAATATCTTAATATTCTTTACAGAAAAATGCATTATAGTTTTTCATATATATATATATATGTATATATATATATATATAATAAAACTGTTACAAAAACAGTCTATATTTTATATATATATATATATATATATATATATATATATATATATATATATATATATATATATATATACAAACCCTCCACAAGAACAGTATGCGACACTGTGTAACATTTTGAGCGGAGTTTAATAGGTTTGAATTTAGAGTTTTCCTTCTCCAAGATCGGTTGCCATATTACAATTAACCAGCGCAGTCTACCCTTTTATTTATCCTAAGTTGGTTGGAGAATAGTAAGATTCATAATTTTCCTAAAGGTATTCAAGTAATGTGAAATACAAACAGTCTCCTCTAGCATTTGAACGTAGTTCGCCGTGTCCCTTACCAACTTTGATAACTCTTACACCACATCTATAATTAAATTTCCTATCACCCATCTATATTAGCCACTTTCAAATGAGTAAATAATGATAATAAGTCCTGGAAAATGAGATACATAATACCCTGGAATTTCGAGATACAAACAGATCACCAAATTCTGGCGAAAAGACCAGACCTCATGATAATTAACAAAAAAAAAAAAAAAAAAAAAAAAAAAGATAACCAGTTGAATTGTGGACTTAGCAATCCAGGTGAATCACAGAGTAACAAATCAAAGAGAATGAAAAGAAAGACAAGTAAATAGACCTTGCTAGAGAGCTGAAGAAGGTGTGGAACATGAAAGTGACAGTGATGCCATT
Organism: Sepioteuthis lessoniana; assembly: GCA_963585895.1. Classification (NCBI taxonomy): domain Eukaryota; kingdom Metazoa; phylum Mollusca; class Cephalopoda; order Myopsida; family Loliginidae; genus Sepioteuthis; species Sepioteuthis lessoniana. The sequence continues at coordinate 70,542,559 of OY757916.1, read as the reverse complement.
TGTATTAAAAGCACTCGGAACAGACCCGAAACGCAGGGTTAGGGGGCTGGAAGAGATGGAAATCGGAGGCTAAGCCGAGACCGTTCACACTAAAGCACTGGAAAGATCGGACTGAAAATATCGAAGAGTCTTGGAGACTTGAAGAGACTTGTAAGAGTCCTGGAGACTTTAGCAGACTTGCTGTTATTCAGACTTCAGTGACGAACCATCAGCTAACGCTGGTGTTTAAAAAATAATAGTTGTTGAAGTTGGAGAATCTAAGTAATATTTGCATCTTCATACACGTATATTACAGTTGCACTCTCTAGATAGATTGCAAGTCCCTCATAAACTTCTCTTCCATTCCGTTCTACTGCAGTGAAAACACTCGCATTTCTTCCTCCGGATTCTTAATTTTCCCTCTTTTAACAAATACCTTTCAGTATGTACCCTGTACCCTGTACTTCAATGATATAAATTACTGTACCCTGTACTTCAATGATATAAATTACTTTGTCACCTATTTTCTTGATATAAAATTTTGAACAAATTCTGCGATTTTAATGCGTTTTATGCCCCTTTATAAAAATCCTTTCAAACTAAGTGTAATTATGACTTGTCAAAACATTTACGAATTTCTTTCTATATTTTGAACAATATGCAATTTACTGTCCTGATAACTCTAAAAATAGGGGTGGAATGTATCCTGGGTATATCACTCAGCTTCATCTGATGGGTAAGTTCCAGAAAAGGAACTCTGTGGAGTATGAAGTCGGTTTTTCATTTCCATTACTGCCAGGCCCACTCTGATCCGGAATAGAACTATCTGTTTAGGTCCCAAATGTATTGTGAATTGAATGACCATGACCAGAAAATCCAGCGAACACTTACGCACGATATACGGAAACACTGGACAGCTGTTTCGACCTTATCAGCTTTCATCAGCAGTGTATACTATGATCTCCACCATTGGAGATCGAACCAGCGACCATAGAGTCGAAACTCTACAACTAAGCCACAGTCCATATCGCACACAAGTGACGCCAAATTTATTAGTCATGGTAATTGTGTGACCAAATGACATGAATGTGTCTTGCAAGTTACATCCGTACTTTGTGTAGAGGACACGGTCACCTCTAGGGTCACGTCTTCCCAATAGGAATTAGAAATACGCATCAGCGTGATTATGACCTCAAGAACAAGGATATAGATCTTCATTTTTTTTTAAGTAGAGGAATCAATTTGTGAATGGATTTACCATGACCAGAAAATCTAGCGAACACATGGTCATGATAATTCAATTCACAATATAATTTCTCTACTTAAAAAAGAAAAATGTAGGTCCCAAATGTAGATCAAATATATATATCTACTAATGATTCGTATTTAATGGGAATACTTGAAGTATATCATTTTGAAAACATAAGTAGAAAATAACCCTAACCAAAACACACACACACACACACACACACACACACACACACACAATAGTGTCCATACTTGATTAATTACATAACAAAAATTGAGCAATATCCAATGATTACATATATCAAAAAATATATATATATTAAAATGAACAACCAAATAGAAATAAAATAGCATACAGCATCGGCACCAATATACTTAATATCTTCAACAATTAACGTGCTAATCAAAGCAGCCCCAACAGGAAAAAAAAAACTTTTTCCCACAAAATAAATTTCATAACCATTTTAAACAAAACCAAGTAATAGTTACAAGAAATAAATAAAAATGGTAATCCTGCTTTAACTAAATTACGAAGACAGTGAATTGATATGATCGAAAGTACTCGGAAGCAGAACCTAAATCAATTTCTCTATCAACTGGATCTTCAGAAAAAAAAAACTTGCGAGAAAGTTTGAGAAAAAAAAACATATTAAAATCATGTCAAGAAAGTCACTAACAATTCAATTAAACATCAGTTATTTGTTTACACACTGTTAAATGATCAAAGTTCTATTTCTAACAATTCAATAAATCATCAGTCATTTGTTTTCTCTCAGTTTATATGGCAAATATTTTAATTTGAACCATAGATAGGATTGTATTAGATGCTACCACTCCCAGCCAGAGTGGACCTGAGATCGATGGCAACGAAGGGACATTCTGCTTTCTTCAAAGCTCCAGCATTACTAGAACCTAACCATCAGATTCTTTAGTGTAATATCTTGGACACTCGTTGGAAGGCGTCTTAGACCTTTGTCGAGATGCAACCAGAGTGTTCTGCAGGCGCATTATTTTTATTTTAAAAAGTCATAACAGTGACCTTTACAGAACCCATTTCAGGATGCCTATTAACTTTTAGTGTCACAGAAAAGTTATCTGTTCCTGATTGATTTGGTTTGGTTTCTTTGTTTCCAATAACATATCAACCTTCATGGATTATTCAATGCAAAAGCAATCGCTGCAGAAGAACCAGTGGTACTATAGCTAAAAGAATAAGCAACTTTATACCTATCCCTAAAATGTTAGTATCAAAGTGAAAGTGATAACGCAACTGGAATTTCAACCCACTACGATGTCGCATTCCACATTAACCAATTTTCGAAGACTTCGCCGAGACTATTCTAGATCAGACTATGACCCTCTCAATCGTCGAAATTATAATCCTATATCCAATGAAAAAATACCCCAAAGCCCCTTCCAATTTGATGTGACATGTTTCTTGTATGTCTTTGTATTATTTTTTCTTTGTTTTATTTTAATGCCCCTTCCTAGTCATCTCAACTTTTAACTACTGTATTTGACGGCATATAAGGCGCATATCTTTTTACTAAGAATATTCTTTTTAAATTCCTCATCGTCTTATATACCAGATATAGGTTTAACATTCGCAATAGTCGGCCGAAATAAGCTACCTGGCAACTCCTGTGAACTTAGAATTTACAGTAGCTTTCATATACCTATGGTCATTATCTAAATGAGATGCCAGTGGTGTAATGATTATCGTCGTAGGAAATGGACACGGCGATACGAGTTCAAATCCTGGACGGGAATGATTGTATTTCACATAGCACTAATGCCCTTGGGAAAAGTATGAATCCAATAATTCTCCCTCCAGCTATGGGTAAATAGTAGGACAGACTGGGTCCTTCAGCCTTGGTGAGGCAACTAGTCTAGGAGAAGCAAAACTCTGAATGCAAACCTGCTAAACTCCGCTTAAAAATTGACCTTGTGTCATATCCTACCCGAGCAGAGGGGTTAGTAAATAGGATTATCTAAAAGATAGTTATACTGATTAAAAGTGTTATGATTGATAATATTCATTATAATAATTTCATAGGATTTAATATTAGCACTTTGGTTTTTTTTTTTTTTTGTTTAGTTTTTCTTAATTTGCGCTGCTGAAATTTGGGTGCGTCTTATACACCCGTGCGTCTTATAAGACGTCAAATACGGCATTTATTTCCGGTTTTCCCTCATACACGCTGCGCATTGGAATATATATAACTTATACATGATTGAAGAAATTTTGTGAAATTATTTAAACTACCTAAATGTGGAATGAAAAAAGAAAATTTGCCTGCACTCAAGTATTTATGCTTCGTTTGGTTTAATTTTTTAGCAGCATCTCAATATCTGATAAATTATTTAATGCCGAAAATTGATCAATTTGTAGATATTTGATTATAATCATAACTATTTTTAATATTCTATTGGATTTATCGAATTGTACTTTTTAATTTTCTATTATCATTAGTTTGAACTCAATATTATATCAAATATTCCCATCTAATACAAATAATTTGCCCTCGGTTTGATGGTTTCTAATTTTTCGATCTAATACTAATAGTTTATAGATTACATGGCTTCAAGAAGCTATTTATATTTAATAATAACCATTTGCTTGCACGTGGCTTTTTAATGTTTTTAAATAACAAATAATCACTTATAATAAATTACAACTTTAAGTAGCTATTTTTAATACAACTAATTTAAACGGTTTTAAGGTATCGAATATCTCTATCAAATACAGATAATTTTAAGACAGATCTATTTGATGCGTAAATGTGACATCAAACAATTACTACCTGTACAGATCAGAATAAACTGGGTAACCTTTTACTGATGTTTTGATGTAGACTAAACCAGATTCACTGAATTACTATACAAAGGGATTTTTTGATACCCACGACGCTGTCTTTTTCACAGAGAACATCTATCATCATGTAAGAATCACAATGTACTTTCAATCAAATCACAATGCATTTAAAATCCTGTTACATAGCGATAAACGTAATTTTTAGTCCATTTTGCGACTGAATAATAATTTTGAATATCACTGCTTTAGCAACCCATACAGAGTTCAATAAAACATCTGTCACATTTGTAATACGTTATCACATCTTTTAAACTTAGTTAGATCAGTCACTTTATTCTACATAGTATCAGATGTAAAAATGAATTACAGACGTGGTACGTCTCTTACCTCTGCATCTGTTGCATTTGTCCCAATGTATAATGTGACAAATGCAAAGGCAGCGTAAAACGTTGTGGATCTATTATATATTTGAAAGTATTATGAGAGGTGACAAGTGAGTGCTACATAAAGCATGTTCCATCGGTTAAGTTATGGTAAATTTATCTGCATCTGTTAAATCTGTCACTATGTGTAAAAGAAATGAAAGCTACCATGTCGGCTTGGGTTATAAAGTACGCAAAATGCATTTCGCTGAGAGATAACCGTCCCCTCGCCAAATAAGTGACCGAGATAGACTGTAAACTGTATATGATGGCGAGGATTTAGAGAATGTGGAGTACAACTTCATTTCCATGATTTCTCAATCCACTCTTACCCAGAGGAGTAGCGTTTCTTAGGGTCTCATCTATAGATCAAATAGAAATATATAATTATTTGCAATACTTGAAACAATGAAACTGTGTGTAAGACAAATGATTAGTATTAAATTGGATAGGAATATTGATAAATAGTATTCCTGGTGTTGAATAGGGATACTTGGAACCATTAAACTGCGTGTAGTACATATGATTAGAATTAGATTGGATTGGAATACTTGATAAATAGTAATCCTTGTGTTGAATAGCAATAATTGGATCCTTTAAATTGTGTGCAGCACAAATGATTAGTATCAAATTGTATAGGAATACTTGATAAATAGTATTCCTGGTGTTGAATAGGGATACTTGAAACCATTAAACTGTGTGTAGTACATATGATTAGAAGTAGATTGGATTGGAATACTTGATAATTAGTATTCCTAGTGTTGAATAGTAATACTTGAAATCATTATACTGTGTGTTGCATAAATGATTAAATTTAGATTGGATGCGAATACGTGATAAATAGTATTCCTAGTGTTGAACAGCGATACTTGAAACCATTAAACTGTGTGGAAACAAATGAGCTGAGGCTAGCTTAAATATATTGTTACCTATAAAGAATTTCCTTCGTATATAATCACGATTTGACATTAAATGGCCTTTAAGTTTTGGTCTTTAATAAAATCACCGGAACCATCCAAAGAAGAAACATATGGAGAGGCATCATAAAAGATGTTTTACGTCTGTTATATACTGAAAGATAGATATGATAATTGTACCAGATATATTACAGATATATAGGTGAATGTGCGGCAGATATGATTGATCTTATAAAATGCAATATATTCGTCTCACATCTATTGTGTTGTTTGCAATCGCCCTGAAATAATTTGTTTCAAAATTCCAAAATCTCGATATCACAGAGGAAAATGAAAATTTAATAAGAATCCTTCACTTGCATAAAGTTTGTTTTGCAATATATCATGATTAAAAGTGATTGCTCTATTGTCTTTAATTTATGGAATCTTGATACACAATAGCAGACGAAATTATCTTATTTTGTTCGTTTCTCTATATTCTTCGAATATATCATTTCTTTTACATATATTCTTAAAGTAATTCACTCATTCGGCAAGTAAAGGAATATATATATATATATATATATATATATATATATATATATATATATATATAGTTTCGGTAGTTCCGCCTCGAGCTACCGAAACTGTGTTATCACCCTGGTTGGCGGCTGATGAGGATAGAGTATCGCACGTGCTTTCACACGTTGTATGATGAATATATATATATATATATATATATATATATATATATATATATATATATATATATTGCAAAGAAAGGGTTAATAAACATCTTCAGCCGCAAACCTCTCAAAAATCCTTTGCACTACCACTAAGCTATAACTTGAACTGAAGTGCAAACTACGGACATCAAGCATTTCTCGTGGCCAGTAAATCCCCCAGATCGATGCATTTCTTTTCAGTCGAGCAAAAATCAATCATTTTCCTTTCATCTTCTCATACAGTTTCTTGCTTTCTTTCTTCTTATTATTTTGGTTTTAAGGTGTTCACTTTTGAAGTTGAAAGAAGTTTCTTTAATCTTGATCTTCTCCTAAAAATTTCGTTTGAAGATTAACGGCTTAAATGAATGCGATGTGGAAGTGAGGTTCAATAATTGTTTCTGCGCAATAAAATCAATTTGGAAATAATCGTTGGGAGAGGGCGGTATCATTGCACGAAAGGAACCATTGACTATTGCGTCAAAATTTCATACATAAGGGTTTTTAAGGAAATTCAGTCCGCTTACGTAAGTAATTATTTCCCTTGGAGAAAGGCGTCTCTCTTTCTTTTTCTTCCTAACTTTCTTGCATTTTCTTCTCTCTTCGTAAATCTATCTATCTATCTATCTATCTATCTATCTATCTATCTATAAGGTATCCCATCAATATGTACACGCCAACAAATTATTTATATAAAATTAATTTATATAAAATTAATTTCTTCTTAACTACAAATACCAGGCTTTTGTTATTTCTAGTGAATCATAATAGGAGCAGAATGGATGACATAAAATATAATAGACTACTAAAATATGCAAGAATGCTACACTTTAAACAAAAATTGGAACAGCTTTGTATCTACAAAAAACTGCATATATATATATATATATATATATATATAGGGGGGGTGGCATGATTATTTTTAGGACTGCTACCGATTTATGTTTTGGCTTGAGAATTGTAATGTCATTAAGATTGATTATAAATGATGGGACATTGGCCCAACGGTTAGAGTGTTCGCCAATGGCCCGGGAGACCTGGGTTCAATCCCAGGTCGAGTCATACCAAAGACTTTAAAAATGGTACTTGATACCACCTTGCTTAACACTCAGCATTATAAGGTACGGTTCAAGGGTAAAGTGGAGCAATACTGGGAATGGAGTAGCGCCCTCCCCTACACCTTGGTGTAGTAGCTATCGAAAAGGGAGCCTTCGGGTCACCCACGACTATGGTCGCTAACTTATAAATAATGCTAAATAATATCCGTTTCATTGAATGCTTGGTAGCTATGTTTGGTTTATGGATGACTGATTTTGATGACATGCCAACCCATCTAGGGTTATTTTATGCCTACAGATTTAGTGATCACGTTCATTGTACGTTTATATTTACATTTTTTATATGGTTGTTTCATAAGGTTTTTTTTATTTATCTTTTTGCACGAAATCCATGAATTATTCTCTTTTCTAGTTTAGAAACGGCTTGAACATCTTGCCTGGAAAAGAGGATCCGTTTTTTTTTTCTCAAAATCACTCAGAGTTTCGTCTCGTCACGATCAATATTATCTACTCCTTGAGAGTTTATTATTATTTTACTCTTTGAGAGTTTTTCACATGTGCGTTAGCTGATGGTTTTCCACTGGAGTTTGAGTGACAAAAAGTCTTCTCAAGTCTCCCGAACTCTTCTCAGTATTCTGGCCGATCTCAATAATACTGTAGTTTGGATGGTTTCCACTCGTCCTCGAATTTCGAGTCCTCTAGTCCTTGTACCAACCCTTTAGTGACTGTACCAAGAGCACTAATTACAATTGGTATAAACGTAATTTTCATGTTCCACAGTTTTCTTTCGATTCCCTTGCAAGATCCAGGTACTTATCCTTATTTTCGCTTTCTTTCAGCTTTACTCTGTGGTCAGCCGTGATAACCAAGCCCACAATTCAGCAACTTATCTTTTATTCGTTGATTATCATAAGGTCCGGTCGTCTGTCCCTGATTTAGTGATCCATTTGTTTCTCAAAATCCCAGGGGAGTGTGTACGTCTCATTCTTCAGGACAGATTCTGAGTTGTGCATATACCATTTGTTCGAATGGCCAAATTTAAATTTCTGGCTCAGTTCCCAATGGATCGCCTTCCCCACCCAGTCGTATCTAGTCTTATACTCTTTCTGTGTTAATTTGCTGCATTCGCTTATTATGTGATTGATCGTTTCGTCTCTATCATCACATAACCTATATTTGCTGTTTTGTTGCGTCATATCTATTCTTTCTCTATTTGATTGGACCTTATGGCGCTGTTTCATGCTGCTATTGGAAGAGATTCAGTTTATCTCCTAAGGTTTCCCTTTCTTAGCCCCGTCCACATTTTCTCATTCGATATGTCGTTTGTTAGTCACTTAAAACGTCCATAGATTTGTTTTTCTTCCCATTTTTGTTTTCTGGTTATTTCCAGTCGGCTGGTCCTCTTTATTATTATTATTATTATTGCTGCTGTTGTTGTTGTTGTTGTTTTTTGTTGCTGTATATAGTGGTTAGGGTCTGAGTGACTGCAAGTCTCCTGAGATCTCTCAGATTCTTTAAGTATTCTAGCTTATTTTAATACTGCTTTTGCTAGGATAGTCACGATATCCCCTCTGATCTTCAATCCCGAGAGTTCCAATTCCTTATTCATGAGCACCATTCCACAGGCTCCAGCTACTATAAATATTACGGTCACGTTCTTGTTCCGCCCCTTGTGTAGCTCTATGGTAAGATAATGGTATTTGTTTTTTCGTTTTCTTTTTTCACTCAATTGTCCGCTGGAACGGCAAAGTTCACCAGATGACAAATTATTTTCTTCTTGTTAATCAATAGTAGAACTGCTCTTCTGGCCGGAATTTTGTGATACGTTTGCATTTGAAAGTCTCTGATAAATTTATACTTTGCATCTTCTTGAGGGGGGTGTCCTCGTGGTGTAATGGTTAAAGCGATGGACGGCGGAATTGTAGGAAGCGAGTTCGAACTCCAGTCGCGCTATTACGTTCACTTTCGGACAAATACCCTGGGGAAAGGTATGAACCCCCTTATCCTCCCAGCTATGGGTTAAATAGTGCCACTACTGTTCTTCTACTAGGAAAATGGCTTTGGCATTAAATAACCTACAAAGAGTTGATATGCCATTAAACAAAGAAACCAATCACCTTCTTAGGCAGATTCTTGTTCGTTCATGTACCAGTTGTCCAGATTGCCAAACTTTAGTCTCCATAAAAATTCCCTGTTGATCACCTTTCACACGCAGTCAAGCAAACTTTGAATTCTGTCTTTTGTACCAGCTCGTTCAATTCGCTTTTTGTGCTTTACTGTACATTTCTCTAACTAAATAACTAACCCTTGCTATTCTTCTTTGGCGGCCCTGTCGGCTGGGGCTGTAGAAGATAACGACTGCACCTCTGAAGAGGATAAAACAAACCCATGAAAGTTCTGCATTAGATGGTGAAGCACGTCTTGGTTCTGTGGCATATATGTCGTACTTCTAAATTGCCATTACACTCTGGTCCACTTTGATCCGGAGTGGTTGTACCTGTTAGTATCCCATCTATGGGTCAAATAGAACTGTTCAATTATTTGCAAAATATCATTTTTACTAATTTGAAATTATACAGGCTGTGTGCAGATCTTTGGTAACTTTATCATTAAACGAGTTGAAAGAGCTCATTTGTTTGTTCACCGTCTAAGTATTGTTATCTAATACCAATAATTCTATTTTAACACAGTTAAACAATCTTAAGTAGAGGTATCTAACATTAATAATTCAATTTAATCTTAATAATTTTTTGTACAATGTTTTAAAAAATAGGTATTGTTATTTAACATTGCAATTCTGTTCATCAAATATTTCTATCTTATAATTCTACTTACAAACTGTTCCCAAACACAACTCATATTAACAGGATTAAATAACCCACAAGGGTTGATACGCCACAAAAAAAAAAACAGCCAAACAACAACCTCGTTCTGCGTATTATAATCTTTTGCTATAAAATGACCAAATTATTTTGATTGGCATTATTTTGTTCTCCAATTAAAAGAGATTCTGTGTCTCTTTTCCTGTTTCTCATTAGCAGTGACCAAGTTATCTCATGTACAATTTCCTCAATTTGTCTCTTGAAGTATCTATACAGTTGTGTTTGTTTTTTCTTCCTGTTTTTTTTTTTTTTTTTTTTTTTTTTTTTTTTTTTTTTGCTGCTAAACATTTGTTTGTTGGTATCCTTAAGCTATTTATTCATATATTTTACTCACAAGTATCCAATAATTACTGTTCAGTTAAGCTTAATTAGCAACGATCGTTTTGAATATTCAAGCACCTTCCCCAGTTTTCTAGCTGATCTGATAATGCTGTCCCAAGACTCTGTAGAACATGCCTCGTCACTCACACTACCTCGAACTTCGAGTTAATCAAAACTCTTTATGAAAGTCTTCGAGAGAGTTGCAAAAGTCCTACTATTATTCCCATGACAGTGTATCTTAGTTTGTATGATTTTTTTTTCAAGTTAAATATTTTTGAGCTTCCCGCTTTCTTTGAATTTTAATCCGTTTTCTGCTGGAAAAGCTGATGCAGTTATCTGCCAAACCTTTCACCTTGCTCATAATGATTAAATCTGGTCTTCTGGCTGAATTGGTTGATTCGTTCAAATTTCAAAGATCCCGAGGATTTTTTCTCTGAGACAGATTTTCATTTATTTTTATTATTTTCATCATTATTCTTTAATCCGCGATCGAATCATCTCAGTAGTCTGTAGTCTAGTGTTCTTTGATAAAGGCTAAACCTTTTAGGAATTATCGATAAAATACTTCTGACTTTGTTCCTCTTCCTCGCTTTCGCCTCATCTCTCACTTTCTACCTCCGTTTCTCACTATCTGTCTTTTTGTGTCTGTCTCTCTTCTTCTGTCTATCGGATTTCTGATATAACTTTGAATATAAGTACTTGGTTATTCTTCACTAAAATGAATATTTGCCTTAAAATTATTTTATTTATTTCACTATCATTTAGTAAATTGTTTTCCGGTTATTCACTGAGATTAATTTTTATAATGTTGCCACAGAGAGTCATAAATATTTTCCACGAAACAATTGGCTTTCATTCAAACAAAGTTAACTGCCAAGTTCTAATATTCCTTTTTGTCTTTTTGGCTTTAATGACCTAAGAATTATAAACGACCTAAGATTAATGACCATTGAAATTCAGATGTAGTTCTACGTACACCTCAGTTCACTTAAGAAATAAACTTATATCCAAACAGATCTAAATGAATCTACCTATATTTCTCTGTCTCTCTGTTTCTCATTCTCTCTCTCTCTGTCTCTTTCTCTCTCTCTCTCTCTCTATATATATATATATAATATATATATATATATATATATATAATATATATATTATAAAGTATAGTTGGTTGATTTGTTAAAGCACCTGTTAATTTATTTTATACAGAAGTCAGTTTAATATTTAATGTTTCCAATTGTATATGGTACAAGGAACAACATCATCAAAATCCTTTTAAACGAGAGAACCCTTTACTAACTCAAACACAACTATTTAACCCAGAGATGATACCATAATAAATTCAAATAAATTCAGAGGGTCGGCCAGTGAATAATGACAAGAAATGGCTCATTCCCTATTCAGCAAAGCTCCAGACTGAGAGTTCAAATCACAAGATGTAATTGAATGTGTTCCCCAAATCTTTTGAGGTTCCTAACCTTCTGTTATCGGCTTATGTTATGCCACTTAACTGAAAGTTTCAAGCAGAATTTATAAATCCCATTTTCCCTAGTATTCTTCATTTTTATCTCATTCCAAACTCTTCACACACACACACACACACACACACACACACACACATATATATATATATATATATATATATATATATATATATATATATATAAAGAAAATGAGAGAGAGGGAGGGAGAAGGAGTTAGGTTTGATGTGCTTTATAGCAGCTGAAATCTTACTGGTTATATAATGCCAAATCCACAGACAGACTGTTTCGTTCTATCAGAACTCTTCAGTGTGGCTAGACACGCAGGACGCTCGAAGCCGGGATCGAAACCCGTCCAACTTTACGTTAGACTGTGTTTCTGACCACTCGTCCACCAGGCGGACCACGTTGGTATTTTTATTTTTAGAAACAGCAACAGCAGCCTTTGTTTACATTTTTTTATACCCTATCGGCTACCAGAGTGCTCAATTTTTTCGAAGAGCTTTGCATTACGCTAGCGGCGGCCGGCAATTCCTTCGCCAGAGAGCTCAACCCCCATGGGGGAGCATATATATATATATATATATATATATATATATTCGAGGATCATTAAATAAGTTTCCAGACTTTTTTCGTATGGGCACTTTTATTGATAGTACACAACTGAAACTCTAGTCCCCTTCGAAGTAATCTCCTCCGGCGGCAATGCACTCGCTGTACCGTTACAAAAACTTCTGGAAGGCTCCATGGAAGTCCTCTAGTGTGAGCATGTCAATGACCTTCGTCACAGCCTCTTTCATCTCCTCAATTGTCTTATAACGACAGCCTCCGAGCTTAGGGAATAACCAAAAGTCACAGGGAGCAAGGTATGAACTATAGGGAGGGTGACGAACTGTCTAAATGCCCATCTTGGTCAAATCGTCTGTGACAAGGATGGAGTTGTGGGATGGCGCATTGTCCTGGTGGAAATGCCACTGACCCGATTTGAAGAGTGCTGGCCTCTCCTGATGAATCTCTTCCTGAACTCCCTTAAAACCTCTAAATAGTATTCCTTGTTGAGTGTATGTCCAGTGGGAACCCAGGTCATGTAGATCATGCCAGTGCTGTCAAAAAATGTGATCATCAAAGCTTTGTGGTTGGATTTGCTCTGTCTCGCCTTCTTGGGTCTGGGAGAGCCAGCATGCTTCCATTGGAAACTCTGTCTCTTGGTCTTGGTACAAACATCGCGCACATCTTCCGCATCTTCAGTTCCTCCCGAATAATAGTGTGTACAGTTCCCAAACTGGCATTAAACTGTGCACTTATTGTCTTTATAGACACACTACGGTTCTTATCCATGAAATTCTTTATTTGGCCTATCAAATCTGGTGTTCTAACTTCCTTACTCCTCCCACACCTCTCATCATCCCTCACAGACTCCCTGCCTCCCTTGAATCTCTTTTGCCACTCAAAAACTGATGCTCGATTCCTGCAAGATGGTCAAAAAGCAGTCTGAAGCATTCCATACGTTTCTGTGTCATTTTTTTTTCAAGTTTAAAACAGAATATTATTGCATATCGTTCTTCTAAAGTGTCATCACGTCCAGATTGCATTTTTGAAATTCACCAGCTGTGACAATCAGGCTTTACTAGGGTGTATTCCAATTCCTGGTGTAGCTGTTAATTTGAACCTGAACTCATAAAAATTAGTCAGTCATCTCATAAGATGTATATCAATAACCTACTAAATTTTCAAGAGTCTACGGCAATTTTAAATGCCTTTACAAAACATATGGAGACTTAGTGAAGACACTTCGTATATATATATATATATATATATATATATATATATATATATATATATATATATATATATATATATATATATATAAGGCCTGAAGTATTCAACGTAGGTTTCCCCTATCGGCATTATCTGCTAAGTCGATGCTATCTTTATTTTTTGACTTGGCATTGCGGTGTCCGTTGAATATTTTCAACCAGTACGAATGTTTTTTGTTCTTATCTTTTTTCATTGAATTTTTCCCCATATATCAGTTTGTGTATTTCTTTTTTCATTTAAAAATCGCATTATCTGTTTATATTTCGCACCTTCAGAATTATAGAAGAGGTATGAAATGACAATAATATATATATATATATATATATATATATATATATATATATATATATATATATATATATATATATAGTGCAGAAGCAAAATTAGGAAGATTCTCATATAATAATTAAAGACACTTTTAATACAAGAATTATTTTAACTTTTAAAAATAAACAACAATATATGAAGATAGTCAGAAAACAATAAATTTACTCTATATAATCACCATTTTTTTTAATTATCATATCAACAAACCTTCGAAAGAATTTGCAAGTCTTCAAAATAAATCATTCAAACATTTTATTCCATTCACCCTCAATAGCAGTCTTAAGCGAACCAATATTTGGATGAAAAGTTGCATTTGTTTTGTCTTCCAGCCCCTCCCCCCATATAACGTGATGCCATAAAGAAAGTTCAGTTATTTCGTAATTTGGGGGGTTCTGATTTTGCCGTTAAACAAATCATAGATTCTTTACCGTTTCTTTACTTCCTCACTCATATTGGGGTGAATTTTAATGAAAAGTGCTTAAATAATTTGAGCTAATCGAGAATTTTTTCTTAAAAAATTAACTAATCAAACTCAGAAAAAACTTTTTAAAAATTATTCAATACTTTGCTTTCACACCATATTTATATATATATATATATATATATATATATATACACAAAGCCAATTTATCTCTTTGCTTAGTCGAGAACCTTCGCTATTTTGTATATGTCTTCATAAGAAAGCGAACTAATAAAACTCCTGAAATAATGTTTTAATATATAACCTAATATTCTTTGATAATTGTTAAATCAGTTCAAAAGATAACAATTTCCTTTCAGAGCTCCATCATCTCTCACCCGACTCGTGACCTACCTTAGCTGAGGTGGTGCTTTTCTCGAAGCGTGTGGTGGGAATGAATAACCTGATGTAACCTATCTCTCTTCAGTTCTACATCTGGTTTGATTTCAGAGTTTTCCTTCCCCTGACTGATTGACATACCAATGATGAAGAGTCCAGTCAGCTATACAAGTTACCCAAGACAGGAGAGAGAATAGTTGGATTCATCTTTTTTCCAAGTTTATTAGCGCAATGTCATAGACAAACATCTTCGTTGAGGATTTGACTCGAGTAGACGAGTCTACTTCCTACAACTATAACAGTTTCATCACAAGCACCTCCAGCATCAACATTTACTCACTATTCTGAGCCGTTCTTTCTATTTCTTATAGTATTTGTTATATTCAAGAAACTTATCTGGATAATTTTATTTTATTAACATTCGTCGGAGCACAATAGCCATACTTAAATTCATATAAATTATATAATTCCTCTATTTTTCAGAGTATTTATGAATTTTCTTCTCTTTTTTCTCCAATGTGGTTTGCTGATGCGATAAAATCTACTATATCATAGACGAAAATTAATTAAATTTTTGACACCTGATTCATTGGGGACGATGTGTCTACTCTACGAAATCCCAAAGCAGCTGGCTTTTCATATTTGCTGGAACATATTCTCCGATGTGAAAATAAAGAGTAACTTTCACCGCTATGTTTCTTCGTCGAATTATATTCGTCCTTCATCAATGTTACCATCTATTACTTCTTATCAGCAAAGATATTGTGTATTTATCCAACCCTTCCACCATGCGGACCAAGAGACACAAGGTCATTTTCTCAGCGGAGTCCAGTTGGATTAAATTCTGATTTAACCTGTTACCAATAGCCGGTGTGAGAAGAAAGTTTTTTTTTTTTTTTCAAAAGCATAGTATCCATAATGGATTATTCAATGCCAAGTCATCCTGGTAAGGGAACAGCTGTGATAATTTTTAACTTACTGTTAGAGGGATAAAGGAGTTCATATATTTCCCAAAGAGTAGTTGTTCGAAAGTGAACGTAAGGGTGTGACTGGAGTTAGAACTCGCTAACTTCGAGGTCACACACTAGAACTTTAGCCATGACGCCATGGGATTGGAGAAAGGAATACCGAAGACATTAGCGTAAAGTCAAGCGAAATGACCTTTGTCCATGATTTCATCTTGGTCTGCCAATTCAATTACCTATGATGATAATAGTTACGACACTTGAGCTTATAGCAATCGATGTTAATGATTAAGTCACTTTCACCCTGTCGGATGGGCTGTAGAATACATAGACTGTATCTTTGTAGAAGAGTAAGCCCCCACCCTCCCACGAGGCTACCTGATCGCTAAGGTTGTGACCCTTATTGCACGAGGACGGGATACTGGTGACAGAGCAGTTGGTGATCCGATGACCGAATTAGTGGAGTGACTTACAACTCTCCATTTTGGCTCTTATTTGGCTCGTCAGACGGTCAGAGACACCCAGACAATCGGCTAGTCATAATAGTCCCTATTGTGTTCTTTAAATTGCTCTCATGGCAAACAAGTACCCAACCCCATTTTATCTTAAAAGTGCTTAGAGGTATGGGTTGACGGTAAATTATGATTAAATAGCAATACATTAAACCATTTATATTGTGGGCAAATAAATGGTTGATATTTAAATATAATTACATGTGTTAAATACCGATACTTGAAACAATTTAACTGTGCAAACAAATGACCTGTAACGAATCAAAAATAGCCGCAAACAATTCCTTCACACACACGCACACACACACACATACACACACACACACACACACACACACACACATACACAGATATATATATATATATATATATATATATATATATATATATATATATATATATATGGCCCAGTCGACTGGGGCTGTAGAATACACCAACTGCACCTCTGCAGAAGGGTAAGTCCCCCCAATGAGTGTCCTGAATATGACACTAAAAAATCTGATGGTGAGTTTCCAGTGATGCTGGGGCTTTGGGGAATACAGATCACCCTTTCATTGTCATTGCTCCAAGGTCCACTCTGGTCCGGCTTGGTAGTACCTGATAGGTTCCTATCTATGGGTTAAATAGAACTAACGGTATACTTATGCTAAATTGAATTTTCTGCCTAAACTGAATAGCAAGAAATAGAAATGTTTTTGACAATTAAACCGTACTTATATTTAAACTGCGTGTTTATGTTAAACTGCATTATTTGAAATGGCACTGTTTTTGACACTAAACTGAATTCTTTAATATAGAACTGTTTTGACATTTAGCTGTGTGTAAACAAAATCTGTAGTTATACTAAACTGAATTAGCTCAATTAGAAGAGCTTGACTAAACCGAACAGCTTGAAATAGAAATGTTTTTTTCATAATTACGCTGTACTTACATTTAAACTGCCTACTTCTCCTAAACTGAATTGTTTGACATAGAAGCATTTTCATATAAATGGATTTGGCGTTATATAACCTACAAAGTTTGATATGCCATAAAAACCAACCAACCAACCAACCAACCAAACAACTATATATATATATATATAAAGAAGATTTTTTTTATTAATTAACTAAATTTAAACCTGAAGCAATACATTCAGTATATTATTTTTTTATCTCTCATGTGTATGTTCATACCTGACAGTTATTTGCGGGGTTTAAAAAATACCGACTTCAACTCCGTAATTAAATTTTGAAACCAAATGACAGAGAGTGAATAAGTGGTTATTGTTTAACTCATTCCGAGTTTTTTTCGTCAGTTTTAAGTCGTAGTATTTACTGAATCATGAGAGACAGGAAGACATCTGAGATCAGGTATTCAATCTGATTTTAGCAGTGATGTTTTCTGGATAGTCTCGTTTCTTTCTCTGATCTCTTTTTCTCCCGGTCTCTTTTCCAGACCTTTGTGTATCGTTGCCATTGACCCAGCTACAATTGGCACTATCGTCCCATTCATGTTCGACAGATTTTTCAGTACACTGGCAACATGACGTCATTCACAGCCCATGTCCTATTTCCTATCTGGGGCTTTTATTATGACATTTGTGATTGTCATATCCTCTGCGTGCGAGCGTAAACTGTACTCAATGTGTGTGCCCCTACACTAATAGCCGAATAGTTCAAAGTCCAACTAAACCGACTGATAAAATATAATTAACGAAAAATGATTAATATAAAAAAAATCATTCCGTAATTATATAACATAGACAATAATTCCCAGGCCTACTCTGTTCCGGAGTGGTAGAACTTTTAAGGTCCCATCAGCGAGTTACGTAGATCTGTCAAAAAATTCAATCGCATTTGATTAGTAAATCCTTGCAATATTGATGAGACCCTGCAGTGGAGTGACTAATATATTGAACTGTGACATCGTAAGTGAATTCGAACTCTATTCTTGCCCAATCTGCGTGGCTGTAGAATACAACAATTACTTCTCTGCAGAGGGGTAAGAACCCCACAACAAGATATGATATTAAAAATCTGATGGTTTGGTTCCAGAAATGATGGACTTTGGAGAATGCAGAGTACCCCTTCATTGCTACCACCCCCATGTCCATATTGTCCCGGAAAGGAAGCACCGCATAGGGTCATATTAATGGTTCAAATAGAACTAAAATGTATACTTATGCTAAAGTGAATTGTTTGAAGTAGAACTGTTTTGACATGTAAACTGCGTACTTATGCTAAACTGAAATGTTTAAAATAAAACTATTTTAACATTTAACTGTGTAAACAAAAATATACTGATACTAAACTGAATTATTTGAATTAGAAGTGTTTGACTAAACTAAATAGCTTGAAATAGAAATGTTTTTGACAATCAAACTGTGTACTTATGCTAAACTAAACTGTTTGAAATAAAACCGTTTATTTGTATAAAAATGGATCTGGCATTTAATAACTTACAAAAGTTGATATAACCTAAAACCAAACCAACCCACCAACCAACCAACCAAACAAACGAACTCTAGTGACGCTATTATGTTCAATTTCAGACTAATAAGCTTTGGTTTGGTTGGTTGGTTGGTTAGCTGGATTTTATGGCATATCAACCTTTGTAGGTTATTTAACGCCAAATCCGTTTTCATGAAAATGATTTTATTTCAAACAATTCAGTTCAGCATAAGTATGCAGTTTAAATGTAAGTACAGTTTAATTGTGAAAAACATTTCTATTTCAAGCAATTCAGTTTAATCAAGCAGTTCTGATTCAGCTTATTCAGTTTAGTATGATAACAGATTTTGCTTACATACTGTTGTACATCAAAACAGTTCTATATTAAAGAATTCAGTTTAGTGTAAGTACAGTTTCAATGTCAAAAACAGTTCCATTTCAAATAATTCAGTTTAGCATGAGCACGCAGTTTAAATGTAAGTACGGTTTGTGAAAAACATTTCTATTTCAAACAATTCAGTTTAGCATAAGCATGCCGTTAGTTCTATTTAACCCATAGGTAGGGCCCTATCAGGTGCTACCACACCGGGCCAGAGTTGACCTTGGAGAAATGACAATGAAGGGTACTCCGCATTCCCCAAAGCCCCATCATTACTTGAACCTCACCATAACCAGGACACTCATTGGGGATGTCGGTGTATTCTACAGCCTCAGCCAAATGGGCAAAATAGGACTTGGGAAAAGTTTGAATCTTCTTATCTTCAACCTTTTGCTTCAGCAGTAACTCTCCTCTTTTCATGTACTTTTACAAAGATAGCTTTAACTTTATATTGCCAACGAAGATTGATAGCCATTTAGAAAAAAAAAACCCTATTTGATGCCATATAACAGTATATTATCAGTCTGAAAGAGATTTACTTTAAGCTGTAACTATTTATAAAGAATTATACTTAGTAACTTAAAAACATTCAACAAGTGACAATGATCAAATAGAAATAATGACTTGAAACGATATAATTATTACTACTAAATTGGATTAATCGAAACGATGAAACAGTGAGCAAATTATTTGTATGAGAGAAGATTTCTTTAAATATGTCTGTAAATTATTTGCCTTAAGAATAGTTGCTTGAAAGTATAATTGCCTTATGAAAATTATTATAAGCTACTCGAAAACATATGACTGCATGTACACAAATGATTACTATCAAATAGAAATAATAACTTTAGACCATACTATTTTTTAGATTACATAGGAATAGTTGCCGCCATAAAACTGGGCTCAAATTATTCGTATTAAGATATCTGAAGAAAATATTATACAAATATATGAACGAAAATATGTATTTACCTAACCCCTCTGCAAGAGCAGAATACGTCTCAAGCTCAGTTTTTTTCCGGATATTAACAGGTGCGAATTAAGAGATTTCCTTCTCCTAGACTGATTGCCATGCCAATATCAAAGAGCCCAGCCTGTCCTACAATTTACCTGTAACAAGAGTGAGAATAATTGGATGCATATAATTTCCAAGACCGTCAGAACTATGTGAAATACAAACAGCCTTGTTCAGGATTAAAGTTCCAGTTGGCAGGTCCATATCCTCCGAAAACTATCATTACACCCCAAGCGTCTTCACAATATACATATACGATGAACGCAATTACCTAACCTCTAGGCATAAAATAACCCGAGACAGGTTGCCACATCGTTAAAATCAATCAATTCATAAATCAATCAGTCTACGTATTTATCCATTTCGACAACGACACCAACAACGTATGTTTGAGCTAGGCACAAGACATCTCCTAGCAAGCCGCCAAACACAGCACTTCAAAGGTGTCAGCAAGCGTGACTTAAAATTCACAGCATCGACCCAGACAGCTGAAAACTGATTGCAGCTGACTGCAGCGGCTGGCGCCATGCTTTTTTTTTTTTTTTTAGAAATAGTCAAGAGAGCAGAGAAAGCAAGCAACAGCTGAGGGACAAAAGAAAACGCAGGAAGAAAAAGCTGAAAGCTCATGCCTTCGATCTTCACTCGAATTTCGCTTTCAGAACCATTATTTTGGCTCTACTCGTCAAAGCCTATCATTATCGTGCAAAACGTTACAATAATCTTGAAAGATAGACGGATGCAAAAATAACTGTTTCATTTTCTTTCTAATATCTTTTTTGTCCTTTTTATTTTTTCTCTTTTTTCTGATTTACTGAGTTGCATTCACATCAACCACAAGCAGCCGAAATTTCGTATCAAAATACCATCGGGTTTCTTGGGTGTTTCAATAATGCTAGGCTTGAAAGGTTTCAAACCAGCCTCTGATTTTAAGTTCTTTCTGTATTTAAGTAAGAGATTTTAGGACCATTCATACCATTCCATTGGTCACGTATAGCATCACTATGTTTATATTGCATAATTTTTTCTAACCTCTGCGAATAATACATTTTATTTTTGTCAAATTAATTTCCTTGAAGAATTAATAATTGACATCAAATAACATGAACTTAAAAACTCGTCAATACTTATGCAGTGTGCTTATTTAACATTTGCAGATATCTTAATTCTTACACCTAGAAGTTTGCAATTGTTTTCTACTTCAAATAATCATTTAATATTTTTTAACTTCACTTTCTGTTCCTGTAATTTTATTTTTTCTTCTAATTATTATTATTTACTCCTTGAGGGTTTTTCACATCAGCGTAAGCTGATGGTCTTTCACTGGAGTTTGAGTGACAGCAAGTCTTCTCAAGTCTCCTCACGTCTCCAGGACTCTTCTCGAAATTCTGGCCTTTCTCAATAATGCTGTAGTTTGTATGGTATCCACACGTCCACCAACTTCTAAGTTCTGCTGTCCCTTTAATAGTCCATTAGTTACTGTACCAAAAACACCAATCACAATTGGTATAATTGTCACCTTCATGTTTCATGGGGTTTTTTTTCTGTTCCCTATCAAGGTCCAGGTTTTTATCATTATTATCATTATTATTTATTAATCTTTTGAGAGTTTCTCACACCACCGTAAGCCAATGGTTACTCATTGAATTTCAAGTGACAGCATGTCACAGTGCGAGATTTCACATTTGGTTTTTTTTCTCTTAGGTCTAATTGACAGCAAGTTTCCGCAAGTTTCTACGACCCTTTTATGTATCCTGACTGGTTTTAAAGTACTGTGGTTTGTATGGTCCTGATTTATCCTCTGATCCACCGTCTACCTCGTTTTGGTTCCAGGTCTTTGAAGAACCCTTCCAAAGAGATCAACAACGATTGGTATCACCATCTCTCATATTCTACTGTTTTTATTTTTTTGTTTTTAGTTTTCCGACAAAATCCAAATATTTGATTATATTTTTGCTTATTCTGTGGTTTGCTGAGATCACAAAAAACACTTGATGAAAAGTTCTTTCGCTCGTAATTATTGATACTGTAATACTACGACACCAAATAGATACCTGCATCACCATGGTTCTCAGCAGACCTTTGTAGTGTAACGGCACCACATAGACACGTGTAAAACCATAGTTCTAAATAGTCTATGGGAGGAGCACTACGTCTTAAGTTCTAGTCGGACCCTTGTAACATCACCGTAAGATAAAGTGACGAACATACAAAGCCCCGTCTGTTGTTTCGTTGATAAAAAATTGTTAGCAATTACTCTTAGTAGTCGTTGTAGAGAGAGAAAACAGAGTATGAACTGAGTCCACTGTCTTAGATAAACAGGGAGAAAAAAAAACCGTCGCAAGACGAGAGAGGCAAACACAGACTTTGATATCTTCTTTCTTGTTTTCTTTCATAGTTCTCGTACGTGATTGCTTGGGGCCCCGTCTTCACATCGCGACGGGTACTGGATCCCTTTGCAGAGCTTACCGTAAAATGAGTGCCGTAATTTTCGACCCGTTTTTACATTTCTATCGCTAGTGTCATACTAAATTTCTTTTTTCCAGTTTTCCATCCCGCATCCACACCAACGGATCTTCCATTCAGCTTCTCTCAGCCTATCACAGCCAGAACCAGATTTGCTGCTGTAATATATCTATTTTTAACCGGGCATCCGCTGCTATCATGACCGGGATTTCAGGAATCTGTACACTGTCTATTCCTTTCTCCCTTATCACAGTCACTCTCTCTCTCTCTCTCTCTCTCTCGCTATCTATCTCTCTCCTACAACCACGAATCTCTTTCTCATATATGTCCCTCCTTTTCCACCGACCTTTGGTTGACCCTAAATCTTCCTAGGAAACAACTTACTTCTATTACAAACAACCGGAGTCCCTAGTTATAATACATTACTAAGTCTGGTTTTCTGTGCGTAATTCTGTGATCCCTTTCTGTCTCAAAATCTCAATGATTTTTCTAGGTCTCATTTTATCGAGCAGATTCTGGTTTGTACATATATCATCTGTCAGAATGATCATGTTTTAATCTTTTGTATGATTCCTCGGGGGTGTACATTCCCAAATATCACGTCTAGCTTTGAATTCATTTTGGACCAGTTTACTGCTGGCAAGTATTATGTGATTAACATTTTAACCTCTGTCACCACATAACCAACACTAGCTATTCTTCGTCGCGACTTTAGCATCAATATCATTACATTACTTTGAAGTTCCTAACCGTCCAAATCTCTTTGAAAAAATTCTACGAAGTTGTTCCCAGTGCTCCAGTGATTATGGGTGTGAATGAAACCATCATCTTTTACTACTTACAAAGCTGTTGCTAAAATTACTATCGTCATCGTCATTCTGATTATAATTACCTCCAGAATATAACAACAGTGTTTATTTTAAATACGCTGTCAACATTTATAGCATCTACATCTATTGCACATAATAGCATTAATATTTTCTCTCTGGTGTCACTGTTATATATTCTAGTTATATACAGTATGTTATTTGGTATTTTTGTCATTATTTTAGTTATTATTTCAACTATAGTTGTTGTTATTAATCTCTTATTTTAAAATAGATATTTGTTTATGTCTCTGCAACAGATTGTTATTCTTTTTGCTTTCACATTGTTTTTATAATACGACACTTTGTTTTGGATTCGTTTTCCTCTTTTCTTTTCCTCTTCTTTCTTTCTCTGATTCTATCCTTTATATACGTATCCTTCTTCTTGTCAATATTATTACTTAACATTATATTCTCTTATTTTCTCTAGTCCCACCCTCCACTTGTCAGTCATTGTCATTTTGTTTTTACCATTTCAGTTCTGCCACGTAGTGTATTATGCTTTTCCATCTGTTGTTTATTTGGCCTAGCGCTTGAGGTAATTGCAATTGGTGGAAACAACGACAGAAGCGATCAGCTCACAGAGAAAAATGGCGACATTGCGTCTGGGTGATGGTACGCATTATGGCGGGAACTAGCATCGGAGCGAATGGTTCTGTTTGTAATCAGTTAAAAACAGGAGAGAATAGCAGACCTGATTCGTTGGAGCGCAGACCATTTAGTGAATAAAGGACAACGAATATTTATAAATATGTGTATGCATGTGTTTGTGCGTGTGTGGAGGCGTTCTTTTGTATAGAAATTGATATTTGTAAGTAAGTGACAAATTTCTATTTGCATGTGTATAAGCATAGTGAATATGTTCATAAAGAGTACACTCTAGTTTATTGAGAGATAGAATCGTATCTGTTTCTTAGCTCTAACAAACTTTACTATTATAATGACTTAATATTTTTAAATGGAAAGATATCATAAAGCTTGTCTACTATCTGAAAGGGTAAAAAAACTTGTTTTATCCTGGCCTAAACAGATTGAGTGATTGGCTGATTGATTTCAATGCATGGCAACTTATTAAGGATTATTTTTATCAACAAGTTAGAAAACCGTGTTCTTTGATCGTTCATATTTACGTTTTTCTATTCTTGTTCATTAAGAGGTCTTTCGATTTTTTACAATTATCAATTTTGACGAATAATATTAAAACAAAACTATTTGAGCCAGACATGTGACCATGACAGGTACTACCTATCTGTATTACAGTGCAAATGGCAGTCATGATAATGTCGGGGCATTTGCAGTTCCAAAATCTGTAGAATTGAAGCCTCTCTATCAGATGAAATATAGTGTCACACCCAGGATGACCTTATTGGAAGGGTCTTAATTGTCAGCAAGAAATACAGAGGCCGTCTTTTAAACCCAACCGACAGGTTGGAGACCGGAACAGAGGTACTTTACTGAGAAAGGGAAGAGATTATTGGGCTCAGGTAAATTCTAAAGGCACCCGTTTGAAATCTGGTTGTTCATAATCCTAAATAATTGCGGTATGTTGGAAATGCAGTATGTTTGAAGGAAAAAATGTTTTGAAATTAAATTTTATACAAATAATCAAGTAAATGGCGCTTCATGTTCACAGATTGTTTGTCACATGTTAGTTGCACTAAGTTTCAAGACTATTTATATTCAAATTAAGGATGCTCAAGTATTTGTGTATATCCGCAGACTGCATACATATAGATACATTGAGTAGTTGGCAAAGAAATATTCAGGATATATGCACACTTGAAGAATATAAAGTATAGACAAATTTTGCGATCGTTTGGCACATTGTTTCTATTATCTCTATCGAATAAGCTGTCACATGTGATGAGAGAAAATATATGTTGAAGGAACACATTCTTTGTCTGCATTTTTACATTTTCATTTTACATTTTGTAATTCCTATTATATATATATATATATATATATATATATATATATATATATATATATATATATATATATATATATCCCGCATCCTCATGCCTGCTTCATTACGACAAAGTTCATGGATTTAATAAAATACAAACTTCAGATGAAAAAGGTGCTTCATGAAGAGGTGAAATAATTCATCCATTTTGGTTTCCTCCTGCTTTAGAGACCAACACTGGATCGCTTTCTTCATTTAAGTGTGGTTAAATCACGTTGTATGTTCATATATATATATATATATATACACTCACACACACACACATATATATATGCATACACACACACATATATATATATGTGTGTGTGTGTGTGTGTTTCTGCATGTGTTTGTGTGTGTGTGTGAGAGAGAGAGATAGAGAGAGAGAAAGAGAGAGAGAGTGAGAGAGAGAGAGAGTATGAAAAATGTAACGAATAGGATAAACCGAAACATCCGTTGACTGTGTTTCGGTTAAGCTAATTTTCCACTTATACTTTCATACCTTGTCGGATTTCCCAAACTACAATATATATATATATATATATATACGTGTGTGTGTGTGTGTGTATGTGTGTGTAAATTTTTTTGCTACTGTTCTGTATATGAAGATATGATACTAAGAAGGACGGAGAGTTGGAATTGATTTCTCAGTATATATATATATATATATATATATATATATATATATATATATATATATATATATATATATATAGTTAACAATAAATAATAGACCTGACCACCAGTATTCACAGGAAAACAGCCGATAAAGCCACTTGTAAAACCGTAAAAAACGCAGACGACTAAATATTAAACTAAGTATCAGTTGTTTAGTTTTTTTACCATTACACAAACACGTGCGTGCACACACACACACACACACACACACACATACACACACACACACAGATATATATATATATATATATATATGAAATATGAATGCATATATTTGACTGTGTGAATAAAATTATCTATATACTTTTAAATTATGTAACCTCATATACCTATAGATATAGCACAACTCACAGAAGCATGGAAAGATAAATACGCAAACGTACAGTTAAACAATTGATAGAGAGATAGATATGTGTGTGTGAGTAACTAATAACCTTATTTGGAAATTTATAAGAAATAAACATTGGTGTTCTTAATTCTCACATGTCTTAACCCAATTTGTGATCAACTAAACAGCATGAACCCAAACTAGACAATCAGTTATTTCCTTGAATATCAGCATTCAAAGTTTTGCCATTTGCCTGATTTGGGACACTGATGTCTGACTCCAGTAGGAATTGTGCGACTGTCTCAGCTATCACAGCAGACTTCAATGTATCCGATATACGTTAAAATTGCCTGGTTCGTTGACTGTTCGATCACCGTAAATTTTCAAGGAGTCATGTTATATATGGTTGTAAATTCTTCGAAAGAACCTTAAGCCAAAAATGAAGACAAAATTAAGGATAATCCTCAAATGCAACAGATCAACTGAAAAACATATTGCGAGTGATTCCATGAATAAACATTTTAATTATAGCGAATGCCAATAAGAAAAAATGTGAATAAGCAAGAAAAGGAGTTTATTTTCAAAATTTCAGCAATGATACAACATAAATGTGTCGATAATTAACAAAAATGTAAATGATTTAATAAATTATCTTCTGTACTCAGGAGGCTTTCACCTAAAGAGAAACATTTTAATACACAGAAAGTATTTACACTATATAAAATATATACCTCACCATTTTGTAAAATATTTTAGAATTCAGGTCTTAACATATTTGTTCAGTTTCCCCGTATATTCAAATATCTACGATCGATTTTAATATTTGATAATACAGTAGTTAGTAAAGTTGGCGATCGGAGTCGAAGGTGACCCGAAGGCTCCCTTTTCGATAGCTACTACACCAAGGTGTCGGGGTGGGCGCTACTCCTTTCCCTGGATTGCTCCACTTTACCCTTGATCCTTACCTTATAATGCTGAGTATTAAGCAAAGGAGTATCAAATACCATTTTTTGAGTCTTTGGTATGACTCGATCTGGGATTGAACCACGGTCTCCCGGGCCATTGGCGAACACTCTAACCATCATGCCAGATAATGGCATGTCAACTTATCTGGGATTATTTTCAGCCAAAGGGTTAGGGAACTACAAGCAGTATAGGTTTATATTTACCTTTTTACAGTAAATCCTTAAGAATTTTTTTTTAACATTGTTGTATGATACCAAGTATTCCTATTAAATACAAACAATTTGCCAATTGATCTATTTGACACATAGATAGGACAGGTGCTACAACTCGGAGTTAGAGTTGATCAAGAAAAAATGGCAATAAAGAGGTTCTCTACTCTTATAAAAAAGCGGAGCCTCACCATCTGATGAAGTTTAATACGTAGGACTCCATTTTTTCTTGGTTGGGTCGTCTTGTTTTTCTGCAGGGGATATAGTTAACGTATTTTTAAGCCCGGTCGATTGAGAAAGGTATATTATTTATTAAAGCTAGAATTATTCAAATATTGTTCCCTAAACAAGCTGTAGACAGAAGGGGACAAAATAGAAAAAGCCTTACGTATTAAATGTAGGTAAGATGGCCTTTGGGCGTTACCGCTCCGGATTTGGGTCAGGGAAAACCCCTCTGATGGTCAAAAAGAGGTCAAGAATGGCATTTAACAAATGTCATGACACCTTGCAGGGCCTTTAGCAGATATGCATATTCTCTAAGGGCATACACCTCTTTATTGTTTCCCTTCATGATCATTAACTTGGAAACATGAATAACAGAAAAAAAAAATGCTGACATAACAACAATTTCTTATCCAAATATCTAAATCTCCTTTAAAATATATCTATCATTCAAAATGAAAATAATTTCTTATTTTTAAGATTATGTAACATGAACACATATTATTGCTGAAAATCGGAAGAAAAATACACGGATACAAAAGATAGATAGATAGATAGATAAGGGTGTGGTTACTAAGCAGGGATTTTGACATGCTACAAAACATGAGTTTATGGTTCATAGAAGGTTTAATAAGATATGAACATATCATTGCTTTATTACATTATATATTAAATGAATAATACAGTGACTGCATCTGAACAGAGCGGTAAGACCCCTCAACTAGTGTCCTGTATATGAAACTAAACAATCAGATAGCGAGGTCCCAGTAATGCTGAAGCTTTGAGGAATGCTGTGTACCCCTTCATTGCCATCACTTCCAGTTCCACTCGTGTCCGGAATGGCAGCCCCTGAAAGGGCCCTATCAGTGGATCAAATAGAACTAAACTGCTTACTTAGGCTAAACTGAATTGCTTGAATTAGAATTCGACATTTAAACTGCGTATTCATGCTAAACGGAAATGTTTGAAATGGAAATGTTTTTGACTCTACTTAAGTAAACCTGAATTGTTTGTACAAAAATGGATTTGACAAACAATTAAATATTCCTTCATATACAATATAAATTTTGGTGTCATTCGTTAAATTATTTGCATTATATGTGTAAATATATAATAGCACAGAATATATATACGTGGATCATTAAATAAGTTTCCAGAAGTTTTTTTTTTTTGTATGAGCACTGTTATGGAGAGTACACACATGAAATTCTAGTACCGTTACAACAACTTCTGGAAGACCCCGTGGAAGTCCTCTTGAGTGAGCGTGCCAATGACCTTCGTCACAGCCTCTTTCATCTCCTCAATTGTCTCATAACGACAGCTTCTGAGCTTAAGGAATAACCAAAAGTCACAGGGAGCAAGGTATCGACTATAGGGAGGGTGAGGAACTGCCTTGATGCCAATCTTGGTCTAACAGTCTGTGACAAGGATGAAGGTGTGGACTGGTGCAATGTGCTGGTGGAAATTTCACTGACCCGATTTAAAGAGTACTGGCCTCTTCCGACGGAATCTCTTCCTGAACTCCCTTAAAACCTCAACATAGTAACCCTTACCCTAACCCTTTGGTCAATTAACTCTAGTGTATTACTTCCTTACTCCTCCCACACCTCTCATCATCCCTCACAGACTCCGTGCCTTCCTTGAATCTCTTATGCAACTCAAAAACTGATGCTCGATTCATGCAAGATGGTACAAAAGCAGTCTGAAGAATTCCATAGGTTTCTGTGGCATTTTCCCAAGTTTAAATCAGAATTTTATTGTATATAATTCTTCCTCACGTCCAGATTGCATTTTTGAAATTCACCAGCTGTGACAATCAGACTTTAGTAGGGTGTATTCCAATTGCTGCTGTAGCTGTTCCTTTAAACCTTAACTCATAAAAATTAGTCAGTCATCTCATAAGATGTATAGCAATAACATGGCAGATTTTTAAGAGTCAACGACAATTTTAAATACCCATACGAAAAAATCTGGAAACTTATCGTATGCCCTTCATATATATATATATATATATATATATATATATATATATATATATATATATTATTCAATCCAGTTAAACCAAAGTCGGGAATAATTCCGTCGGGACAAAAAATCATTCAACTATGAACATTTAAATTTTCCTGGTAAAGAGCTCAATGTAACTGACATCACAGAGCAATAATTTCTTTAAGAAAAACACTATATATATATATATATATATATATATATATATATGTTTAAGAAAAAAATTCATTACAATTTATTTTATATCCTTTCAAGTGTCTTAGTTTCAGGTTGGAATTGGTAGATGGATTTCCCAAAATTGTCCCGAGCTCTTTCGGACCCCTCAAGAAAACTTGAAAGGATCTTAAATAAATTATACAGACAAAATTTGTCTTGATTATTTATTGAAACATCTTTTAATGAATGACTGCTGCCTAACCACACACACACACACTCACACACACTCACGCACACGCACACACACACACACACACAAATACATATACACACATATATATGTAAATATATGAAATATGAATGCATATATGTGAGTGTGTGAATAAAATTATCAATATACTTTTAAGTTATGTAACCTCCTATATTTATAGATATAGCACGACTCACAGAAGCATGGAAACATAAATACGCAGACGTACAGTTAAATGCAAGCATAAATCCAAATTTAGATAAGTACGTTACAGATGCACACACACACACACATATATATATATATATATATATATATAGAATTGACATTACAATATTAATATTTGTCAACTTCTCCATGTGGTGTAAACTTCTGTTCTTACACATGCACACACATACCTCCCATATATATATATATATATATATAAACTTGTACTTTTTATGTTAGTGTGTGTGAGTGTCTATGATTATACGTGTAAGCAAAGGCAGCCGTATACAATCCCTCGTGTTTTTGCTTGGCCATTACGAATCGCATCGTTGGCAAAACAGTCTTCAATAAAGTTTCAATAAAGAACTTCATAAATAAATAAATAAATAAAATACCGCCAAAGAAAAAGTCTAGAAGAAAGCTCTACAAAACTTCGAGAAGACGTTTGATATTTCTGATCTGAACTAACATCTGAGACTTGGCCAGTAATACACATGCATGGACGCTCGCCTGTATGGATTGAATATTCTTTCTTTCTTTCCTGTATTTTGTTCATGTTTTTATTTATTGCACCATTTCTTTTTCCTGCTTTTCTTTTTTTTTTCTTTCTTTCTTTATCAGTCTTTTTTTACTATTTTTAATACTTGCTATTTTCTCTCTTTCATTTAATTCATTTCTTCATTCTTGTCTACTATTCTTTGATATGTATATAAATATATCAGAACAGAACTGAGCATAAGATTATCTTGCGTACATTCTGACTTTTTAAATAGAGAAAAACAACCATTATAATCAATTCATGATGTCTTGTGTAAAGGTCGACCCCCAGTTGTTCAACGTATTTCAAAAGCACATTACAAAAAATAAAAAATGCATTATAGCACACATATATATATATATATATATATATATGTATGTATATATGATTTCATATTACAAACATCTTTTTCCTACATATTTTTGTTTTGATCCTTTCAAATTACTGTCTACTTGTTTTAATATCTGGCTGGAATTGGCGAACAAATTCCTCGTATTTAACTGATTCCCAAGAACTTTCCTACCCCTCTCGGTCCATCATGAGGGGTAGGTGCATATTACAAAAGTACAATAGAGCGTTTTATACTTACTGGTATATTCTATTTTGACATTAATATAAATAAAACGCTGTATTGTAATTTTGTAATATACATACCCCTCCATGATTGTTCTAGAGTGACAGGAAAGTATTTGGGAACCAGTTGAATACGGAGAATTTGCTAGCCAATTCCAACTGTATGTCAAAACAACGTGGTGTAATGGTTATCGCCGCAGGAAATGGACACGGCGACACGAGTTCAAATCCTGGACGAGACTGATTGCATTTCACATACACTAATACCCTTGGGAAAGGTATCAATCCAGTTATTCTCCGTCCAGCTATGGGTAAATGGTCGGACAGACTGTGTTCTTCATTCTTCAGCCTTCGTGAGGCAACTAGTCTAGGAGAAGGAAAACTCTGAATTCAAACCTGTTAAACCCCGCTTAAAAAACTCACCTTGTGTCATATCCTACCCGAGCGGAGGGGTTGGGTAAATATGAAAACAATGAGACGGCAATTTGAAAGGATCGAAACGAAGATGTGTAAACAATGGATGTCTATAATATTTTTATCTGATATGCCTCAAAGAGGAAATACTACCTAATAACACCCCCCACAAGATTATATATATATATGTATATATAGTCATCCACAGACGGATCAGTTTCGTTCTATCAGATTTCACCAGTGTGGTTAGGCACACTAGCTTCCCGTAGCCGGGATCGAAACCCGGTTGACTCAAACGCCAATCCAAGACTCTACCCCTCAGCCACGGGAAACCAGGAGCAGCGCAGTAAATTTTAAACGGTTACGAATCACAATTACTATTGTTTATATATATATATATATATATAGCACGGATATTCCTGACTATTTCTCGGCACTTTTCCCTATCGTTCATCGCCTCAGGCAGGTTTTAAGGGCTACATCCTGTATCCCCACACAGCTGCTGAATGTATGTTCTAGCTGGTCGTCCTGCTTTTGCTCAGATATATGATTGTATATATATATATATATATATATATATATATATATATATATAAAATCTTACATTTAGTCTCAGTCTTTAAATCGAGGTAATCAAATACCAGGCTGATCGAAATTTTTTAACATATTTTAACAAATAGCGAGAAAATTACAATATTCATTACTGCATCAACATTTATCAAATTCTCTCTCTTTTTCTCTTTTCACTTTTCTCTCTTTCTCTCTCTCTCACTCTTTTGCTCTCTCTCTCTCTCTCTCTATATATATATATATATATGGGGGAGTCATCATGGTGAAGAGGCTACGTACATAACAGCGTCATCGTAGTATATGAGTTCTAACTCCAGTCGTGCAATTTCGTTTACTTTCGGACAAATAAAATTAGTAAAAGTATAAACCACATTACTTCCCCAGCAGAAGGATTATAAAAAACATTTTATTTTTATCACACTTATATTAAAAAATAATAATGATGGTTTTTAAATGATTTTCAATCCCAATGCAAAATCCACAAAATTATAAATCAGTTAAAAAATAATCATACTGCTCAGATAAACATTTTCGCAATACTTAGACAAATTTGATGGGTTCGAGCAGCAGCAAGCATAGGCCTCCATGTTAATGCACACAAAACGGAATATATGTGCTATAACCAAACGGGGGACATCTCCACTCTAGAAGGAACCCCTCTTAAACTAGTAGACAAATTCACGTACCTAGGAAGCAGCGTCGAATCAACCGAAAAGGACATCGAAACGAGGTTAACGAAAGCATGGACAGCTATCAATAGGCTATCGACTATATGGAAATCAGACCTAACCGATAAAATGAAACGCAGTTTCTTCCAGGCAGCGGTCACATCGATACTGCTATATGGATGCACTACATGGACGCTAACAAAACGGCTGGAGAAGAAACTAGATGGCAATTACACAAGAATGCTGCGTGCAATCCTGAACAAGTCCTGGCAGCAACACCCCACAAGACACCAACTGTACGGCCACCTGCCCCCTATCACGAAAACTATTCAAGTTAGACGAACCAGACATGCAGGACATTGCTGGAGAAGCAGAGATGAACTCATAAGAGATGTACTCTTATGGATCCCCACACATGGCCGCGCAAAAGCAGGACGACCAGCTCGAACGTACATTTAGCAGCTATGTGAGGATACAGGTTGTTGTCCTGAAGACCTACCTAGGGCGATGAACGATAGGGAGGAGTGGCGAGAGAGGGTCAGGGATATCTCTGCTGCCAGCACGATATGATGATGATGATGATGATGTTGGCATATTTACACTGATAAAGAAAATTTTAGTTATTACTATTTGTTTTTTAAAGCTCCATGGGGATCTCTACTTTTTACTATCTTCTCACATCGATTTAAAAACGAAAAAAAAAAATTCTTTGCCGGAACATACAACTTATTGATAAAATATCTTTATATAGATCAAATTTAATTGAGTGATTCATCTAATAGTTTTCAAAAATGCTCTCTTGAATTATTTTCTTAACTTTTTTTCAGAAAACATCCAATTCAATCTTAAAATTTTCTATCCTAGAGCTGTTTTTGATGTTAATAAACATTTTTTCAAAAAAGTATATTAGAATATTAGCAAAAAAAACAATTGGTTAGTTGATTTAGTTTAAGAAATCTGTCTTGATAGTAAATCTCCAGTGTAAGAAGAAATTCTGAAAATATATCAACTACAATAAGAAATTCCATCAATTATTTTGAAAGTTTCAATTAGATAATCTCTCATTCTTCTTTTGCTGTAAAATAGTTAATCCTAATTTGTTTAATCTATTCCTACAACTGTAATCTCATCATCATCATCATCATCATCATCATCATGTCATACCGCTAGCACGGATATCCCTGACCCTTTCTCGCCACTTTTCCCTATCGTTCATCGCCTCAGGCAGGTTTTCAGGGCTACATCCTGTATCCTCACACTGCTGCTGAATGTATGTTCTAGCAGGTCGTCCTGCTTTTGCTCGGCCATATGTGGAGGTCCATAGGAGTACATCTCTTATGATACTACACTTTTTAAAAAATTTTGTCTCACTTTATTGTATGCCTTTCAAACTCAAAATTATACTCCAATTTCGATGTCTTGACATTGGAGCCCAGTCCTGAGTACACTATTCTAAGTGAGATCTTATTCGGATTTTATATATTAATAAAAGTTGGCGACCATAGTCGAGGGTAACCCGAAGGCTCCCTTTTCGATAGCTACTACACCAAGATGTAGGGGAGGGCGCTACTCCTTCCCTGGATGGCTCTACTTTACCCTTGATCCGCACCTTATAATGCTGAGTGTTAAGCAAGGAGGCATCGAGTACCATTTTTTGAGTCTTTGGTATGACTCGACCTGGGATTGAACCCAGTTCTCCCGGGCCATTGGCGAACACTACATTTTTTAATCATTTGGGTTTTTTTTTTTAAATAAATTTCTAAATATCCAACCAATCATTCTATTTGGCCCTAATACAATAGACGATACACGATTGTCAGCTTTATATGTATCATAAAAACCAAACCGTAAATTGCGTTCCGCATTTACTCATTTCCCTGTTACTTAATTTATATTCAATTTTAATGTTTTTGGATCTAAAATGCAGTACTTTACATTATTTTATATTAAATATTAGTTTCTGCTTATCTTCTTAATACGTGAATTTAGATATGTACATCAGTAATAATTGTTTTTTTTTAAATAATGATTTAAAAAGAAGCTGAACTTCATGAGCAAATAGTTTTCTTTCTGATATACTGTCATTAAGAAAATCCTTCATGAATATTAAGAACAATAAAGGTACAAGAACTGAACCCTATGGAAGACTGAAGGGAATGATCTGTGTTTCAGAATAATTTATACCAAGTTTTATTTTCAAAATTTTATTTGTTTAGAATATCATACAATATTTACTTTATATTTAGAAATACCACATTTTAATTTCCATTTGTAACCAATAATAAGAAAACGTTGTAAATGCTGGCCCAGTCAATTGGGGCTGCAGAATACACCGACTGAATCTATGCAGAAGTTTAAGACTCCTTGGAAGAGTGTCCTGATATGACACAAAGCAATCTGATGGTGAGGCTCCAGTAATGCTGGAGCTTTGGGAAATAAAGAGTACAACTTCATTGCCATTTCTACCAGATCCACTCAAACCCGGAGTAGTATGACCTGATAGGCCAAAAGAAGTGTTTGATATTTAATCATTACTTAAATTGAATTGTTTGAAATAGTTGTTGGCGAACATAGTCGAGGGTGACCCGAAGGCACCTTTTTCGATAGCTACTACACCAAAGTGTAGGGGAGGACGCAACTCCTTTCCCAGGATTTCTCCACTTTACCCTTGATCCGTACCTTATAATGCTGAGTGTTAAGCAAGGAGGCATCAAGTACCATTTTTTGAGTCTTTGGTATGACTCGACCTGGGATTGAACCCAGGTCTCCCGGACCATTGGAGAACACTCTAACCATTACACCAATAGAACTGTTTTAACATTTAACAGTTGTAAACAAAATAACTATACTTAGGCCAAAATGAATTTTTTGAAATAGAATTATTTTCACATTCAAAATGTGTATTTACGTTAAACTAAATTGTTTTAAATAGAACTGTTTATATGTAAATAATGGATTTGGCATTAAAAACCAACTTTGGTGGATATACCATTAAAACAAACGAAACCAAACCGTTACAAATGCCTTTCGAAAATGCTAATATAAAATATCCACATAATGTCTTTCATCAAATATTTATCATTAGTTATGAAAATATAGATAATGAATATCGAATGATTTATTTATTGGGATATAATATCATTTTGTTAATACGTTCACTTTACTAACTTGTACGTATATTGCAGGTCTGAATGTAATAGTTGTTCTTGAAAGCCTCAGTTTAAAAAGTACTTTAGGTTTAATGAGGCTACACACACACACATAAACAGATATATATATATATATATATATATATATATATATATATATATATATATATATATATATATATATGATGTGTATGTAAGTGGGTGTACATTAGGGGCTGCTTCTAAAAGATAGATAGATAGATAGATAGATTGTAGGATCAGGTAGTTAATAGTTTTTGTTAGATGATGTAGGAGAGGGAACTTCAGAAATAATGAGATGGAAGGTAGATGTAGGTTTGCCAGTTTTACACTCCCATATGAAAAAAGAAAAAGCCCACAAACTCGGTTCTCCCTTGTGCCCAATCATTTCTCAAACTACCAATCCTATTTATCAATTATTAATAAGAATTAACCAATTGATCCTTCCATATGTCATCATCATCATCATATCGCGCTGGTAGCACGGATATCCCTGACCCTCTCTCGCCACTCCTCCCTATCGTTCATCGCCCTTGGTAGGTTTTCAGGACAACATCCCGTATCCTCAAATAGCTGCTGAATGTATGTTCGTGCTGGTCGTCCTGCTTTTGCACGGCCGTGTGTGGGGGTCCATAAGAGTACATCTCTTATGAGTTCGTCCCTGCTTCTCCAGCAGTGTCCCGCATGTCTAGTTCGTATAACTTGAATAGTTTTCGTGATAGGGGGCAGGTGGCCGTACAGTTGGTGTCTTGTGAGGTGTTGCCGCCAGGACTTGTTTAAGATTGCACGTAGCATTCTTGTGTAATTGCCGTCTAGCTTCTTCTCCAGCCGTTTTGTTAGCGTCCATGTAGTGCAGCCTTATAGCAGTATCGATGTGACCGCTGCCTGGAAGAAACTGCGTTTCATTTTATCGGTTAGGTCTGATTTCCATATAATCGATAGCCTATTGATAGCTGTCCATGCTTTCGCTAACCTCGTTTCGATGTCCTTTTCGGTCGATTCGACGCTGCTTCCTAGGTACGTGAATTTGTCTACTAGTTTAAGAGGGGTTCCTTCTAGAGTGGAGATGTCCCCCGTTTGGTTATAGCACATATATTCCGTTTTGTGTGCATTAACATAGAGGCCTATGCTTCCTGCTGCTCGTTCCAAACTATGCAGTAGTGTTTCGGCTTGGTCAGGTGTATTTGCCAGTATCGCTATGTCATCGGCGTAGTCGGCGTCGGTAATTGTTGTTGCGGGGTACCTTCTGCTTCTTTACTTCGTCAGTTCGAAGCCATTCTCTTTGATTTTGTCAATCGATGTTCTAAGTACGTAGTCTCGACAAATGATAAAGAGGTACGGAGCCAGCGTGTCCCCTTGTAGTACTCCTGCTACAATGTCGAAGTATTCTGTGTCTCCATCTGGTGATCGTTCTTTTACTTTAGTGTTTCTATAGAGAATCGTTATTGCCGCTACGGTTTCTTTAGGTATGCCGTACGCTAGTAGGATTTGTTCCATCTTTCTTCTGTGAATGGAATCGAAAGCCTTGGTAAAGTTAACAAATATTAATGTCGCTTGTAGGTTTTTTGCCCGTACACCTTCAAGGATTCTACGGATGGTTAATATTTGTGAGGTCGTGGATCTATTTCTTCGGAAGCCATTTTTGGTTTTTTCTAAGTATGTTGTCGATTTTGGGTTCAATGCGGTTTCGTAGTAGGGCATTGTAGATTTTGGCTGCTATGGATGTAAGTGTTATGCCTCGGTAGTTTTTGGCTAATCCGAGGTCCCCCACTAACTCGATATATAATTAGTTCCACCAATATATATATATATATATATATATATATTCCAGGTCGAATCATATCAAATACTCAAAAAATGGTACTTGACGCCTCCTTGCTTAACACTCAGCAATATAATGTAGCGATCAAGGGTGAAGTGGAGAAATTCAGAGAAAGAAGTTGCGCCCCCTCCTACACCTCGGTGTAGTAGCTATCGAAAAGGGAGCCTTCGGATCACCCTCGACTATGGTCGCCAACTTTACTTATTTTGTATATCATATATGATAAATATATATGATTGTACCCTCTCTCTCTCTCTCATATATATATATATATATACAGATTTATATATATATATATATATATATATATACCTTACCAGTCAAAAGTATTTGGTGACCTTCAAAAAATTTAATTTTTCATCCTGAAAGCTTTATTTCTTTATGAAAACAGTATAGTACAACATTTTTTTAATTCATTATACTAAATGCTAGTTTCTCTCAGTAACTTTTAACATAGTTTAACCGATAACTTGATAGAAGGCTGACAGCTCCAAATATTACTGCACAACTCAACCAATGTCCGGAAAATATATCAATATCCACTGTGAAGAGAAGTCATTGTGAAGCTCGCTTATGTAGCAAAATTGCTGTCAAGAAAGTATTGTTGAGGAAGGAAAACAATGTCAGAAGGCTCCAGTGGGTCAAGGCGCATAAAGACTAGACAGTAGAGCAGTGAAATAATGTCCTTTGGATTGACGAAACAAAGTTCGAAATTTTGGGGTCAAATAGGAAGTTTCTATGTTCGGCGGAGAGTTAAGGAAATGGCTGAAACCCTCTGTATCACACTAAGCGTAAAGGAGAAAGGTTTCTTATGGTGAGGGTGCCAATTGCAAAGTCCGGGATTTGCACCAGGTGAAAGGCAAATTAAATCAGGCTGACGATCACAGTATACTCGAGCATCACGCGATTATATCTGAAATGCGGTAGATGGCTCAAGGATTTGCACGCATAATAATGACCCAAAGTACACTTGTAAACTCTGCCAGAGGTACATTAAAAGAAAAATGGAACAGCACCTCCTTCAACTGATGTCTTGGTCAGCGCAATTAGCAGATTTAAATCCCATTGAAATGGAATAAAAAATTCAGACCTGAACAACCAAAAGTGCGGCTCACCCGTAGCAACTCTTTCAAGAAAGCTAGGCAGAAATAACTTAAGTCTACCATCAGTCTTTGGTAAAAGAATGTCGAAGATCTTTGAAACAGTGATAACGGCTAAGGGGAACATTTTCATGAATCAAAGGTTTAAGATTATTTTTGGTTTCTTTAATATGTATTTAGTGTGGCTCAGGATGACTTGTATTTAGTATAATAAATAAAACCATCGTGGTACTTAACTTGTTTCATTAGAAATAACACTTTTGAAATGAGAAATAAGAATTTTTGAGGATGGCCAAATACTTTAGACTGCTAGTGTATATCATGCTATATATATATATATACATATATATATATAAGAAAAACGTTTACAAATCAATTTTAAAAAGATATTTGTGTATACTATAATTATATATATATACATATATGTGTGTGCGCGTGCGTGTGTGTGTGTGTGTGTGTTTATTAAAATGGAAGTATCTACAAATGATTTCAAAATGATTATTGTTACTCTTTATTCCACATGCTTCATCGACACATGTTTTGGACATTATTGTCTACATCAGGTTATAGTGGATAGGTAGTCAGGTGGTGTTTGCAGTTTACCAGAGTATTAAGAGTCTTTCATAGTGAAGATTGTTTTGATAAGTTGTTTTGATTTTGTTTGATTCCGGTTTTGTGTCTATGGTTGTGTCTCTTGATTTAATAGTCCATGAAGATTTGTAATTGTTTTGTTAATGACCTTTATTTTTCTTTCCCTTCTTTTTGTTGTGAATATATTTACCTGTAAACATTATCTGTGCGCACACATGTATATGCATGTACGCTTTTGTATACATTCACTCGTACAAATATATTTTAAGGGTATTGGGTAGATTTAATGTGTGTGAATATGTTTGAGTCCCCATACTTTGTGATACTCTTAAGCTAGTCGGTATTTGTGCAAGTTTGAGTGAGTATGTGTATGTGTCTCTCAGTGTCAATGTGTGTGAATGTAGTTAGGCTATAGTCAGTGTTGATTTAAATATATCAATGATCAATGAAGTTTTTTTTCTTTTATTTTGAGTCATGAGTGGTCATCAGTCTGGGATGCTAGCATTATATTAAATTTTCTCTTTCTGCATTTATGAAATTATCTTGATACAAAAAGTTTTCTATTTTCTGGTAATTCAATATTGCTTTTATGTGAAGAGACTATTGTTCAGAGCTGTTGTGGAACTGATATAGATTTCGTTGCAATTTGTGTATTTATTTTGTAGACTACATTGTTTTAAATTACTGCTTAAATTTCCATTTATTATGAATGTTGTTTTCGAGTTTCCGGAGTAATAGGATTTTCCTTCGATGACTCTTACATTCTCATCATCTTTGATTTTGGTATTTTGAGTCTCTATACGTTGTGAGTTTCTTAAATTTTATGAATTTAGTGGGTGTTTTAAGTTTTTTGGTTGTCGTTCACTCTTAATGAATTTTGAGTCAATGTGTACGTACGTACGAGAGCACGCACGCACACAGGTGCGTGTGTGTGCGAGTGAATGTGTCTCTAATATGATTTTAATTCTATCCTTTATTTTAAGTTGGTCTTAGTTCTTTGATATTCCTGTAAATAGCTCAGAGTTTTTTGATTGTTTTTTTCGCTGTTGGTATATGTTGAGATATGCTAAGAGTTGTTTGTTACTAACATTTTGGCGGAGAGTGTGGCTTCCAAGTTCGTCTAATAGTATTTTTTCTGCAAATTTGAACCCCTTATTTATTAGTGCTACGGGATATAATTTCTGGTGGATGGTCACGCGTACTTCAAGGTGGACTTGTCGGAAGTTTTTGTCAGTGACTATGATTAAAGTCCTATTTTCTAAAAAAACGGATTTTGTACAGTCTTGGGATGGATAGGTCTTGAAATGGCGGCATTATGGGGTGTCCGTGGATGTTTAATAAATATCTTTGATGAATTGACCCTATGGATTTTTAATTAGGATGTTTAAAATTGTTGGGTTTTAAAATTGTGTTCTATAATGAATTTTCTTTCTGAGTGTAGGTTATAGATTAAGTTATGCAAAATCGTTAATTATACTCCATAAGCGGATACAATATATGAAACTGTAATGTATGTATCTTTATCGCGATCTAATAAATTTTGTTTTTATATCGTTGTTTTTATTTGTTTTGTTTTTCCAGAGTATATCCTATTGATTTTCCTTTAAGCATGCTAACGTTACGGAGGAGTATGTTGATGCCATTTTAATTCCCATTGCAGCTACTAGGATTTAGATATAATTTGTGCTGTCAATTTAGAAAGAGTTATTATGTAGGATAATTTCTATACAATCAATCATATTTTTGGTATTATTTTTTTCAAAAATAGACCACTTGTCTTCTAAATTCATAGGACATATTACTATATATGTTAGATATGTCATGTCAAATGTTACCATGTGTGTATTGGAATAACTTATTCAAATATATATATATATATATATATATAATGAGGCATTCAGTAAGTTTCCAGATTTTTTTGTACAGGAATTTAAAATTGACCTCGACTCTTGAAAATTCAGTATGTTATTGCTATACATCTTATGAGATGACTGACCAATTTTTATGATTCAGCTTCAAAGGAACAGCAACAGCTACAGCAGGAATTGGAATACACCCTGATTGTCACAGCTGGTGAATTTCAAAAATACAATCTGGACGTGTGGACACTTTAGAAGAACGATATGCAATAAAATCGTGTTTTAAACTTGGAAAAAAGGCCACAGAAACGTATGGAATACTTCAAACGGCTTTTCGAACATCTTGTATAAATCGAGCATCAGCTTTTTGAGTGGCATAAGAGATTCAAGGAAGGTAGGGAGTCTGTGAGGTATGAGGATAGGTGTGGGAGGAGTAGGGAAGTCAAAACACCAGAGTTGATTGGCCAAAGGTTTAGGGTAAGGGTTACTATGTTGATTTTTAAGGGAATTCAGAAAGAGGTCCCGTCGGAAGAGGCCAACACTCTTCAAATTTGGTCAGTGGCATTTCCACCGAGACAATACACCTGCACACAACTACATTCTACAGACAATTTGACCTAGATGGGCATCAAGATCCTCACCCTCCCTATAGTCGAGACGTTACCCCCAGTAACTTTTGGTTATTCCCTAACCTCAGAGGCTGTCGTTCTGAGAGAATTGAGGAGATGAAAGAGGCTGTGACGAAGGTCATTGACACGCTCACACAAGAGGACTTCCATGGGGCCTTCCAGAAGTTGTTGGAACGGTACAACAAGTGCATTGCAACCGGAGGAGATTACTTCAAAGGGGACTAGAGTTTTATGTGTGTACTATCAATAAAGGGTCCATACAAAAAATGTCTAGTAACTCATTTAATGATCCTCGAAATTGTTCTTGGTTCAACGAGAGAAAAGTAAATATAGCAAAAGAAAAAAATTGCAAGTGATTACAAATGTAATATTTAGTTCTTTTTCTTTTTCCATATATATGTTTATAACCGTGCCACACGTGTTTCGGATATTTCAATCCTCTTCTCTCTCTCTCTCTCTCTCACACACACACACACACACACACACACACACACACACACACACACACACATATATATATATATATATATATATATATATATATATATATATATATATAAGTGTGTATGTGTATACGTGTTTATGTGTGAGTTAAAAGTAATAATGCAAGATCCTTATTTAGAGATAAAGAATGCACTTTGATTGCAATAGATCATGCATACCTAAATTAGAATAATGTTAAAATAGAAACAACGGCGTTTAGGGATTCTCAGCTTCTTGGCTCAACACGATCATTAGAAGTTTTGGTCTGATTATGATCTATTATATATATATATATATATATATATATATATCACCTGAAGTTGATAAAGACTTCAATGAATTCATTCAGTTTTATTTATCTGAACATTACCTGCTAGGGTATCAAGTGCGAGTAATAATCTAATGTAATTAGAAGCCGCAAGCATCTACTAAGGACATCAATTCGCTGACATTGACCAATTAGCTTTTTTTATAAAATTTAAAATTACTCTTTGGACGTCGGAATTTTCTTGGTTATCCTTTCATTAGTTCCTCAGCGTTTTATTCATTTTTGTTCCGATTCGTTATGCACACGATGACGTTTTTTTATAAAAACTTTAATGGAAAAAGAACAGTTTTTCTTTTTTATTCAAAGTGCTTTTAGATTGTTACACCATTAAACCCGCTCCTCAAAGAAGAAGAAAAAGAAAAAAAATAATAAAGTTCCAATTAGAGTTTTACGTTTTTATTTTTTATTTTTACTTTTCGTCATTAAAAGATGATGAATATGTATGTGTATTTTATTAGTTCAGATAATACGAAAATTCATGAGGCTATAAAAGAATTTAGTAAGATGATTGTTTGAATTCCCCTCACGACTCAAAGGTAAGTGACGAACTGGTTATGAATTCGTCAATCTTCCGACACACAGTAAATTAATGGGAGGAAGTTCATTTCAAGAATGCTGAAATTGTTGGTCAGATGGCGCATTCATCCTAAACTAAATTGATTCTCTGCAATTATATAATTGGAAGTCAAAAGGGACATTAAGAATTGAATCTTTTAAATCGAAATCTCATTTATATGAGAGGATGTGTGTTAAGTACATTAACTTTGTTTTAATCGCTGCAAGGAGTGTGTATATTACATGTACCGATAAATTTCAGTTAAAATTTAAAGTTCATAGAGACGAAATGTGTATATATATATATATATATATATATATATATATATATATGTGTGTATGTGTGTGTGTGTACACAAATTATTTCACACACACACACACACACACACACACACACATATATATATATATATATATAAATAATTTTATAAATATGTACACACACACACACACACATACACACTCACACACATATACACACACACACACACATATATATATATATATATATATATATATATATATATATATTGCAGAATATTAATACGGAAAAAAAAATTACAAATAAATAGGATCATTATATTAGATTAATAAAAATTTTAAATAATAATAATAATAATAATAATGTGACAATTATACCAATTGTGATAGGTGCTTTTAGTACAGTAACTAAAGGATTATTAAAGGGACTGGATGACTTTGAAGTTGGAGAACGAGTGGAGACCATCTAAACTACAGCATTATTGAGAACGGCCAGAATTAAGAGAGAAACTGGATCTCTTCTAATGGCAGCACAGAAAAACGCCATAAGAACTATGTGAAAGCAAGAATAGACAAGACGTTACAATATAGCTAATGGAGACTATGTTGTGAAAGAGACAAAACGATTAATCACATAAT
The DNA here is from genome assembly GCA_963585895.1 of Sepioteuthis lessoniana. Classification (NCBI taxonomy): domain Eukaryota; kingdom Metazoa; phylum Mollusca; class Cephalopoda; order Myopsida; family Loliginidae; genus Sepioteuthis; species Sepioteuthis lessoniana. The sequence goes on along the minus strand of OY757916.1, from coordinate 70,498,000 downwards.
AAGCGAATGCTGTAAATTAGCGCAAAGACCGTATACGACGAGGTACACCAAAAAATCAAAATGGCTTCCGAAGAAATAGATTCATGGCCTCACAAATATTGACTACCCGTAGAATTCTTGAAGGCGCTCGGGCAAAAAACTTGCAGGCGACAATACTATTTGTCGACTTTACCTAGGCCTTTGATTCCATTCACAGGAGGAAGATGGAACAAACCAACTAGCATACAGCATACCCAAAGAGACCGTCGCAGCAATAACGATTCACTATAGAAACAACAAAGTGAAAGTACGTTCACCGGATAGAGACACAGAATACTTCGACATTGTAGCTGGAGTACTGCAAGGCGACACGCTAGCTCCATGCTTCTTTATCATCTATCTAGACTACGTGCTTAGAACATCGACTGATAAAATCAAAGAAAATAGCTGACAAAGAAAAGAAGTAGAAGGTACACCGCAAAAACAATTACCGACGCCGATTACGCCGATGACAGCGATTCTGGCAAATACACCCAACTAAGCCGAAACACTACCGTATAGTTTGGAACAAGCCACCGCAGGCATTGGCGTCCATGTCAATTCACTCAAAACGGAATACATGTGCTTTAATCAAACAGGCGACATTTCCACACTAGACGGAAGCTCTCTGAAACTAGCAGACAAGTTCACCTACCTAGGAAGCAGTGTCTCATCAACCGAAAAAGACATCGACACGCGGCTAACGAAAGCATGGACAGCTATCGATAAGCAATCGATCATATGGAAGTCAGACCTGACCGTTAAAATCAAACGCAGTTTCTTCCAGGCAGCGGTCGTATCGATACTGTTATATGGATGAACTACTTGGACGCTAACAAAACGACTGGAGAAAGAGCCTAGACAGCAATTACACAAGAATGCTGCGAGCAATATTGAACAAGTCCTAGCGGCAACACCCAACAAAGCACCAAGTATACGGCCACCTACCTCCCATCATTAAAACTATACAAGTTAGACGAACCAGTCATGCAGGACAGTGCTGGAGAAGGAGGGACGAGCTCAGAAGTGATGTACTCCTATAGGCCCCACCACATATGGCTGAGCCAGCTCGAACACACATACAGCAGCTCTGTGAGGATACAAGATATAGCCCTGAAGATCTACCGGAGGTGATGAACGATAGGGAGAAGTGGCGAGGGAGGGTCCGGGATATCCGTGCTGGCGGAACGACATGATGATGATGATGATGATGATGATACCACTCTAATAAAATTAATATTGCACACATAATAAAAAAGAAGACATGTTTACAAAGAAAATCCCTCCAAAGATGATCATTCGAAATAATGGAAAGTCCTTGTCATCAACTTCTCTCACAATTCGATCCCGATACGAAGAAACGTGCAAGAGAGCTAAATAAAAAATTCCACAAAATCATAAAAAAAGGAAAGTTCCGTGGTCTTTAACCAAATTTTTATAAACAATAACATGCAGCCAAAATATACGATATATATATATATATATATATATATATATATATATATATGTATATATATATATATTAGCTTTTATATTTATTCTATAGCATAGATGCTTATCTGCGACTAAAGATTTCATGCAGTCTTATTGCGACAATCATCATGCAGGAAAAGCTTTTTATACCTGGTGATTGCCGTAATAAGATGGCACGACACCAACTGTCGCAGATGAGCACCCATGCTATTAAATGCATATATATAAAGTAATACATATTTATTTATTATTGTATAATAGCTCTATCACAGATATTGAGCACTCTCCAAATTATATCGTATTTGGTCGGCCACAAACTCACCAAGTGATATAGTTACCACCATGCACAGTTATGATAATAATAATAATAATAATAATAATAATAATAATAATAATAATAATAATAATAATATATATATATATATGCATATATATACATATATATATATATATTTAAATTACTTGGTTTGTTATATTTCCAAACAAAGACTTCGTAATATTTGTGATAGAGTATATGCAATTCAAAGTTGAAACTGCGTCGTCTTCGGTGCTCGTTTACATAGATTACATAGACGAAAAAGTAAAAATTAATAACAGCCACTGCACCAGCTCTATTTTAACTTCATTTATAAATATATATAGATAGATAGATAGATAGAGAGAGAGAGAGAGAGTAAGAGAGAAAGAGAAAGAGAGATAACACATTCTTACGACTTCTTTAAAAATATGATTTATTAGAAACTTAAGAAAAAAGTTTTTAAGACTATTTTTTATTGATTTCTATGGTTCTGCTTTATACACATCTAGCCCAAATATTATCCACTGGTGCTTTTCACTACCTCTTTTTATATTAAAGAATAGAATCATGATATGCTTTTCAATAAACTTTCTGAACCACTTTGTTTCCAACATTTGATTTACGCTTGTGTCGTAGAGCAGAGAATTTATTAATACTTGTACCTTTTTTCTTCGAAGAATCACCATCGTGTAGATACTAACGTGCTCGACTGGGACATTGAAATAAGCAAGTTCGAATACCTGTCGTGCCTATTACGTTCACTTCCAGGCTAATACCTTTTAGGAAAGGTAAAAAGTTACGTATCCCCCTAGCTATGAGTTAAATGGTAGCATCACTGTTCTTCTACGGGGGAGACTTTGGTATTAAAAACCCTAGAACGTTGAGACGTCATTGAACAAAGAAAACAAAATGAACTATGTTTTTTTTTCTTTCTCTTTTACTTTTATAAGCGTTTAGAATAAGTTAATTCTTAGAATAATTTTCCTCAAGTGCCAGTTATGTTGTGAATATTTGAACTAGCGAATACAAAAGAGGCTTAAGGCGAATCTGATATATACTGTTAATCATTTTTATTTATTTTGAGAGGTTCCTGTTCTGTAGTACCTAACGATCTTAACTGACACATTGTAGTATAAGAGTTTGAACTCCAGTCACGCTATTACGTTTGGTTTGGGACTAAAACCTTTGAGAAAGTTATGAACTCAGTTAACACCGAACCATTTATACGTCTACTAGGATTTACTTGGAATTGAATAACCCACGAAGGTTGATATGCCATTAAAAGAAAAAAAACAGTTTTTTAAAAATAAAATCATTAAGTTTATCTTTTTCCTTAGTCATCAACTAACTTAATCTATACCTCGTTATTCCTAAAATTTATATAATGTTTTCTTTTGTGTATCGACGAGTATTTTTCTAATGACATTTGTACTGGGTAACCAAATATTTATGGCAACATTTTAGAATTTATAGGACCTGTTTTGTTTATATATATATATATATATATATATATATATATATATATATAAACAAAACAGGTCCTATAAATACTAAAATGTTGGCATAAATATATATATATATAAAATGTTGGCATAAATATATATATATATATATATATATATGTGTGTGTGTATGTGTGTGTGTACTGAGAGAGTGATATAGATAAAAGAGAGATAGATCTATTTGTGTGTGTTTGTGTGTGTGTGTGTGTGTGTGGTAGGTTTGTGAGTGTATCTTATGACAAAGTTTCTGCATTTATAAGTGTGTTGTAGAATCGTGACGAAAACAAGATTAGCTAAGCGACTATATAAATTCTTTAATTTTTTGAAATTTATAGTGATTTATCTCCTGCTCCGACATAGACTAAGTGTGGTAGAAGTACAATATCATTTGAAATAAGCAGATGTCATCTGTGGGGAGAAAATGCAATTTTTGGTCAAACTGAGGGAGAAGTAGGTTTTTTTTTATATAAGCTTCAGTACGTTTAATCTCATGAATGGTTGCGTGAATGAGAAAAAAATCCATGATTTTCTCTTGGATACACTCATTTTGGATGTTCAAAAATATGAACCCAAAATGGAATCAGCACATTTCTGAAACGGTGAAGAACAAGACTGCGTCTATATATAGACCTTCCGAAACTAATCGGGTTTAAAACACTTTTTGTTGAATATCTATTTTATTTTCATATATACGCTAATAGATATATATTTCAGTTATTCAATCAAACTGTCTCTTATCTTTTTACTTTGATACATCCAGGTAACATTGTGAGTTCGAAAAAAAGAAAGTAAAATGTTTCAAAGACATTTTTAAAAAGATTTTTCGGCTCACAGATCATCAGTAAAAATCAAGCTTTAAGCGTTGATTTTGATATTGGATTAGATAAGAATCCATGATCCTTTAAGCAAATACGAGACGTGGATCAATAAACTCGTAGCCTGACACAGTTACTTGTATTTTGATCTTAAATCAAGCGTTGAACTCTGTTCATTGATGAGGAAAAAGATTAGGTTAAACAATAAATATCTTTTGTGTAAAATACTTTTTCACTTATTAGTCTTCCGACTTACTCATCGAAACATTCTCACATATCTATCTCATTCTCTTCAAGTATATCAATCTATTTATCTCTCTCTCCCCGCCTCTCTCTCTCTCTCTCTCTCTCTCGTTCTCTCTGGGCACACACACACACACACACACACATATATATATATATATATATATATATATATGAGTGTGTCATATTTGGGTGTACGTGAGCGCATGTGTACATGGTAATACACAAACCTAAATTTAGTTTTATACATACAGGTATATTTCCGATGGTGTATCAATAAATCAGTTGACTATCATAATTCCAATTGCATTTTCTAATTCTGGAATGTTTATCTGATATATTCACTGTATAATGTTCATTATATGGGATTAATTGAGAAGAACTCTGTTTAGTAAGTAGCTAAGAAAGATATTATGTTTAAAGTATATAAAAGAAGTCAACCTTTTATCATTAGTTTGTGGACTTATTGGAATAGTTTCGTATATCTGTGAGTATACTATCTCTACACACACATACCTATATATATATATATATATATATATATATATATATATATATATATATATAAGTGTGTATGTGTCTATTGACCTCGGTTCTCAACACATAATTTGATTACATCAGAAAGTATACTTGCTTCGATTGCTCAGATAAATGATACATCCAACCATAAAAAATATACGCTTTATTTTTGCTTGATTGAACACTTTTTAAATCTTCGGTAAATGGTTGTGTAAACATCTTCTTCTTCTTCTTCTTCTTCTTCTTCTTCTTCTTCTTCTTCTGCTCTATCAATATCAGACAACTTGATATAGCAAAGTATTTTCTATGGGTTTGTTTTCCCATTTTTATTTGTGATGTTTCTGACAGTGAACCGAAAAAGACTCAGCAAAAATCATTTGCTCGTAGATTTTATAGTCAATCCTAAGTATCATGCCTCCATTCAGTCCACATTAAGCTCTTGTGTTGCTGAATGATCTGTTTTAGGACGGTTCTAGAGGAAAAAAAACTAGCTTATTTCTTTGAATAAAAAGGGTTTTAAAGAAACTTGTCCTTGTAGTTTCTCAGCAATGGGGAAGTGGAACAATGTGGGCACTTTAGCCTTGGCTATACAAACCGGTCAAAAAGGAAAAAAAAGGAATTCAAAACTAGGTAACAAGTGGTTTTAAAAGATCAGCTTTTTGCTACCTTTATCTTCTTGAAATTTAGATCATCACATACCTATTATGTACAGAATGCTGAAACCTAGCCCTGTCGATGAGGCTAATAAAATGTCGACTATATTCTCTGCATTGTGATGATACCACACCCTACCTGCCTAAATAGGTGTCATGGGTATAACATTAAACTGCATATGATTGTGAGTCTTCAATTCTGGAGATCTGAGGAGTGTAGAGTAATCCTTCATCTCCATTACTCCCTGGTCCTCTTTGACTCGGTGTGGTAGTACCTGAGACTGTTTCATCTATGGGTCAAAAAGATCTGTTTGAAAACAATTCCTATAATGTTGAACCTTTTGCAATATGAAAAAAAAACTCTTAAGAAACAACTGCATAAAAATGCAAGTATAAACATACAATGAACACGATTCTCAAACATCTAGGCATAAAATAACCCTAGACGGATTGACTTGCGTTTAAAATCAATCACTCGATCTTGCAACCAAGAAATGCTTAGATTACAAAAGGAGACAATTTTAATTGTTAATCGTTTTATTTAAAAACAGCCTCCAAAAACTATCGAAAAAACCCAACAAACACAAATGCCTTAAAACTAAAAACGGCACAATATCAATTAGCAGGCATATATATAAAGGAACAGACAGAATACATTCAAAATCAGATAGATAAGATTCGAGACTCGGTGGAAGATAGACAATCTAGAATTGCCTGGCAAACAATAAACGAAGTGAGCAGAAGAAAGAACACAGCCAAAGCAAAACTTAAAGCAGCAAACCAACAAGAAAGAATAAAACTGTGGAAACAGCACTTCGAAAACTTACTTGGAAACCCACCAAAAATAACGCATGAACCAATCACCAGAATAATTAGCAAACAATTAGACATTAAACTTGGACCGTTCACACAAGAAGAACTCGACTCGGTTCTCAGAAAAATTAAAAATAGGAAAGCTGCAGGGCTGGACGAAATTCCCCCGGAAGTATGGAAGACCAGACAATTCGACGACATACTGCTCCGACACTGCAACGCAGTATACAATCAAAATCCGATAGATAGATGGATGAAGGGATGCATACTCCCCTTCCCTAAAAAGGGGGACCTCGGATTAGCCAAAAACTACCGAGGCATAACACTTACATCCATAGCTGCAAAAATCTACAATGCCCTACTACGAAACCGAATAGAACCCAAAATCGACAACATACTTAGAAAAAACCAAAATGGCTTCCGAAGAAATAGATCCACGACCTCACAAATATTAACCATCCGCAGAATCCTTGAAGGTGTACGGGCAAAGAACCTACAAGCGACATTAATATTTGTCGACTTTACCAAGGCTTTCGACTCCATTCACAGAGGAAAGATGGAACAAATCCTACTAGCGTACGGCATACCTAAAGAAACCGTAGCGGCAATAACGATTCTCTATAGAAACACTAAAGTAAAAGTACGATCACCAGATGGAGACACAGAATACTTCGACATTGTAGCAGGAGTACTACAAGGGGACACGCTAGCTCCGTATCTCTTTATCATTTGTCTAGACTACGTACTTAGAACATCGATTGACAAAATCAAAGAGAATGGCTTCCAACTGACGAAGAAAAGAAGCAGAAGATACCCCGCAACAACAATTACCGACGCCGACTACGCCGATGACATAGCGATACTGGCAAATACACCTGACCAAGCCGAAACAATTCTGCATAGTTTGGAACGAGCAGCAGCAAGCATAGGCCTCCATGTTAATGCACACAAAACGGAATATATGTGCTATAACCAAACGGGTGACATCTCCACTCTAAAAGGAACCCCTCTTAAACTAGTAGACAAATTCACGTACCTAGGAAGCAGCGTCGAATCATCCGAAAAGGACATCGAAACGAGGTTAACGAAAGCATGGACAGCTATCAATAGGCTATCGACTATATGGAAATCAGACCTAACCGATAAAATGAAACGCAGTTTCTTCCAGGCAGCGGTCACATCGATACTGCTATATGGATGCACTACATGGACGCTAACAAAACGTCTGGAGAAGAAACTAGATGGCAATTACACAAGAATGCTGCGTGCAATCCTGAACAAGTCCTGGCAGCAACACCCCACAAGACACCAACTGTACGGCCACCTGCCCCCTATCACGAAAACTATTCAAGTTAGGCGAACCAGACATGCAGGACAATGCTGGAGAAGCAGAGATGAACTCATAAGAGATGTACTCTTATGGATCCCCACACATGGCCACGCAAAAGCAGGACGACCATCACGAACGTACATTCAGCAGCTATGTGAGGATACAGGTTGTTGTCCTGAAGACCTGCCTAGGGCGATGAACGATAGGGAGGAGTGGCGAGAGAGGGTCAGGGATATCCGTGCTGCCAGCACGATATGATGATGATGATGATTTATTTTTATGTTTCAGTTATATATCATTTTTATATTATATTGCCAAGCATATATTTATAGCCCAGTCGGCTATGGCTGTAAAATACAGCGACTGTATCTCTGCAGACGGGTAAGACCCGCCAACTACGAGTGTTCTGGATATGATATTAAAAAATCTGATAGCAAGGCTCCAGTAATTTTGAACCTGTGGAGAAGGCGGAGTACCCCTTCGTTGCCATCGCTCCCAGGTCCACTCTGACCCGGAGTGGTAACACTTGATATGGTCCTATCTATGCATTTACCCAGCCTCTCCAGACGGACAGGATGTGACACAAGGTCAATTTTGTAAGCGGAGTTTAACAGGTTTGAATTCAAAATGTCCTTCTCCTAGACTGGTTGCCTAGCTAAGGCTAAATAACCCAATCTGCCTCACAATTTACTCATACCTGGAGGGAGAATAATTGGATTCATACTTTTCCAAAGGATTTTGGGGTCCTATCAATGGGTCAAATAGAACTGTTGACATTTAAACTAGGTGGAAACAAATGATAAAATAAACTGAATGGTCAGAAATAGAACTGTTTGATCCTTTAACTGTGTATATCTACAAAATGTGTTTACAAATCATATAGTTAACATATATGTAAAAACAAGATTTACCGATAATAAATTACAATTGTTAATATGTCATAAGACGATGCGAAACCAAAGGAAACTCAGGATGTATATTAGTTTATTAACCTTTTTATCGTATTTATGAAGTATTATACGAACACTTAAGAAAAGTTTGAAAACAATGCAAAAATGTGTTTCTTGGCTTGACTGCTTGATTACCAGCTGTAGATCAATGGTTGTAGCAAGACACACTTTGAAATAAGTCAACTTCATTTATTCCTGTACAATCCTGAAAGTCCTCTTGTTAGACGACTTCGTAAAAAATGGAATAGCGACCCGAATTCAAAAAGTGGACGATGAAGATTGCATTTTGTTTCCTATTAATATCCTTTAGAAAACCATGACTCCATTTTTTCTTCCCCAAAGAAATGGCAAAAAGTTGGATACTCTGATCTCTTAGTAATGTAACCTGTGAAAGAGAATGAAAACTCTGAATTCAAACCGACTATACACAGCTTAAAGAATAATGACAGTGTGTTACATGCTGACTGCGGTGGAAGAGCAGAGTATATATATTCTTCAAAGAAAAATACAAAACATTGAGGCCAACCATTTACGAATTATCAGATTACATCAGCAGATATAATTGGGTAGACAGGAGTTATAGCCTTTTAATTGTTAGAATGATTATATTACGATAAATGAAATTATAATAAATTAGAATATGGTAGAAAATACTGACAGGATATATTAACTTTTAATCAAATTGTAATCATCCAATCATCTTAAATTAGATAATAATCAAATTATAATCAAATCAAATAATTAAACTATTACTAGATTAAGAAATAAGAAAATTAATTTTGATTTTGATTAAATTACCTTCAAGCATAATCATATCTGAATCAAATTAAATTATGATTAAATCAAAATAGAATCATATTATCTTTAATCAAATAATAATCAATTTATAATTGAATAAAATAATAACTAAATTATTAACTAACTTAAATCATGTTTGAAGCTTGATAAATTGCGTTAGGGATAGGAGATATTGTCTGAAATTAACAAAACCTAATCATACTCTCTAATTTTTTTCCTGAAAATATAATTCAGTAAAAATTAGATATAACAAAACCTTCATTATATAGAAAAAGCATGTTATTGTATGTAAATCGACAGTTTCGGAAAAACAAATATTAAATACATTATTACACGACAGCTAACATGGATTACTTCAAAACGATCCGCATATATGAAAACTTACCTATCTTTGCGTATTTCTTTAAGAGACAGGATAATTTTTCTTGTCTCTTAAAAAATCCAACATTTTCAAAAATTATTCTACGTACCAAACACGTACTTCATACATTTAAATTAAGAACGCTATATACACGTTTATATCTTTTCGTTGTATACATTTTATTTGCTCCTGTTATCTCGACAAGCATCCATCAATGTGTGAAGAATTCTCCTGATATCAAAGTCCTGGAGAAGGTTATTGAAACCGGAACGTTTAACGTTGACTTTACATCACAATAAATTCACCTAATTGGATTATTCTGTTTTTCTGCTTTCTTCATCGTCAGTTTATAATATAAAACTGAATTCTTTATTCAGCTTTGTAAATGTTCAAAAATGTACAATAATTAACGGTTCATAATTCGCATAGTGTGGTTCGACTTGGGCCTGGGAATGATTAAATTTACTTCGTATTTGTAACCTTACGAATAGTACAACGTTATTTTCCCAGATCCTGTTATAGCTACAGACCCCTCTTCTTTTTATTTGCCAAATACTAATGTTTACCACCTTGCTGGCCACAATGCGCTTTCCATATTGATCTCGCTCTTCTTAGACATAATTGCCTGATTCGCTCGACAACTTCATCTTCCCGTCATTGTACGCATCAATCTAGAGGTTACCAAACATCTCAAGTACCCGTTGGGCGCTGAGGAATCGGCCGACATATTCATGATAAAACTTGTCCCTGCCATACAGTGATTATTGCTATAGAAGAAAACCTCTCCTTCATAACTTATCAGGGAGAAATGATTTTAAAATGTTGTTAAACAGTGGCAGAATATTAAAGGATATATTTTACATTCGCCCTGTAATAATTTCAATTAGAGTCGAATGAAACCATATAATTGTGTATTATCAATATCTATTAGATGGTTCGGGTGACCTGGGTTCAATCACAGGTCACGTCATACCAAATACTTTAAAAATTGTACTTGATACCTCCTTGCTTAACACTCAGCAATATAAGGTACGTGTCAAGGGTAAAGTGGAGCAATCCTTGGAAAGGAGTAACGCCCTCCCCTACACCTCGGTGTAGTAACTATTGGAAACGGAGCCTTCTGGTCACCGTCGACTACGCTCGCCAACTTTACTTACTTATTTGATAGGAATTAAACTGTATAATTGTGTATAAACAATTTCTGTTTGATAGGAATGAAAATATAATTGTGTGTAAACAATTTCTCCACGGAATGAAGCCATATAATTGTACATAATTTCTATTATATAGGAATAAATATAGTTGTTTATAAATGATTTCTTCAAGATAGTTTAGTTTGGTTACTTTTGGTAATGGCATATCAACTTTTGTGGGTTATTTAATGCAAAATCCATCTTTGTAGAATGGCAGTGGTTCTCTATAACCCATAACTGGAGAGAGAAGGAAGTTCATTCCTTTCCCTTGGGTATTGGTTCGAAAGTGAACGTGTCTATCTGATAGGAATTAAACCATATAATAGTGTATAGACAATTTATATTTGATAAGAATAAAACCATAAAATTGTGTATGCAGAAAAAGTATGTAAAAACAGTTATTTCACTACAATTTGATTCTTCAATCTATCTTCATTTGGGGTAAAATAACTGTATTCACGTGCTTTGTCACATCATTCAAGAGCAGATTCCTTCATCATATCAAACAAATAAGACTGGTAACATCGGTTTTTTTTTGTTTTTATACCGGTGCCCTGCGTGTGCACGACATTTTTTCAAAAAAAAAATCTCAAAAAAAATATCGTCGCTTTGAGAGATTTATTTTCTTTGGATTAAGTAAAGGTGAATTTCAAAGTAAAGTAATCAGTAATCCTTTTACAATGAAGTTTCCGTCTCAGTTATTTCTAAATTAATTCTTTGATCACTAATCCGAAATTAATTCTTTGATCACTAATCCGATATTTTGAATTGAGATCTGTCTTATTATAAATCGTAATTCTTTGTTTGGTTTGGTTTGTTCCTTTATTAAAATAGTATATCAACTTTATTTGTTATTTAATGCCAAAGCTATCCAAGTATAGTTAGATGTGTTACTATTTGACCCACAGCTAGAAGAATAAAGGGGCTAATATCTTTCCTGAGGGTCTAACTCCAAACGTAAACCCAATGATGTGACTGGATGTTTATAATTCCTGACTCAGATGGTGACTGATATTAAGAATAAATAGCAATATTTTTCGTTTTTTTCGTTTAATGAAATTATTGGTCAGCTTTAATAATATATGTTTGTGTCTGAGTGAAAGTTGAAACTTAGATTTTGGTGAATTTTAGGTACTCAAGAACAACATATCTTAGAGTAAATAGATTAAATATTCAAAAAGTTAATGACCAAATTTTCAGTTGTTTCCTTGGTACATAAGTAGATTCTATTTGCAAGTGGTTTGTGGCTTAGTTAGGTTTAATGACAAATCAACACGTAGGTTAAGCCAAATCCTGTTTTTACAAATAATATATATATATATATATATATATATATATATATATATATATATATATATATATATCCCCACTGATGAGTTCAGATAGAACGAAACAGATCTGTCTGTGGCTGACTATATATATATATATGTGTGTGTGTGTGTGTGTGAGAGAGAGAGAGAGAGAGAGACAGACAGATTTATGAACGAATGGTTTTATCGGTAACATTAGTTTTAAAGGAGTCTAAACTGATTTATTTACGCACAGTTTCAACTACTGTTATTTAACACTAGTAATTTTAGTTATAAGGTATTCTTAATTTAATACTAATTTATTTTTACACAGTAAATGATCTTAAGTACTACTATTTTGCTCTAATAATTATATTCAATATTATTCATTCGTTTCCACTCATTTAAAAGCATTGGTGTGCAATTTTAATAATTCAATTTAGTGTCAGTCATTTGTTTGCACACAGTTAAATGGTTTCAAGTATAGTAAATGATTAAAGATTTTTTTTTTTGACACATAAATAGGACTCTAACAGGTACTTGCACTACGGGTAAAAGTGTACCAAAGAATAAAGGTAAGGAAGTGGTACTCTGTCTTTCATAAAACAGAAGCCTCTCAATCAAATGGTTAAGTGTTATATCCAGGATTTCTGTTTGCGCATTCTATAGCCCCAGTCAATTGGGCTTGATTCTTTTCAAAGGTCCTCGTTGGCGTTGATGTGGTCATATATTGAACAATTGACATGTTGAATGCGTGATAATACCATGAATATCATTGGAAATAGTCATCATAATAATTCGTAAGTTTTGTTTCAGACTATATGTATATATATATATATATATATATATATATGCTTTCTTGATGATCTACGAAGGGGTCATTTGGAAGTTCATGTTAGAATTCTTCCATATATAGTTGGTTATTGGCTTCTTTTAAATATTCATCAATACCCCAGATGTATCGCTTTTATTTGATTGTGTTATAAATATGTTATCGTTCGTTAAGAGTTCTGTTAGAGCTTCATGCTATATTTTTCGAGTTGTCATGTGGATTTTTATGAATTTTGATGTTTTCTTTTACTGCCATTTAAAATGTTTACATTGTTATATCTATATTGTTGAGATTGAATGTATGTTTTTTTTTCGTTGAGTGTGTCCAAAATGATCGTTTCAAGGTCAAACAGTCCAAAATGGAACCCAAGTCAAATTTTTCTGAAAACAATGATTTTCTATCGTGTGGTTGTATAATGAACGAGAGTCAAAAGTGAGAACTTTGTGCAGTAGGTGAAATACATTGATGCTGAATTTGTATCCGTCCAGATTTATTATTCGTCATTGTGGTCCATTTTTAAGTCTGCAAGTCTTTCGAAGTTGTTTTAACAAACATCGAAAGCTTCTTTTATTGTTGTTAAAATGTGTTGTATCTGCTCTCCCAAGTGCGGCACCATGTTTTAATTATTTTTTGATTTTTTGCTTGATTGTTTGTTTTTATAGTTTTATGTATCTATTAGGGTCTGATTATGCTTACCCACGATTGCTTGTTTAAGTAGTATATATATATATATATATATATATATATATATATATATATATATATATAGTTTTTTTTCTTTGTTAAACAGTATATACAACTTTGTGTACTATTTAATGCCAAATTTATCCTGGAAGAACAGTAGCAACATTATTTAATGAATAGACTTTGGGGATAAGGAAGTGCCCGTGGTGTAATGTTATCTTCGTAGGAAATGGACACGGTGACACGAGTTCAAATCCTGGACAAGACTGATTGCATTTCACATAGCACTAATACCCTTGGGAAAGGTGTGACTCCAATAAATCTCCCTCCAGCTATGTAGGGCAGACTAAGTTCTTCAGCCTTGGTAAGGCAACTAGTCTAAGAGAAGGAAAACTCTGAATTCAAACCTGTTATATTCCGCTTAAAAAAATTAACCTTGTGTCATATCCTGCCCGAGCGGAGGGGTCGGTAGATATGAATAAGGAAGTCCATACCTTTCCAATAGTGAATGCAATAAAGTGACTGAAGTTTAAACACGCTTACCACGAAGTCTTTTACCAGCGCGTTAGCCATTAGAAGGGAAATCGTCATTCATAAATATAAACTGAAAAAGTATAGTTGCCGTTATATATTCAGTTTTGTGTTAACGCTTTTCATCTGAGGTTTTTCGTCTCACAAAAATTAAAGTTTAAACATGGATTATATTTGAGGATTAGGTTTGGGGGTTAATTAATTGACTTATAGTTTTATTTGAGGATGACCTGATTATTACAAGTTTTTCCCGACATGGCGGCCAGATGTGTTTAAACTTGTCCATTTTTGGTGTTTTCCTTCCATCATTACTTGGAAATAGATTATTTAAGAATAGAAATAAGTATATCGTCTGAAATAAAGAAATTAAAAATAAAAAACTCACTGAAAATAAAAAGAAAGAAAAATTATCCACCCAGCGGCTTATTGTTCAACACGTCACTGGAAAAAAAATGATAAAATGAATAAAATATCAAGCGTTATTGGAAAAAAGATGTATCTCTTTTACAAACCAAAAAATAAATCTATAAATACTGTTCGGCAACATACATACATATGCTAAATTTCATTACTTTTTTATATATTCATCTTACACATGGTTGCGTGTATTCAGACACAACCAATCACCAACCCCCCCATATATATATATATATATATATATATATGTGTGTGTGTGTGTATGTGTGTGTGTGTGTACGTGGTGCTATTAATAAGTTTCCAGACTTTTTTGTACAGGCATTTAAAATTTTGAATATCATATAACATAAGGTCAATTTTAAGTGACGTTTTAACATGTTTGAATTCAGAGTTTTCCTTCTCGGTTGCAAATAACATAGTTTTCGTTTTATTTGGCGCATAGATAAGACCCTATCAGGTGCTACCACTCCAGTAATGAGTGGACCTGAGAACGATAGAAAAGAAGGTATACTCCGCATTCCCCAAAGCTTCTGCATTACTAGAACCTCACCATCAAATTGTTTAGTTTCATATGCAGGAGACTCGTTGGGGGAGGCTTACTCCTCTGTAGAGAAGTAGTTGATGTATTCTACCGTCCTAGCCGACTGGGTCAATGTTTCCGTGTTTAATGTCATATGAACCTTCGTGGGTTACTTTATGCAAAAGCCATCATTGTAGAAAAAAAAAAGTTGTACTATTTAAGCCATGACCAAAGAGTAGATTAAAGGATAATACCTTTCTTAAATGAATTAGTTTAAAAGTGAATTTAAGAATTATAATTTACTTACTCCGAGGCCGCCATCTTGCCATTTGGTCTTTACGTCACTTGGATTAATCCTGCAAAAATTTTGTTGTAAAATAAAACTCTTGTTTGATTCCACTAGTTTTTATCACTGTAGTTGTTCAGTAATTTACAAATCGTTTTTGCTTAAATGTTGCACAAGGCCATTTGAATAGAACACCGATTGAAACCAAAACTCATTCGTGAAGGTTAAATAGTCGAGCTTACAAACCATTACACCAACATGATTCTCTTATCGCCATTTCTAAATCAATGCTGGATGTTTTAATTCATTCTTTGAACTTCGTTAGTCTTAGCATGTCATACATCTAGTTTTGGGCATACAGATGAAGATGGCAGGATGAAATCTTGGCTATTTGTTATATTTCAAGCAAATTGTACCGAGATGTGAGTAGTTAATTCATTAAAGAAAGCAGTCGGAAGAAAGGCGAATGGACAAAGTCCATCATCTCGTCCAGTAGGCTAATTTAACAAGATGCTTTTTCTAACACCTTGACTGAAAACTGTTGCATATTCATACTGAAGGGTCATTTCATGCCACATTCTGTTTTATATATATATATATATATATATATATATATATATATATATATATATATATATATATATAATTCAAAATGAGTTGGTCCACGAAGAGATTTGTATTTTTCAGGATTTATTTATTTATAAAATAATTAATTGATTAATTAAAACATTTGAAAAAATAAATAAATAAATAAATAACTCCTTAAAAATAAAACTCTTTCGGTGACCCTACTAATTTTAAAAATATTTTAATTCTCATTTTGAAACTACAACATAATATATATATATATATATATATATATATATATATATATATATATATATATATATATATATATTGTAAGGGAATATTTTGTAAGTAACTTTACTTTTAAACAAGCTAGATTTAATTAGTATGCACATAGTCGACTAATTTCAAGTACTCTCATCCAACACAAATTAATTCTATTTAATATATATTATTTGTTTGCACACAGTAGGGTATTTAATATATATTATTTGTTTGCACACAGTAGGGGATGTTCATCATTTCTTTACGCACAGCTAAATGGTTTCAAGAATAGATATTTAGTATTAGTAATTCTAGTTATAAAGTATTCTTATCTAATAAGAATTATTTACAGTCGTATGGTTTCAAATAGATAATAATAAAGCATAGTTGAATTTTTCCAAGTATTGCTATGTAATTCTAAGAATTATATTTAACATCAGTCGTTTGTTAGCACACTGTTATATTGTTCAAGCATAAGTTGAATACTTTTAATATCCCCATACATGAGACACGAAATGGTAGTGACACTTCGTGTCAGAATGGACCTGCGAATAATAATAATGAAGATATAATCGACGTTCTCCAAAACTCCAAGACAGCAATCTCACCATCACAAGCAGTTCAGTGCCATATCTAGGAAAATGGTTTACGAGTGGTCTTACCCCTCGATAGAGGTTCAATCAGTGTAAATAAACCCAGACGGGTGGGCAAAGAGAGAATTTAGCAATATATGTTTGATTTGGTTTTATCTCTTATCAAAAATTGTTGGTCATTTAATGCCAAGTCCTTTTTATACATATATATTAAATAAATGATTTTCAAAACAAATTTTTAGATTAAATTTTTAAACGAGCCTAAGCTCATTTTTTGTTTCTTTTATTTCTATCAAATGCTAATAATTCTATTTACGATTAATCATTTGTCTGCACACGTTTAATGTATACAAGTATTTCGGTGTATCTCTAACAATTCAGTTAAACATCAGTCATTTGTTTACCCACAGTTAAATGATCAAACAGTTATATTTCTAACAATTCAATTTAGCAAGGCAACAAAGCTAAATAGTTCCAAATATTGCCATGTATCACTAACAATTCAAATAAAAATCAGATATTTGTTTAAACACAGTTAAATGGTCTATTTTAAACAATTCAATTTAGCATATGTACACAGCCTTTTGTTTACAAACAATTAAATACAAAAACAGTTCTATTGAGGACAATTTAATTCATCATGAGAACACAGTTTAAATGTCAAACTTCTATTTGATCCATTCAGGTGATACCACTCCAGGAAAGAGTGGACCTGGCAGCAATGGCAATGAAGGGATACTGCACATTCCCTGAAGCTCCATCATTACTGAAGACTCAATATTAGATTGGTTAATGTCAAATCAGGACACTCGATGGGGGAGTCTTATCCCTCCGCAGAGATGCAATCGATGTATTCTCCAGCATCAGCCGACAGGGCCATAAAGCAACATATGTCCTATAACCTGTGTTTTTTTTTATTTCTTTCTCCCTCCATCCGATGATTAGCCGCCAGCGAGAAGTCGTCTATGACTGTGACACAAGTTACCCAAGCAGTCCATCTCTACTCTCAAATTTCCATCTCTACTCTCAAATTTCTCAGCTGCTGTTAAGCCGGTGGAGTTTCGAGCACAAGAGGGATAACAATGTCGGACAGCTCATAAGACGTCTTATATTGCAATGTGAAATACAAACTGCTTCATCCAGCATTTGAAGTTTGGTCACAGTGCCAATCATCTTAGGATGATAGCTGCTAAACCACGAACGCTTCCCCACATTTTTTTTTCGCAATGATTCTGTTTCGAGGGTATCGAGAATAGCGTAATGAATAATGCGAAAAGAATTCGTTACGAAATGTAGCTCAATATTGTTACAGAATAGCTTTACAGTTACTTCGATGAAAATGTTGCAGCTGAAATGAATTCTAAATAATACAAGCCAAACAAATTACCAGAGGTTGTGAGTTGCATAGACTTCATCTTTCTATGCATTATTTTTGGTAATAAGCAATTGTTTCCAAAAGATATGTTGGGTAAATATTAATTTTTGCATTTTTCATATACATATATTTGTTTGGTTTGGTTTCTTTGTTTTAATGGCATATCAACTCTTTTTAGGTTATTTAACGCCAAAGCCATTCTCCTAGAAGAACAGTAGAGGTACTATTTAACCCATAGCTGGGAGGATAAGGGGGGTTCATACCTTTCCCAAGAGTATTTGCCCGAAAGTGAACGTAATAGCGCGACTGGAGTACGAACTCGCGTACTACGATTCCGTAATCCATCGCTTTAACCATTACACCACGAGGACACCCCACATATATTTGTGTGTGTGTGTGTGTGTGTGTGTGTGTGTGTGTTTATATATGATTTGTATATGTATAAACAAGATTTGGCATTAAATACCCATCTAGAGTTAATATGCTATTAAAACTTTTAACAAAACCAAACCAAACAGTTATAATCTTAAATACAATTCGAATATACGTGGCGCCTTCAATAAGTTTCAGACTTTTTTTGGAAAGGTATTTACAATTGTCGTAGACTCTTGAAAATTCAGTATGTTATTGCTATACATCTTATGAGATCACTAACCAACCTTTATGATTCCAGGTTTAAATGAACAGTTAGAGCAGGAATTAGAATACACCCTAAAAAATCCTGATTTTCACAGCTGGTTAATTTCAAAAATAAAATCTTGACGTGAGCATACTTTAGAAGAACTATATGCTATAAAATTCTGATTTAAACTTAGAAAAAATGCCACAGAAACGTATGGAATGCTTCAGTCTGCTTTTGGAGCATCTTGCATGAATTGAGCATCGGTTTTGAGTGGCATAAGAGATTCAAGGAAGGCAGGCAGTCTGTGAGAGATGATGAGAGTTGTGGGAGGAGTAAGGAAGTCAATACACCAGAGTTGATTGGCCAAAGAGTTAGGGTAGGGTTACTATGTTGCGGTTTTAAGGGAGTTCAGGAAGAGATTCCTAGGGAAGAGGTCAGCACTCTTCAAATCGGCTCTGTGGCATTTCCACCAGGACAATGCACCAGTCCACAACTTCATCCTTGTCACAGACAATTTGACAAAGATTGGCATCAAGACAGTTCCTCAGCCTCCCCATCGTCCAGACCTTTCTACCTGTGACTTTTGGTTATTCTCTAAGCTCAGATGCTGTCGTTATGAGACAGTTGAGGAGATGAAAGAGGCTGTGACGAAGGTCATTGACACGCTCACACAAGAGGACTTCCATGGGGCTATCCAGAAGTTGTTGGAACGGTGCAACAAGTGCATTGAAGCGGTAGGAGATTACTTAGAAGGGGACTAGAGTTTCATGTGTGTACTATCAACAAAAGTGTCCATACGAAAAAAATCTGGAAACTTATTTAATGATCCTCGTAATTCCGAATTCACACAATTTTCTGAAATCCTGGTGTAGTAGTAGTTTTGGAAAGCAACATCGTAGTAAACGAATAAGAAATCCAGTCACGCTATTCATTTCCCTTTTGGACTAATTCTTTAAGGAAACTGAAAACTCTTTTATCCCCTGATCAATAGGTTAAATACTACCACTACTATTCTACAATGAGAGGTTTTCTTATTAAATAACCAATGAAGGTTAACATACGATTAAATGAATAAACTAAACCTTACATTCATAGTATGTTTTTTGTTGTCCAAATAGCCTAATTATTGAATGATTTGAGGAGAGCATTGTTACTAGTATCTTCAAAACTATAACACAAGATCTGGTCAACATGATTTCAGAATTAATCCACTATATTCAAGTCTTATTTATGGGCTAGGGGAATCACCACTGTATTCCTTACTATTTTTTAACAAAATTCCTAACACGCAGTTCTTTCACCTTTTGTAGGTATTCACTCTAATGAGATATCTATGTAGAATGAGACTACTTTGGAAATGCTGTTCTTTTATAATACAGACTACATTTCCTCTGTTTCTTCACTGCTATGGTTGAATGAATGAAGCAAGATTCTGTTGTTTAGGTAGGTACCCTGTGTGTTTACGGGTGATTGCTGCTGAGGCAATTTTTAAACAATGGCGCGAAATAGATTTAAATTTAATCAATGAATAACTTTTGTTTGAAATTTTTCTCAGGCCCGAATATTTAAAGAATATTTTAAAATACTCGTGAATAATATAGTTATCTAATTAAAATCAATTATAACTATCATCATCAGTGGAGGCGTAGCTTGTCTTGGGCGGGAATAGCTAGAAGGAACCCGTTCCTCTCTAGGACTACATTTGGTCTAAATTGAGATTTTTTCGTTTCCCTGAGAGGTTGCCGAGATTGCTTCCTCTTGTCGACAACATTAAAGAGCGCTGTGTGCTCTACTTTTTACCAATAGCTTGAAGAAAAAAAATTGTTGAATTGATAACTTTCTCAAAGGTCCATCCAGGATTTGAACCCGGATTGCCGAGATTCCTTCCCGTGACTATGACTGTTACGTGACGAGAGCCTTCACAATCTATTATGATTAATATTAATAGATATACACATTTTCAGTTTCTTGACTGGTGGCAAGATAAAAGAGGATTGATTTGAAACTAGAGTGATATATATGTTTTCCGAGTGATATTCTGCTATGAACTTGAAATATTGAAGTTTCTGCGTTTTTTTTTTTTGTTTGTTTGTTTTAGTGTTTAACAAGTTCAAGTGAAGAGACGTTTAATTGAAATAGTAAAGACTATTTATTGGTTTGGTTTGGTTTATTTCTTTAGCGGCAAATTAACTCCTTATGGGTGATTAAATGCCTCAATTTGATTCGTTTGTAAATGTTTGACTTATCATAACTATATTTTCCACATTCCATTGCACTTTTTAAATTGCTTCTCTCTATCTAAAATCATTTGTTTACCGACTATTATATGATATCAACTATTCTTATATTAGACAAGTAACCTTAACTCAGTTGAATAGTGTCCTATTCAAGTATTCTTATCAAACATTGATAATTGTAAGCAATAATAACCATTTGTTTTCTCAAACTTATATGATTTAAGTATTCCTATCCAATACTAATAATTTTCAAACCGATCGATTTGACCTCGAAATGGGACCCTAAAAGAGAAGTACTGGGAGTAATGGCAACAAATGCTTATTCCATAATCCTTTAGCTCAATACTTGGAATCTCACCATCAGGTGTCATACCCAGGAGACGAAGACATGTGAAAATAGATGTTATTGACATGAGATTCTGCATTATATCTATCTATATATATATATATATATATATATATATATATATATATGATATAAATATGTGGAAGATTGGATAAATCAAACACTTAACTCAAATTTAGACGTTTGATATTTCGTTTGGCTTTATATCATCTTCTCGAACTTCTTCGGTCAAGAAGATGAAATAAAGCCAAACGAATTATGACACATCTAAATCTGAGTTAGGTGCTTGATTTATATAACATTTCACATATTTCTATCATACAGTCAGATTCACTACAAATCTATCTTTTCAATATATATATATATATATCCATTTAGGATGTATATATATGTTGGGTATCACCTACCTTTTCAGCATATATTGCAGTAGCGGAGAATAAGCCTCCGAGTCAGACCAGAAGAGCCGTTCCTATTGTTGAAGTATATCATTACTCTATCACTAATCCTACGTTGTTATTACTAAAAGTCTCTCTCTTGTAAGTACTCTTTCCTGTAAATATAACTATTTTCCTCACATATCATGGTTTGTCTTATTATTACTACTACTTGTGTTCACTAACCAGAACTCAACAATATGTAATATGTAGTATTGAAGTAAATAATGAAAAGGAATCTGACAGCATGGAGAAAAATTGAAAAACAATGTAATCCAAAAGTGATGAATTTATTAAAAGGAAAGTCACTGTTAAAACAATTTGGTTTTAATGAGCCTTAATCAGGACTATAATGGTGAAACAAGTGTTGATAGAACAACGATGAATGTTTAATGATTAAATATCCATCGTTTTTCTATTAACACTTGTTCCACCATTATAGTCCCGTTGAAGGTTCATTAAAACCGGAACGTTTTAATAATTTCATCACTTTTGGATTACTTTTTTTTCAATATATAATATATAGTTATGTGTACGTATGTGCATATGTGTATGTTTGCATATATATATATATATATATATATATATATATATATATATATATGTAATTTTGTAATGTTATAAAAACCTTTAAAAAATCTCTTTCAAAACCTCTTTTTAAAACACTCTGTATGCATGCCAGCAACTCCTGATGATGGCATATGAAACGTCCAAAAGCGCTCGGGACAATTTTATGTAAATTCATCCACCACTTCCAACCTGAAACCAAGACACTTCTCAGGAAACTTGAAAGGATCTTGATAAAATTGTATAGACTAAACGTGTCTTCATTATTTTATCAAACATGCTTAAATGAAAGACTGCTGCCCAACTACACATATTTTAAAATTCATGATCCTGCAGCTCACCACGATATTGACACTGAAAAGTATCGATGTACTCTCGAAAAAGGACAAATTAACTACAATAAAGACAAGATAAACGCCCTAAATACTGAAGCACATAATGTTCATAGCTATATATATATATATATATATATATATATATATATATATATATATATATATATATATATATGAAAGTAAATATGGATAAAATCCGACAGTATGAAGGTAGCAGGAAAAAAATATAATCCAAATAGGTTAACATATCATGATGTGAAGTCAACGTTAACGTTTCGGTTTTAATAACCATCATCAGGACTTGGATATAAAATCGTTCACATATCGATGGGTGATTGCTGAGATGACAGGAGCAAATGAGAAATATACAACGAAAAGATAGATAAACATGCACATAGCGTTCAAAATTCAAAAGTCATCAGAACGTGTTTGGCACGTGGAAAAATATTAGAAAATGTAGGATTTTTCAAAGAAACGAGACAAAACCTCCCGTTTATTGAGAAATACGCAACAAATAAGTTTTCATATGTATAGATCATTAGGAATCATCAATGTTAAATGCTATGTAAGAATGTATTTGGTATTAGTTTTTTTCCGAAAAGACAGTATGAAAGTAAATATGGATAAAATCCGACAGTATGAAGGTAGCAGGAAAAAATATAATGCAAATAGATTAATATATCATGATGTGAAGTCGACGATTTTGAACGCTATGTGCATGTTTATCTATCTTTTCGTTATATATTTCTCATTTGCTCCTGTCATCTCAGCAATCGCTCATCGATATGTGAACGATTTTATATCCAAGTCCTGATGATGGTTATTAAAACCGAAACGTTAACGTCGACTTCACATCATGATATATTAACCTATTTGGATTATATTTTTTCCTGCTACCTTTATATATATATATATATATATATATATATATATATGCATAGTTATGTATCCATCTCTTTCACTCCCTCTTCCTCTTTCTCTGTTATTCTCTCTCTCTCTCTCTCTCTCTCTCTCTCTCTCTCTCTCTCTCTCTCTCTCTCTCTCTCTCTCGCAATAAAAAAGCACTAAAATGTCATACTGAGATCAAATTATTAGTTGTTGGTACTATTTAAACTCTGGATTTCCTTTGGTTTCAGTTACAATGTTCGAATGAAATTATGATTTTGCGCATCAAGAAAACTAGCATAACATACAAATATCAAATCAAACAACATGTACACCACTGAAAGGCCAAAAAAAAAAAAAAATTCACAGTGATACAGTTAAAACAGAATGAAAAAGTCTGACGATAAAAGTTATTGCATTTGGTTTGATTGCATAATACGTATACAAAAATTATGAATTTCATATCTAAAAAAGATAGTTATGCCTAGAGGTATTTTTCCAGTATTGAGGACTATTGCTTAGAGTACAACATTTTCTAGTTCAGTGCACTGTCAGGTAACCAAGAACTGTTTTAAGTCCGAGAAATGACAGTAATAATTCGGGACAAATAAACCATAGATCATCCTTCGCATTTTGACCCACACAACTGTATAAAAAGGAATACCGACAGCGTAAAAACAAATCAGACCGCTGATCACATAAGGCATAAAGTGACTGTCACCAATCAACATTGACTCTGTTTTTACGCTGTCCTAACTTAAACATAAATTCTCAATAACCGACACTAAGTAATATTAAAATATACATCGATATATATATATATATATATATATATATATATATATATATATATATATATTGACCGTAGTTGAGGGTGAACCGAAGACTGAATTTCCATTTCGACTCCCCTGACGTGTAGAAGGAGGTGTTAATCCTTTCTCTGGATTGCTCAACTCATCCTTGATTCATACCTGATAATGTTGAGAGTTAAGCAATTCGGCAACTAGTACCATTTTTGAATCTTTGCAATGACTCTACTTGGGATTGAACCCCGTTGTCCCAGATCATTAGTTAACGCTATATATATATACACAATAAGACACGGAGATTCCTCAGGGCATTAGTTTCATTGTCTATTCAGTTTTCTTCAAAACTTTATATTACAGGAAAACAAAATATGGATAGATGCCTGCCTTGTCATGTTAATTGAAATAAATTCTAAATGTTGAATACTGTTTCTTCTTATATCTCATTATGCCATTAAACAAAACAAAACCAAACTAATTAAACTTTAACACATTGAAACAACCAAAGAATCAAGTTTCACAAGACATACATTTATTATATGAAACTTTATTTGGAGGATTCCTTATTTTGAACTGCTGTACATATTTTTTTTTTATTGATATCCATTGGTGTCGATTTTGATAGTGATACATGTATTAAATGTATCTCTTGACTCAAAGTGAACCAACCATTGAGTAGAAGGGATACTCTACAACTTTGAAGAATTCTCGTTTTATTCTATAAAATAAATAGGAATATGTTTTTATAACGACCGTCGAGTGTACAATAAGAAGGCACCTGTTTGAGAGAGATATCTTACATGAAAAAAATCTGAAAGAACTTATCTGCGTTTGTATATATCAAGAATTTGTACGCTAATTATGCCTTTATCTTTCTTCGGTCGGGATAACCTGGCATTCACACTCGGCAGTTCGTATTCAGATTATCACCTTTACCTAAAGGCTTTCTCTTCAAGCAATACCTGCTTTGCTGGGCAAAATTTATCTTTTGGGATCTGAGACGATTCAAAAGGAGAATAGCAAATGAATCAAGCGTTTTTTGTTTTGGATTTTTTGTTGTTGTTGTTGCAACGGCTACGCATGTGAATTGATTCACTGTATAAATTCATGTAAAATCTATGCCCTTAGCCAAACGCCCTAATTATCCATAGTCAAGTATAATGTTTAATTCTAATTGTTCTTTAGGTTGTTTGGTTGTTAGGTTTTATGGCCTATCAACCTTTGTAGGTTATTTAATGCCAAATCCATTTTTAAACAAATAAACAGTTCTATTTCAAACAAGAAGAAGCAGAGATGAACTCATAAGAGATGTACTCTTATGGATCCCCACACACGGCCGCGCAAAAGCAGGACGACCAGCACGAACGTACATTCAGCAGCTATGTGAGGATACAGGTTGTTGTCCTGAAGACCTACCTAGGGCGATGAACGATAGGGAGGAGTGGCGAAAGAGGGTCAGGGATATCCGTGCTGCCAGCACGATATGATGATGATGATGATTTCAAACAATTCAGTTTAGCATTAGTACACAGTTTAATTGTCAAACACATTTCTATTTCAAGCAATTCAGTTTAGTTAAAATGTTCTAATTCAGCTTATTGAATTCAGTATAAGTATAGATTTTGTTTACACACGGTTAAATGTCAAAACTGTTCTATAATAAACAATTCAGTTTAGCATGAGTTTGCAGTTTTATGTAAGTACATAGCTTAATTGTCAAAAACATTTCTATTTCAAGCTATTCAGTTTAGTCGAACAATTCTAATTCAAACAATTATGTTTAGCATAAGTATGCAGTTTATTTCTATTTAACCCATAGATAGGGCTTTTTCAGGTGCTTCCACTCCGGAACAGAGTGGACATGAGAGCGATGGCATTGAATGGTTGCTCCACATTCGACAAAGCTCCAGCGTTACTGAAACCTCACCATCAAATTGTTTAGTGTCATATGCAGGACACTCGTTGTCGGGGAGGTATTACCTCTCTGCAGAGGTGCAGTCGGTGTATTCTACAGCCCCAGCCGACTGGGCAATAATTGTTCTTTATGATAGAGAATCATGGTCAATATCCATGTCAATTTATATGTAGGCATGCGGTTTCCTGCACTGAACATGATCTGCCACTTATCTCCCATTTGACAAACCATCTGATTAAGACGCACGAGACAAACTCGCCACAACAGAGGAAATTAAAGATTTATTTCTGAGAGATGTTCTTCTATGGACCCTTACACATGAAGACAACCGTTTTGGCTGACCAGGAAAAGCTTACATTCACATTCACCAGCTCGGTGCGGACACTGGATACAGTCTAGTGGACCGATGACTGACTGATAAGGACGGATGGAGAGAGAGAGGGGGGGAAAGGAATCCTTGCTGTCGTCATGCTTTGATAATGATGATGATGATGATGATGATGATGATGGTCAATTTTTGGTTTATTCATATTATTTTCGAGATCTTCTTATGGGAATGCATCGATAATATACGTTTTGTTATAGAAATCTTTATTGTTTATTCTTAAATAATGATACATTTAAAAGGAGAAAGTTTTATCTAAAATTATTACAAATCTGTCTGCTTCTCACGGACAGTGCAATCAATATTATCAATTACTATTCTTTCTACTTTTATATTATCTTATTATTTATCAAATATTTCTCGTGTGTCGTTTACTATCCTTTTGTAGATTTTGTCAACGATTTCCTATATCATTTCATTATTATTCGTTTGTGTTCTTTGCCTTTGAATCATTATCACACGATGAAGGAGATTCTTGAGATAGAAGTATATTTGTTAGAGGTGAGTCTTTTTTTTTTTTACTTTTCTTTCTTTCTTTTATTTCTTTTTTTTTTCTCTTTCAGCTCTGAATTTGAACGTATCAGATATACATATAAATGGCAAAGTTCTTTTCATGTCTTGTAAAGAAAACAAAATACAATAGACTTTCCTATTAAACACTAACTGTAGTTGGTTCAATATCAGGACAAGAAACTTTTGAAAAAAAATTAAAAAAACTCTCTCTGACTAAAATCAAAATTGCAAGAATATGTAGCGTACTTATTTTTGGACTTGCTATATATATATAATTTGGGCGAAGGAGTTTCACTACTGTAAAGTTTGGTAATAGATAATGACTAGTAATATATATTTTGATTGTATAAAGTTTCAGTAGAGATAATAAAACCCTGTCATCTTTGATTTAGAAGAAATTTAAAGTACTTATTGAGTACTTAAATGTCTACTTATATTTGAACCATATAAAATGTATGAGAGCGATATGCACTTAAAGACCCAGATAAGATAAATATAGAGTAACATTCACAAATATTTGTTGGTTAGAATATCACTATATAAATACATAGATAGATCGGCTCAAAATAAAGATGTATATGTTAGAACCTCATCAACCAAAAAATTCCTGTATCAATGTATAAATATGAAAGCAGTGCTATATATATATATATATATATATATATATATATATATATATATATATATATATATATATATATATATATATATATATCTTTATGCATCGTTATCTTCAGCCGATCTATATATGTATCTATATAGTGATATTCTAACCAACAAATATTTGTGAATGTTACTCTATATTTATCTTATCTTACCTTATATATATATATATATATATATATATATATATATATATATATATATTTGAGGGGAGTCCCAATTGCATAGTAGCTAATAAATTGGACTAAAAAATCATAGAAAATATGTTGGAACTACTGATGCACAATTGCATTTACTTTTCCACTAATACCCTTGAGAAAGGGATGATTCCCTTTATCCTCCCAACAACGAGTTAAATAGTAGCACTTCTGCCCTTTTACAAAGATGGCTTTGATTTTATATAACATATGAATGTCGATCTACAATTAAACAAAGAAAGTAAACCAGACCTCTAAACAGCTGAATGAATAAGAGAGATTTACCAATTTAATATATATATATATATATATATATATATATATATATATATATATATATATATATATATATTTCATTTCACATTTCAATCATACATCTTAGATGCATCAGGGTGGTCTTCAGTGATGTGCTGTCTTTATTCCCGATTTCGGGTTATTTCTGCATCATATCATATATATATATATATATATATATATATATATATATATAGAGAGAGAGAGAGAGAGAGAGAGAGAGAGGGCGGAGAGAGAGAGAACCAGACAGACAGACAGACAGAAAGAGAGAGATAGATATAGATACAGATATAGATGAATTATTGTTAGAAAATATATATCATATGAGTATCCACACGTAAAAACTATTCGTATGTACATTCACTCACTCATTCTACGTCTGATACATCTATCTATATTTGTGTGTCTATCGATATGTAATAATTTACGAAGCTCTTTGCTTCGATGTGACACAACGCTGAATGAATCGGTCACCCAATGAAAAACGAAATCACTCTTAAAGGTTCACAAGTCTAGCTTGATAACTATTAAACCACCCGAGGTATCCGTGTCTATCTATATGTATGTGATAATATATATTTTATATGTTTATAGACTGTTCTGTATAAAAAATTTGGGAATCATTAATATTTATTTGTATTTTCAATAAAATGAACTAATATAATTAAAAAAATACTTCTAAATTATAATAAAGCTGATACCTAGAAAACAAAAATGAAGAACTTAGAAATTGATTTTTTTTTTCCATACTAAAAATTAGCCGTACACACACACACACACACACATGCGCGCGCTGAGCGCAGGGATAGAGAGAGATAAAGAGATTCCCAAACACACACACACACACACACACACACACACACACACACACATATATATATATATATATATATATATATATATATATATACATAATTTCTTCTGTGAAGCTAATTGTGTGATTGAGCATGTGTGTGTGTGTGTGTGTGTGTGTGTGTGTGTGTGTGTGTGTGTGTGTGTGTGTGTGTGTGTGTGTGTGTGTGTGAACGTGCGTGTCTGCACAAATATAATGGAACATATATGTGCACATATGTATGCGTTATTAGGGCCATACATTTTTGTGCACATTTGCTTGTGTATGTATTTATCTAGCTATACAAACGAGCAAATTCATCATCAAATCGCCTAATAGTAATTCAATTCATCTTCCCAAATGCCTAAAATCTAGAAAATATCTAAAACGGAAATAGTTCACTAATATTTAATCGCAAATTTTTTAAAAGAAACCCTGTTCTGTGTTAATGTTTTATGTATATAATACAAATATGAATATATATAGTAATACACACACGCATTTTTGTGAGTAAGTGTGTGTGTGTGTGTGTGTGTGTGTGTGTGTGTGTGTGTGTGTGTGTGTGTGTGTGTGTGTGTGTTTGTGCATTTCAGAATATTTATTTTTGTGTGTATATGGGTGTGTATAAATGTACGTAGGTAGTATTTCTAATGGGTATTTGAACAGAAAGCTAATCGTTTGGTTTTCAGATTTCAAATAGAGTATTCAAGAAGTAGGATTAATTACAATTTACGGGACAAAATATACATCTAACCTTATTTTGTGTTCTTGAATAATAAATGTCTCGAAGAAAATTGAAAGAAGTAAGTTGTTAAAAAAAAAGGAAATTAAGAATTTTTTTACCAGAAATAACTGAGGATTCTGGCTTCGTTTGGTTTGGTTTGGTTTGATTTGGTTTCTTCGTGTAAAGATATATCCACCTCCGGGGAGAATCTAATACCAAAATCATCCTTGGAGGTCAGTAGTAGTTCTATCTAACCCATAGCTGGATGGATGAAGGGGTTTATAAATTTCTCAATGACAGACTAGGTTCTTCAGCCTTGGTGAGGCAACTAGTCTAGGTGAAGGAAAATTCTGAATTCAAACCTGTTAAACTCCGCTTAAGAATTGACCTTGTGTCATATCCTGCCCGAACGGAGGGGTTGGGTAAATAGGATAACTTTCTCAATGATAACAGTCCGAAAGTGAACATGATAACGCGACTGGAGTTCGAACTCATTTCCCACGTTTTTCATTACGTTAGCAAATACATCACCGAAACTTCAAACTCAAACCGAATTCTACAGAGCTATACAGATTATATTTTTGAAAAAAAATTACCAAACTAAGTTAATTCGGATGAAACTTATTTCCTTTATGTCTCCAGTAATATTAAGCAATAAAAAATATATGCTTATTCAAATGCGGTAATATAGGATATTTCTCATAAGGGCTAAAGAAAGAACTTTATAAATGACATGCATATCACATTACTTATTTTTTAAAAATCCATAACTATCTATAAGTACACTCAAAGCTATCCTATTTACCCTATTTACCAACCCCTCCGCTCGGGCAGGATATGACACAAGGTCAGTTTTAAAGCGGAGTTTAACAGGTTTGAATTCAGAGTTTTCCTTCTCTAGACTTGTTGCCTCACCAAGGCTGAAGAACCTAGTCTGCCCTACCATAGCTGGAGGGAGAATAATTGGATTGATACCTTTCCCAAGGGTATTAGTGCTATGTGAAATGCAATGAGTCTCGTCCAGGATTTGAACTCGTGTCGCCGTGTCCAATTCCTGCGACGATAACCATTACACCACGGTCACCTCCATGTACACTCAAAGCTATAGACAAACATTCTCACTCACACTTTCTATCGCATATACACGCATACTATACAAATAAATAGCATTATATTGTTCAAAAATATCTACACGCATCTTTTTTTCCTTCTTTCTCATTCATATATGTGTGTGTATGTAAATGCACATTGGTGGTAGTCCTCGTGACGTAGTGGCTACCGTGCTGGTCAGCGACATTCTAGTCAGCGCTTTCGAATTCCAGTCGAGTTATTATGATTATATTCGGATTGATACTCTCCCGAAAGATATGAACTCCCTAATTACTCTGGTTAGAGGTTAAATAGAACCAATGTTGTTCTACAAAGATGGCATTATATTTAAATAACCCACGAAGGTTGAAGAAGAACTGTAATTGTACTATATAACACATAGTTAAGAGGATAAGGTGGATCCGTATCTTGTCCAATAATATTAACCAAGAAATAAAAGCAATAGTAGGACTGGAGTTCGAACTCGTTTAGTACGGTGTTGCAATCAATTACATTGGCCACTACACAACGGGGAACCACTCCTCTCATGTCTCGAATAATTTTTCCGAGATTCATTCGTCCATATGAATGAAGGAATATAAGTTATACAACATTTCTAATTTATTCATTTCAGAATAATATGAAAGTTCCTTGTAAATATTTATAAGTTCTGGTCATTGTTATGGTAAAAGTTAGATTTTTTATAAGCAACGGTCAAAGAAATTGGCAGGTTAGGCATTGCAGGACAATAAGCTCTCTAAATTTATTACGACCCTCCAACAGGTAATCGAACTTCTTCAACATGTATGATAAGCAGTGCGGTACTTATGCTATTGGGAATTCTATATAACAAAACTATATAACTAAAATTAATTTTGTTTAAGAAGAAGCCCTAACGCGGGGCACAGAATGAGTATCGAAGCAATGATCAATGAGCCCAAATGACTAACCATTATCTCAAGACGAGTCACCAGATTATTTGTTTTTATATTACTTGTAACGGAAGTAGCTCTGGTGTTGTGGGTAACATGCTGGACTACAACATCGTAGTATATTACTTGTAAACAGGTCGGGTACATGCTACTGGGTAATGTGATTTCGATCATTCGAGAAATTCATCTGCTTTTTGTAGCCCTATCCTATTAAGAGTTAATATAGATTGTCTACTATTTACATGGAATACGGATTATTTGAATTTAGGTGTATTTATAGGTTTGCTTAAATGTTAATCATAAGCTATGACATGGGAAATAATGAAGGCATAAGTGCAACCATAATACTGGCTGATTTTTCCATTCATCAATAATGATGTTTTATATATTCAATATTCCTGTCTATAAAAAATTACCCGGAGTTAATTTTCAATAACTAATTCAAAAAATATATAAAACAATAATAGAAATTCCTTAATAAAATAGATTTTATAACGTAATAACCAACTGATTCAGGTAACTGTAGATATTAACGAAAATTAATTTCAAGCGTTCAGAGATTTAATAAGAAACACACACACACACACACACACACACACACACATATATATATATATATATATATATATATATATATATATATATATATATATGCTGTACTACGCAAAATAATCAGGAATTTGAATACGTCAAAATTGCCGAAAAAATTAGATTATATTTTACATACGCTGTAAAAGCTTAGCATAATTTTACATAAATAACGCTGTTCAAAATAAGACACACTGAGTTTCGAATATTTTGTTTCGCGGTAATGATATGTGGGATGAGGTTACGTACCACTGCTACAAAGCAAAACCTCATCTCTCCTTAATCTTCCAACTACTCTCCCTGTTTCTCCCTGTTTCTCACTCACATTCTTGTATATATATATATATATATTATATATATATATATATATATATATATATATATATATATATAAACACAAACACACTTATATATTCATATTATATATATATATATATATATATATATATATATATATATAAGATCACTTGCCTGACCGTTGTCAAGGCTGAATACAAGGTTAACTTTTCAAGAGTTCAACACAGAAGTTTTAGGGCATATTGAAAAGTGAACCCTGTGGTCGCCCCTGACAACGGTCAGCCAACTAACTTGACCTTATATATATATATATATATATATATAATATATATATAATATATATATATATATATATATTCTTTCCTTATCTGCCTGGTGATTGTTGTTTTTAAAACTTCATGAAACCCAAGTCCTCAGACAAATTTCCATGGCAAATAAATATATTAAATCTTTATATACATTTATCTATAATCATTAAATTATATATACATGCATATGATATTTTGAGGAAATATATATATATATATATATAATATATATATATATATATATATATATGTGTGTGTGTGTGTGGTGTGTGTGTGTGTTGTGTGGTGTGTGTGTACTGCAAAGGTTTATGTACATGTTTTGAGTTTTTAATTCTACACGCATATTGGTAGTTAGATATTTTGTAAGGTTAACACGAAATCCCATCGAAAGTTCATACTGCTAAAACTTAGTATTTTACAACCTTTTAGATCTGTAAATGTGTTTTTCAAGACGATGCTTCTGGTGATGATTTGAATTTTAACCACATACATTTGCAAATACATTGTAAGAGAAAAGTATTAAATTGTACATGAGCATTTTGTTAAGAGTCATAAATCAATTGATTATTTTCATCTATATGTTCTGTGAGCCTTTCTTTGCATGAAAAAAAAAAAAAAAAAAAAAAATATATATATATATATATATATAAACAATTTATATGCATATATAAATCAAATAATACTAATATAAATTATATTATGTAAATAATTTTACATATATGATAATTTATAAATATGCAAACACACACCACACACACATACACACACACACACACACACACACACACACACACATATATATATGCATATGTATACATATCTAAATGTGTGAGTCATTATTGCCACACGTGTAAATGGTGTTGCTTTATTCATAATTAATTTATTCCTTCATGATTAAAATCATCTTTCTTATTTGCATTTTTACCTTATTCTATAATTCTACGTCATGTATTAATTCCATATATGTATTTCTTTTTCATACCATTTAAAATCTTTTGTGATTTGCTGAAAAACCTTTGGTGAATTGAAGCATATATTGTTTGCTTAATGATTCTCGAATTATAGAAAATATTTCAGATTTACTATTATTTGCTTGAAACTTTAATTTCATCTATAGGAATTAATTATCTACCTTTTTATATAAATATAAATATAAATATGAATATAAAATATATATTATATATATATATATATATATATATATTATATATATATATATATATATATATATATATATATATATATATATATATATACTTTTCTGTATATGTAGAGCTTGTTATTACTTACAGTTTTGCGGGAATCTTTTCCGTCTGACGGACAATCTTTTCTTCGTATCAATAACGATATATTTTATTACACATTTTTTACTAGTATATTTCTCGCATTCAATTTTTAGGAACGATATAAAGGGGATAATCTTATAAAAATAATGTAAATAATTGTTTTTAATTTGAACTTTGCAAAACAGACAAATAGATAAGTAGATAAATAAGTAATTAAACTATTTATATTCTCATTTATTTTCTTATATTTTTCAATAATTGCAATTAAAAAAAAGATAGATAAGAAGTATCAATATATTAATTTTACACTTGCACTTTCTGTATATCAACACTCACATCTGAACATGTAACGCATTCATATTCCTAAATTTTGCTAAACTTTATAGAATGATATAATAATTGATAAAGTTTTGGATTATTTACTCCTGATTTTTACATATAATTTAAAATTAGTTTAATGAATTTTACACATTCGTAAAATATGTTATTCTATCAGCGATTCCCATGAGAAATATAAAAAAATATTTAGCTAAACTATTCAGAAATATAGAAGGATACTAAAAGTTAAATATAATTTGTAACATCTTACTGGGTATCGTAGATTTAGTAAATATTTGCGGCAAATTTTGAAAAAAGAAAAAGGCGACAAAAAATTCATTACAGTTCTAACAAACACTTTTAGAATTAAAATTCAATTATGAAAATATCGTAATATATGTAGAAAGAATCAGGACTATACAGAACATAGCAGTTTAAGAGTGGCTAGAATACTCAGAGAAGTCCTAACATAATAACAATAATAATAATAATAATAATATTAATAATAATAATAATAATAATAATAATAATAATAATAAAAGAAGAGGAAGAAGAAGAAGTATCTATATATATATATATATATATATATATATATGTATGTGTGTGTGTGTGTGTGTGTGTGTAACTGGGCTACTGGTCAGATGAGTAGAGTGTTCACCAATGGTGATCATCATCATCATCATCATCATCTTGCTTAAAAGATTCAGTTAAAACAACTTTAAATGCATTTTAACGAGTACAAAGTATTCCTTCGAATTTGCAAGGGTGTCATAGATTTAGACCAACGTTCTTTCAAAATATTGTCAAGAAAACTGATAAATATAGAAACATATACAAGTGAGATTTCGTCGAAAAAGCAAAGGCCAAATTTTTCCGGGTGATTACAGATGCCTATGAGACTTATGGGAACGCTAATATCATATATTATATATTTTGCTGCTACTTATACAAATCATAAGGTCCAATTTTGACGTTTTTAGACAATATGAACATCTCGATATACAAATATAGGTTTCTACTCTTCATACATATATCATATCACATACATACATGCGTATCATACGCCTTTACTCATACAAACGAAGGTGGTCTCATCTTTTTAAAAACATCTATTTTATAATTTGTTTTTATTCTTTAAGGTTAGTAATTTATGACAAAATTCACCACCACACAACATACATACCATATATATATATATATATATATATATATATATATATAAGTAAGTAAAGTTAGTCAACTTAGTCGAGGGTAACCTAAAAGACCCCTTTCCAATAGCTACTACACTAAGGTGTAGGGGAGAGCGCTATTCTTTAGATTGCTCCTCTTTACTCTTGATCCTTACCTTGTAGTGCTGAGTGTTAACCAAGGCGGCATCAAGTACCATTTTTTAGTCTTCGGTATGACTTGACCCTGGAATTGAACCTCGGTATCCTGGACTATTGAACACTCTACTCATCTGACAATAGCTCGGTTATACATATATATATATATATATATATATATATATATATATATATATATATATATATATATTTTTTTTTCATTGTCATTTACATTAATATAAAAAAAATCCTTCAAAGAAGGATCTTAAGTTTCGTATGGCTTAGGGTCTCAGCAGGAGAATGCCTAACCCTGGTGAATGACGATACGTTAAAAAAACTATTTGTAATTGTCCCTGCATTTTATTCAACCACTGCGATTAATATGCACCACTGAATTAAGTGCAGTGACAAGGGATGGGTTATGTTAGGAAATAGATATTGCTTAAAATTTGATTTAAGCTTTAGACTTACATAATTATCGACTTATGCATGTATATTAAAGAAATATCATTTATATTTGTAAATATATATCACAGTTCACTCTATAGGGTTGATATACTTGTACTGTAGGTACTTAAAAGAACACATGCAAATTAAGCCGTATTCTTGTGTGAAAATTTCTCTAGAATTCATCATTCAATCGTTGGTTGTGATTTTTTAATTCTCGCGTTTTATCGTTCTTTTTTTGTTGTTGTTCTTTCTTTTCTTTTTTAGCTTTAATTATTATATTATAAACAATCTTTTGAACTGGGTTAGAGTAAACAAAATAATTCAAAACGATCATACGCCTATACGATATTTCTTTAAGATATCGCCAATAGAGTTCGATCTTTCACATACAAAAATAGGCCGCGTCTCTATAGTTCCTGTTGATGGAATTTAGATAATACTTTTTCTTTCTAAGTAAAAATAAAACTCATATCACTCTGAAAGTATTTATATTTGAAACTGCAATAAAAACATGCTTCAGTTTCAGTTTATCTTATAGCCTTTCTTTTCTCATTTATTTTTCATATATATATATATATATATATATATATATATATATATATATATATATATATATATATATATATAAAGAGAGAGTTTATAACAATTCTTATTATGGGTCTATCTCACTCTCTATTAAAGAGCTGTAGTATTAATATTTGAAACCACTACCCCAACTACGCTGCTTCATTATACTTAAAAATTATGATAGTTATTCACGCCCACACCATCATTAAGTCAATGAAAAGTTGTGGATGACTACTAAAGATTGAGGAGAGTAATTATTTTATTATTCAACTCTTTTGAGAGTTTTTCACACCAGCATTAGCTGATGGTTTCTCACTGGAGTTTGAGTGACAGTAAGTCTCCTCAAGTCTCCAGGACTCTTCTCAGTATTCTATCTGATCTTACAATATCTGTCATTAAGATGGTCCCCCCTTGTCCTGTTATTTCCAAGTTCCTCCGGTCCCTTTACCAATCCTCGGGTGACGATACCAAGAGGAGTTTTCAACTAGATTTAACTGTTGGCTTTTCCAAGAGACAGCAAGTCTCCTCAGGTCTCCCGGACAATTCAAAGAACTCTACCTGATATTAATTGTGCTTTGGTCTGGATGGTTACGATTATTCCCCTGACCGACAGCTCTACCGATTACTTTTTCCAGGCTTTTGGAAAACGTTGCAAGAAAACGATTTTTAAATTTTTTATACTTGTTTAACAGTTGATTTTTCGCAGAAGTACGAGCAACAGCAAGTCGCTCTGATCTCCAAGACATTTCTAAGTATTTTTATCTGATTTTAAGTGATGTGATCTGGATGGTCATGTTTTTTTTTCCCCCTAATTTTCACTTCCCCAAAGAAGGAGGTATTGGTAATAATTTTGCATGATTGGAACATTCAATAAAGGTTGGAAAAGAGAACTGAGGAAAGGGAAATCAGAAGAAGAATTAATACCATACGGACCACAGTATTGTTAAGATCGACTTGCAACTCAGAAGAGTCGGAACAAAGAGTGATACTACTACTACTACAACAACTACTACTACTAATAATAATAATAATAATAATAATAATAATAATAAGAAGAAGAAGAAGAAGAAGAAGAAGATGATGATGATGATGATGATGATGATGATGATGATGATGATGATGATGGCGTTGGTGGTGGTGGTGGTAATCTTGCTTAAGAGCTTCAGCTAAGACATAACTTTAAAAGTTACGAGGCAAGTAATAGCAGCAATGGACACTTTTCTGTCTCAGAATAAAACTAAAGAAAATTGAAACCATGAGAGGTAAAATTTTACAAACAATTTATGATCATGTTAAATAGAAAAATGTTTAAATTATACACACATAAATAAGTGGGTGTATGAAAATTTGAAGTCGAATTCCTCATGTCAGACGATGATAAATACCTTGAATTTAAACCAGGAATAATTATCAGTAGATGTCGCTTTCAAGCAGTCCATTGAGTGAAATCGGAAGAGTTTGAAATGTTAAATTGTAAGTTCGATCTTTACTTGTTGATCCCAGTTCATGGATTTATGTCACACTATGCCATGCTTTATAGAAATCAATAAACGATTGTAGCAACTGGCACAAAACGAATATGGGTGTAGGCATGAATGGGTAGGAAAGGGGATCAACTTGGAATTGTGCAAGATAATAAAATTTTCACCCCTACAAACGTACAAAACTGACTCTGTCCTGGATCGTGAGACGCATAAAATCAACTAGGACAATGATATAAAAATGAATCATCAACTCCAGTCCAAATGAGCTGTCAAAGGTTAATCAGC
>OY757916.1:70430073-70453792 GCA_963585895.1 Sepioteuthis lessoniana | reverse complement strand
GTTCGACCTGTAGAGTTGAACAGGAAATAAGGGTTATAAAGAACTTCTCCACATTCCTCTCCAGAACTGAAGCCACAGTGGAAGATACAGTTTACTAAAATACTCAGGACACTATTTTTGTGTTGGTCTTGCCCCTCTGCAGAGGCTTCAGTTAGCGTAGCTAAACCTTACCGACAAGTTTGAATAACAATCAGAAGAGAACAAAAATAAAAACAAGAAAATGACAAAACCACGTAAAAATTGCTTTTCAACGTGATTTTTAAACTAGTTTGTTTCAAACTAGGTATGTTATTGTACTTAAATATTTATTGCGAGAATATCTAGCTTAAACTTCACTAAAGAGACTACAAAATTCACAAAATTATTTTGTTGGGAAGTTAACATTTTGTCTATTCTTATAAAAATAAAGCGTTATTTCTTTTCATAGAGGATACTTTCTTTATTTGACGTCAAGAAAACGACAATGAAAAGTATTTCTAAAATTCCTTACATTTTGTCTTCACCACGTTCTCAAAAAATTTAATTATTAATCTCATAAAATTTTATAAGTTCATAAGTTTTTTTTCAAAACTCTTATTGAGTCATTTTTGTACATACATTTTTTTTCTTTTACTAAGGTCTGAGTAACAAAACGCCTCTTCAGTTATCCAGAACTCTTCTGAGAGTTCTTGCTGTTCACGGAAGTTCTGTTGCCTGGATGGTCACAATTCTTTCTTTGATCTCCAGTTCTCCCAGTCCCTTTGTGACAATTTCAAGTACTTCAACTATGACTGGTATCAACATTACCTACACGTACCATAGTTTATTTTTAGTTCTCTTGCAAGGCCTGAATATTTATCCAGTTTTTCGCTTTCTTTTATTTTCTCTCATTGGTAAGCTAGTTAATTTCCTTCTTGTTAAATAAAACTCACTTTGCTTTTCTTACCTGAAATAGGTGTTTTTTTTATATCCCAGATAATTTGTTATGCTTTATTTATTTTCTTTTTTTCGATGGCAGATCCTGGTTTGATCAACTTTTTTCTTATTATTACTGCTCGTGTTACTCGCTAGACGTATATTATCATTGTAATTACTCTAGAAATTACCGTGCTAATATCACCAACTGTCGATTAGGATTTTTATAACCAGAAAGTTTTCTTAGTTTGGCTTCTTTGTTTAATGGCATACTAAACTTTATGGGTTATCTGATGTCAAATTCATCCTTGTATAACAACAGTTGTGTTAATATTTAATGTATAGCTGAGAGATAAGGGCGTTCTCAAATGTATTTGTCGTAAATTGAATGTAATAGTATAAATGGAATTCAAACTTGCTTACTTCAATATTGCAGTCCAGCACATTAGAAATTTCACCACGGTTCCACTTTCTTGATATAGGACAATAAAAAAAATTAGATTTGCTAATTAAAATCATTATTTCCAGTCTTTTTCCTTTCTGGTAAAACTCCCTGTCAGTTGAGACAGTAGAATACACAGACAGCATTATAGGTCCACATGTTGACTGTGGATAGTGACACATAATGCCTATGCACAGGATCCTGGTAGATGGTCTCTTCTAGATACGGGTACGAAGTAGTCACGGCGTCTTCAACACTCCCTTTCGGTCCTTACTTGGGCTACACAGGTGGTTGTAGAGGCCCAATTTGATCACTCATCTGGTCATGTCAAGCCAAGCACCTATATAATTAACTACCAATTCTACAATTTTGCTTTTATGGGTCACATAACTACGCATGTACGCATGTAGTCGATGAATATTACCTCAATCTCATAGACTTTTATTAATCACATAATTCCACAGTTCTTTAAGAAAGTGATGTTATTTAATGGTATATCCATAGTGAACAATTTAACACAATTTTTTATGTTTAAGATTTTATGCGTACTGATATAGTACACATGAAATCTTATATATAAAAAATTGCGTTAAATTGATCACTATGGATATACCATTAAATAACATCATTTTCTTAAAGAACTGTGGAATTGTGTAATTAATACAAGTTTATGAAATTGTTATTATCTGGAATATATATATATATATATATATATATATATATATATATATAATCAAGTTGTTTCTTAGTAATAAAATGCAAAAATAAATAATGGGAATATCACATTTAGAGTTGCAGATAGTAAAATCCTCATAGACTTTTATTAATCATAAAATTTCAGTTCTTCAAGAAAGTTTTGTTGTTTCATGGTATATCATCCCTACTTAACTTTTCTTTATGTATAAGATTACATGTATAACATTTCTTATATATATATATATATATATATATATATATATATATATATATCATACATGCATACATACATACATATTCACACACACACACACACACACACACACACACACACACACATATATATATATATATATGAGGGAGTCGGATAAAGAGAAATGCATAGATATGTACACTACCATCTAATCATTGAAATATTTTAATAAAAGACTATCAGATAACCATCATATTGTGACAGGTATTTCTGTCTTAGCTAAATAATATATATACATATATATATATATATATATATATATATATATGTATGTATGTATGTATTTATGTATGTATGTGTGTGTGTGTGTGTGTGTGTGTGTGTGTGTGTGTGTGTGTGTGTGTGTGTGTGTGTGTGTGTGTGTGTGTTTCCACCTGTTTGTCATCTTATAAATCAAGGACAGCTAGAGCTGCCATGGTTGCAATCGTTACTCATGGGACCCCAGGACATGTTTTTACCATTTAATTGCCCAAAATCCAAACACTTTTGATGTTTTGAGTAAAAAAAATCGACTTAGAGTGTTGAAGTGGACCCTAACTTGGTAAATCTCTGATCAGTCAAACCGAATTTTTATATTTTTTCTGACCGTACAAAGAAGACACCTAGCTCAAAAATCCCTTGATGGAAATCAAAGTAATTACGTTTTCTATTTGTACGTTCTATGTCTTTTCCGGTCACTGGAAAACCAAGAATAAAAAAATATTGATGTTCCGACATCCGTCGTACAAGCTATGACCATCAGAAAGCTATAAACGTTGATATGCTCTCATAAAAAGACACGTCAGTTTTTATAACTGCGTTTATTGTTGAAATACAAGATTAGACTGTTTTGTATCAGTTTACATAACTTAATTCCTGTTTGTAGCACGTAATACATATGTTTAAGATAAACCTTATAGAAGAAGCTAACCCTTAAAACACCCTTGTTTGGTTTGGTCGGGGTTTATGGCCTACCAACCCTTTTCCTACATATATATAAAATATGTATATCTTGTTTAAACTCATAGTTTGTAAATAGCCTTTCTAAACGAGACGGGGCTCATTTGTTTGCACACAGCTAAATGGTGTTAAGTATTTCTATCTAACACGAATATTTCTACTGTTATTAATCATTTGTTTGCACACAGTTAATTGGTTTCAATATTCCTATGTAACACTAACAATTTTAGTAACATCAGTCATTTGTATTTACACAGTTTAATGAATATACCTAAGATTTAGAAGTAAAATGTCTATTTGTAATTTTATCAAAAAAATAATTTGTTTCCGCACAATTATATATTATAATTGTTTGCACACAGTTAAATAGTTATAAATGTTGGTATTGAACACTTATTATTCAATTCAATACTAGTGATTCATGTGTCCATAATCAAACGATCCTAAGTATTATTATGTAATGCAATTCATTCAATTTTAACATACAGCAAAAGGCTTGCAATTATTACTACGTAACACTAACAATTCAATATCAGTCATTTGTTTAATGCTCAAACAGTTCTATTTGACCCATAGATCGGAGTCCATCAGATACAACCATACTAGGTCAGAAGGGACCCGGGGTAGTGTAGATTCCCCCAAACTCCAAGATTGAAACCACACCATCAGATGCAATCTAGTGTCATACACAGGACACTCATAGTAAGGTAGAAGGACTGGTATTTGTCGTATGTCCCACCAACCAGACGAGTGCAGCACATTGGTTGCTCCATAAATACCTCGTTGATATTCCCCCTAAATGGGTGCCTCTGGCGCCAGGCGATAAACATAGCTCCTTCGAAGAGAGTTAGAGCCTGGGGTGTCGGTCCCCGGAGGCTCGAGGAGTGCACTAGCCTTGGCAGCGTGATGCAAATGCTAGGTTACCCTGACACTCGCGTCAGTCTGCTTCGACCAAATCCCGTTGCCAGAGACAACTGAACCAACCAGATCTGCGCAGTCGTAGTGTAGTCGACCGAAGAGTATCGAGTCTCTGGCTGACTATTATCAACAATACTAACAATAAATATATGAAAATACAAAGATAAGTCAATTTTTTTCAATATTTTGGTAATTTGAAGTAAAATTAGTCAGCTCCAGACGCTTTTAACGAATTACACTAGATTGTAAGTAAGCCTGAATCTTTCTGTATGCTGCTCACTGTATTTGCTTCTATC
This sequence comes from Sepioteuthis lessoniana, assembly GCA_963585895.1. NCBI lineage: Eukaryota > Metazoa > Mollusca > Cephalopoda > Myopsida > Loliginidae > Sepioteuthis > Sepioteuthis lessoniana. The sequence continues at coordinate 70,449,354 of OY757916.1, read as the reverse complement.
CTTTTGAGCAAAGCCTCAGAATCCATGCCTGTAGGTCTAACTAACTTTGCCCGATCAATGACGGTCTTACAATCCGAGTGAAGTTTCTTCAATCTGGTTATTGTGCTGTGATCAACAGCGCCTTCACCTTTCAAACAAAAAAAAATGTTTGTTATTGCTTCAGCAGCCTTATGGCACCAGATCATACTTGTAAATTATAAGTCCAATGAATTAGACAACGTTGCCCGTTCATCTATTTGACTTTCAAATCACAAGCGGAGTAAAGCAATACACAATGTGTCAGAGCACTAAATACCTCAATACTACCAACTGCAGTGGTTGAAATGCTTCGATGACGTCATAAACGCCCCGCAAACTAGCACATACCAAAATATTGCAAAACTTTTGACTCCCTTTGGATATCAGATAATGATTATCATAAAGCATATATATGATCATCTATTTTAATTACCTCTGTACTTTAATCATTGGGCAACTGTTTTTGTTTTGTTTCATTTTATTATCTCTGTACTTTAATTATAATGCAACTGTTTCTGTTTTGTTTTATTTTATTGTCTCTGTACTTTGATTATTAGGCAACTGTTTTTGTATGTTTTCTTTTATTCTCTCTGTACTTTAATTATACGGCAACTGTTTTTGTTTGTTTAATTTTATTCATCTTTACTTTGATTATAAGGCAACTGTTTTTGTTTTGTTTTATTTTATTATCTCTGTACTTTTATTATAAGGCAACTGTTTCTGTTTTGTTTTATTTTATTCTCCCTGAACTTTGATTATAAGGCAACTGTTTTTGTTTTGTTTTATTTTATTATCTATGCACTTTAATTATTAGGCAACTGTTTCTGTTTTTTTTTTTTTAATTCTCTCTGTACTTTAATTATAAGGCAACTGTTTTTGTTTTGTTTTATTTTATTATCTATGCACTTTAATTATAAGGCAACTTTTTCTGTTTTTTTTTAAAATTCTCTCTGTACTTTAATTATAAGGCAACTATTTTGGTTTTTTTTATTCTATTATCTATGCACTTTAATTAAACTACTTGTCATATCAACTTGCATTAATCAAGTTGTCATGATTAATTTACTTAACTTGACTGTGCGTTCTTTTTACAGAACGAAGGCTGTACTTGATTTGTTATGCATCGAATTTTGGAAACATCTTTTATCTAACTGCAAAACTCTTTACGGTAGCGAATTTATGCTGAATTCACCGGCCCACAGATGAGATCATATATGTGGGAGAAGTTTCAATCATTACTTACCGAAACGTTGAAAATTCTTTCGGACACTGAAATAAATAAAAAAAAAAAATCAACCAATCGAGACTAGAAAACCAGAGCATTTTAATTAGCAAAAATTATCTTGTATCTTATGAATTTTGCTGTATGAACAGATCGAACGTAAAGTGAAGGGGCCTGTGGTGTAATGGTTATCGTCGTAGGAAATGGACACGGCGACACGAGTTCAAATCCTGGATGAGTCTGATTGCATTTCACATAGCACTAATACCCTTGGGAAAGGTATGAATCCAATTATTCTCCCTCCAGCTATGGGTAAATAGCAGGAGAAACTGGGTTCTTCAGCCTTGGTGAGGCAACTAGTCTAGGAGAAGGAATACTCTAAATTCAAACCTGTTAAACTCCGCTTAAAAATGACCTAGAGTCATATCCTGCCCGAGCGGAGGGGTAGGTAAATATGGTAAAGTGAAGGAAAAAAATGGCAAAAACAGGACAAGTTTCTTAATTTTTTCAGAAGTCTCTTGATCATGTAAGTGACAGTTATAAAAATCCTAGTTAGATCACTTGGAACAATTTCCAAGAACTTAAAAAGGAGAAAGAAAATTAGAGACAGAATCGAAATCATGCAGATAACAGAACAACTAAAATTGGCCAGGACATTTAAAAAATCTTCGAGACATGTTGAGATTCGTTGTCCAAACTACCAACGATAATACGCGCACATAAAAAAAACTAAATTATGTGTATACCCTTTCTTGTAAAGTGCGTCCTATCGATGGGCAAATATGACAGTTTTGTATGCACGCCCAGATTGACAAATTTGTACCGAAAACGCATCAATTAACATAATACTAATAAATTTCCTTTTATTCTATCAAGCGAATCCACACACACAGGTGTAGATACATAAGGTTGGAAAATTAACCATGAATAAGCATCTAATTTACATACGCAGTTTTAACTGTCTCGTCCAACGTTAGCTTTGCTGGCGTTTTATACATTACCTCACGAAATGTACTGGAACCATAGAACAGTACCAAAAATCCAGACTACACTCCACTTGCAAGCGCTGCTAAAATTTGCATGATATATATATATATATATATATATATATATATATATATATATATATATATATATATATATTCGACTGAAGTTTGGGTGCGAGAAACTAAGAGTTTTCTTCAAAAAATATCTCGATATAACTCTGCATTATTTTGTATAAAGCACTAATTTTTTCTGATATATATATATCATCATCATCATCATCATATCGTGCTGGCAGCACAGATATCCCTGACCCTCTCTCGCCACTCCTCCCTATCGTTCATCGCCCTAGGCAGGTCTTCAGGACAACAACCTGTATCCTCACATAGCTGCTGAATGTGCGTTCGTGCTGGTCGTCCTGCTTTTGCGCGGCCGTGTGTGGGGATCCATAAGAGTACATCTCTTATGAGTTCATCTCTGCTTCTCCAGCAATGTCCTGCATGTCTGGTTCGCCTAACTTGAATAGTTTTCGTGATAGGGGGAAGGTGGCCGTACAGTTGGTGTCTTGTGGGGTGTTGCTGCCAGGACTTGTTGAGGATTGCACGCAGCATTCTTGTGTAATTGCCATCTAGTTTCTTCTCCAGCCGTTTTGTTAGCGTCCATGTAGTGCATCCATATAGCAGTATCGATGTGACCGCTGCCTGGAAGAAACTGCGTTTCATTTTATCGGTTAGGTCTGATTTCCATATAGTCGATAGCCTATTGATAGCTGTCCATGCTTTCGTTAACCTCGTTTCGATGTCCTTTTCGGTTGATTCGACGCTGCTTCCTAGGTACGTGAATTTGTCTACTAGTTTAAGAGGGGTTCCTTCTAGAGTGGAGATGTCCCCCGTTTGGTTATAGCACATATATTCCGTTTTGTGTGCATTAACATGGAGGCCTATGCTTGCTGCTGCTCGTTCCAAACTATGCAGAAGTGTTTCGGCTTGGTTAGGTGTATTTGCCAGTATCGCTATGTCATCGGCGTAGTCGGCGTCGGTAATTGTTGTTGCGGGGTATCTTCTGCTTCTTTTCTTCGTCAGTTCGAAGCCATTCTCTTTGATTTTGTCAATCGATGTTCTAAGTACGTAGTCTAGACAAATGATAAAGAGATACGGAGCCAGCGTGTCTCCTTGTAGTACTCCTGCTACTATGTCGAAGTATTCTGTGTCTCCATCTGGTGATCGTACTTTTACTTTAGTGTTTCTATAGAGAATCGTTATTGCCGCTACGGTTTCTTTAGGTATGCCGTACGCTAGTAGGATTTGTTCCATCTTTCCTCTGTGAATGGAGTCGAAAGCCTTGGTAAAGTCGACAAATATTAATGTCGCTTGTAGGTTCTTTGCCCGTACACCTTCAAGGATTCTGCGGATGGTTAATATTTGTGAGGTCGTGGATCTATTTCTTCGGAAGCCATTTTGGTTTTTTCTAAGTATGTTGTCGATTTTGGGTTCTATTCGGTTTCGTAGTAGGGCATTGTAGATTTTGGCAGCTATGGATGTAAGTGTTATGCCTCGGTAGTTTTTGGCTAATCCGAGGTCCCCCTTTTTAGGGAAGGGGAGTATGCATCCCTTCGTCCATCTGTCTATCGGATTTTGATTGTATACTGCGTTGCAGTGTCGGAGCAGTATGTCGTCGAATTGTCTGGTCTTCCATACTTCCGGGGGAATTTCGTCCAGTCCTGCAGCTTTCCTATTTTTAATTTTTCTGAGAACCGAGTCGAGTTCTTCTTGTGTGAACGGTCCAAGTTTAATGTCTAATTGTTTGCTAATTATTCTGGTGATTGGTTCATGCGTTATTTTTGGTGGGTTTCCAAGTAAGTTTTCGAAGTGCTGTTTCCACAGTTTTATTCTTTCTTGTTGGTTTGCTGCTTTAAGTTTTGCTTTGGCTGTGTTCTTTCCTCTGCTCACTTCGTTTATTGTTTGCCAGGCAATTCTAGATTGTCTATCTTCCACCGAGTCTCTAATCCTATCTATCTGATTTTGAATGTATTCTGTCTGTTCCTTTATATATATGCCTGTTAATTGATATTGTGCCGTTTTTAGTTTTAAGGCATTTGTGTTTGTTGGGTTTTTTCGATAGTTTTTGGAGGCTGTTTTCACTAGTGCACGTTTTTCTCTCACCGCTAAAGTTTCCCATGGGACTCTATATTTAGTTTTAATTTTTGTTGGAATGTATTTTGCTGCTGCCTCAAGGTGTGCATTGACGAAATTTTCGTATTCGTCGTTTGGTGTACTTTTTTCCGTCTTTTCTTGTAGTGTTTCGAATCTGTTTCTTAATTCTAATACGTATTTATCTCTTACATCTTTGTTGTTTAATAGGGCCCAGTCATATTGTTTGGTGGTCGCTGTTCGTTTGTCGTTTTTTCGTAGGCTTAACCGTATTTTCGCCGTGACTATTCGGTGATCGGTGGACACACCCTCAAAAGAGGAGTATGCCTCGCAATTCAATGCACTATTCTTCCATTTCTGGTTTATAAGGACGTAGTCTATCTGAGCTTTAGTATTGTTTGCGTACGTGTATACAAACTACCAAAAAAGAGAGGGCAAACTATGGACATATATATATATATATATATATATATATATGAATGAATGAATTTTGTATATGGAGAGAGAGGGGGGAGGGAAGGAGAAAGAGATAGATAGAGAGAAAGAGAGAGAGAGAGAGACATTTTTAAATTGAATAAAATGCTGAGAGAGAGGTTAGATATTTATTATTTATGCCTTAGTTTGGTAGCTTTGGAAGATCAGATTCTTTTTTTACGAGACTAAGCCTGTTGCATCAGCATATATATATATATATATATATATATATATATATGAGAAATTTTTTTTGAGTAAATGACCTGACATATACACATATATATGAATATATATGATATGGCCCGTGCATCCTCATATCTATTTCAAATAGTCAAAAATCAATAAAAGCTAACATATGTATCTACACGATCAGACGTTCAATTTAAAAGATAAAAAAATATCTTTAAAAGCTTTACAGTAGATTTTAGTACCCATTTGAATTTGGTTAGTTTTATATTCTTTGTAATTTATTTGGTTATTTCATATTATTTTAATTCATAAGCTTTGTAATTCTTTGTAAAGTTTCTTAAATTCGGCAATTTGAAAGAATTTAAATCATTCATATTAAAACAATAAAGATACGAACATATCTTTAGCAAATTATTCATACGTTTACAAGTTGTGTTTCTCTATACTGTACGTATAAAATTGATTTATTAGTCAAATATTATTTGTCGATGCTACTATTCTAATGTATTTAAAAAAGTAAAAAAAAAATAAGATTCTTAAAAGCAAATAACTGTAAGTCATATTTTCTTGCAATATGATCAGCCTCTATCTTGTAATATTAGTAAGAAACTTATATACGCCTGATATAAATTAAATTCAGTCAACAAGAGTATCGAAAAAAGGCCAAACAGTTTTTTTTTTCAGATTTATTCCACTAATGTAATCTGATTTATTTAGAATTGGTCAATAGCAAAAAATATTCTATTCTCGCAAAAATATTTGTTTTGAGGCTATTCAAAATGGTTGTAGCTAAATGTAACGCACCAGACTTGAAATCAGCTATGTCATCAAATTTATGGTGGCTGAGATGTTCAAGGCATGTGAAATTTTCATGAGAATATGTGATATGCACGGAGAAAAATGTTTTAGTCGAAAAAAAGTTTATAAATTGGCTAAATATGAGTTTTCCACTACGATAGTGAGTCGCTGCCTTCCTAAACACATTCCATCCCAAAGTCAAAGGACCCATCCAGTGACTTGAACGGATTGAGGTCAAAATAGGCGGACAACAAGTGTCTATCCCATTTAATCAAATTGCCTTGAATGAAAACTTCTACTGACACACATACACACACACACACACACACACATATGCTTAACGAGATTTCTTCCAAACTGTTGCTGTATCCATACTACTCTATGCATGCACAAGTAGATGCTAACAAAACCCACAAAGAAAAGGTTAGAATGATGCACGCTGTCTTAAAAATAACCTTAAAGCAATACACACAAAGCATCCGCTGTACGGCCACATACCTCTCATCTAACAGACCATTCAAATAAGACGAGCAATACATGCGGGGCACTGCTGGCAAGAACGAACTCAAAAGCGATATTTTCTTAAGGACTCCAGCACATGTATGTGCCAGTGTTGGACGATCTGCAAAGACTTGTTTACATCAGCTCTTTGTAGGCTCAAGACGCAGCCTAGAAAATCTGCCTGGAGAGATGAAGGATCAGGACGAGTGGTGAGAGAGAGTCAGGGAACTGTACGCTGCCAGCTTGACTTGATGGTAATGATGATATATAAAGATGAAAAAGTGGTAAGGCATACAATATTTCTTCTGTGTTTTTTATCTTTTAATTGATATCACCCAGTTTATTTTCCGTGCAAATAAATGAAAAAAAATACAATTTCTACATTTTTACAACGCTCAATATCTGAGATAGAGTCACTATAAGATAATGAATAAAAGTTATATCCATAACATAGTTAAAATCGATGGTTTAAATTGTTCACCAAGAGATGCTCAAAACCTGTTAGTTATGCACGAATTTAACGTTTTTGAAGGTTCTCTATTTTTAAAATTCTCGACAGAAATTCTATGAGTTGATCAACCCTCAATATCAGAATGTTTTCCATTCTTAAACTGTCAAGATTTGGCTTCTGAATAAAAAAACTAACTGCGTCAGTGAAGAAAGGAAGTTTATGATGGTTTTATCATATGAAATTAAAATAATAATTGAAATGATATATCAATAACGGAAATACAATGAATGATGCGTTTTGATTTGCGTGGATTTAGTATTGCACGATTCAGTTACTGACATTACCTTCCTATGAAGCGTTATAAGCAGCAGATATATAAATTCAGCATAATTTTCAGTTTTGTCAAATAAGGCATTTTTTCTTGGTTAAACATTTTCGAAAGTATTAAAATATTATCATTCTTGAATCAAATGAATTATCGAAAACTATCACACTGACGAAACGTGTCCAAATATAAGTTCCTTACAAACGAATATTTTTTGACAAATTCCTTTCCATGAGTTCAGTCCTACATAACGTCTAGAGCTCGAATGGTTAGAATCTGTGCAACTACATAGAAATACATTTACACGGTCAGGCTGAATTTTCCCAGAGAATTCCTATTTTTACATCACTCTTGCCCATAAAATATTTTGATAAACAGCTGCCCCTAAGATTACAGATTATAGCATTTTACATTTTCAGGAATTTTGTAAATAGTTGTCCATATTGGGAACCCACAGTTGTGAGTGATGGACTCATAATTAAAATTTTTTAAAATGGTATTTGATTTAAATGATTATAGAAAATTTAAAGAAAAATAATGTTATTAGAGCAAATAGTCACTAATAATGATTCGCAAATAGAGATAAAAATCCTCCCAAATAATGATCAGAGGTAAATATCTTTAACAAAAATACCGATAAATACACTTCCTCGGTAGCGAGGAAATACACAGGAGTGATTTTGGTTGGTTGTTTGGTTGCTTGATTGTTTTGTTTTATTAGCACTTTTCGGATCATTTAACACCGATTTAAATTTCAATCAATTCAGTTTAGTATAAGTATAGTTTTTGCTTACAAACAATTAAATGTAAAAACAGTTCTATTTTAGATAATTCAGTTTAGCATAAGTACACAGTTTCAATGTCAAAAACAGTTTTATTTCATTTGTTCAGTTTAGTATAAGTACACAGTTTAGTTCTATTTGACCAATAGATAGGACCCTATCAGGTGCTACTACTCCAGGACAGAGCGGACCTAGATGCGATCGCAATGAAAAGCTATACCAGATTCCTCAAAGCTACAGCATTACTGGAACCTCATCATCAGATTGTTTAGTGTCATATCCAGGACAATCATTGGTGGGAGTTTTACCCTTCAGTAGAGAAGCAATCGGTGTATTCTACAGCCCTAGGCGACTAGGCAAGAATAATTTCGTTTTTCTGTTCACATAAAATTACAGAAGTGTGACGCAGTGTTACTTCAAGTAGATATTTTGTTTATATTAATGTGTAAAATATTTGTGAAGTTTTTTTTTTATGTAGAGTGGGGTGTTAATTCCTATAAGACAAGTAACCTATTTCTTCACTTTTGCAAATTATATTGAAAGTCGTCTGCAGCTTCTTGTGATGTAATTGTTATCAAGGTGTTCTTGCAGTTTAGCTATTACGGAGTAGTGGGTTCGATCCTCACAAGAGGCTCTTTATTCACGGCTTTTGCAAGATTTTATCTGAGTTTAGCTTTATGGGCCTCGTGGAGGTGTAATTGTTAGTGAACTAGTCTAACATATTGCCTCTTATGATTTTGTACTTTATCAAGTTCTCAAGACTTCTGACCCCCAGCCACATAAAACATATGTCAACAGTGAAATATATTTCGATGCCTCAAGTGGTGTGATGGTTAATTTTGGGTATCACCCACATTTTTCAACACAATGAACTAGTCCATCTGCCATATAGAGCAGTAGCTACTAATACCAGAGCAGACTAGAAGGTGAAGAGCAGCTTCTTGTAGGAATAGTATTAGTGCGTTGGAGACTGGAGATCGCACGAGATCACCTTACTTGCTACCGTAATAACGGAAGCCAATACTATCGTTGGACTATATCTTTATTTTGTATTCACTAGTCTTATGTTCTTGTCTACTAATAGTTTCTCTATTGCATATACTTTTTTCTGAGAATATATCTCTATTTCCTCTCATATCGTGGTTTGTACTTTTTTAAATATTACAAGCGTTCACTAATCAGAACGCAACAGTTAACAAGCTAGATTAGCAAAACTACACAATTGAGTTCGAGTCTCATTAGGTGTCCCATTATTACGTCCCTGTGCTACATCTAAGGAAAAAAAGGCTTAGTAAATTACTACAGTGAAATCTATTATAATAAGATACTGAAAAATCCGGACTGATTTGAGACACTTACCGTACTCTTATTCAATGTATTTCTAAAAAGAATTGTCCCTCTTGGTATTTGTTTATAAAACTATTTTTAATTGATCGGAAATACTATAATTATATATAAGATCAGGACATTAATTTTTTTCAGTCTTGTCTTGATAAATACAGTTTATATGACTATGATTTAAAATACTGTTGATGATTCATTGATTGATTGATATTAACGGCATGTTAATCCATTTGGAGTTATTTCAGGCCCGAAGGTTAGGGAGATGTACTTTTATATCAACCTAACATGAATTAAAATTATAAAATAGACAGTGTAGCTTAAAAATTCAAAGTTAATAAGACTTGTTGGCTTAAAGAATTGTGTTTATTACCAAATAGAAAGATACATACCTTTATCGCTTTTAAGAGATGCAAAAGTCTAACCATCGACGTTCGTTATATAATTATTCACAAATTTTGCCTCACAGTTTATTTAGAATGTATGAACTTCACTTCACAGGCAAACTGGTCTGTGAGAGGATAGCACTGTGGTAGGTGCCAGGAAGCATTATACTGAGAACTCAGAATATGCATACATTTTCGTTAATACACTATATATAAAGATTATATATATATATATATATATATATATATATATATATATATATATAATGTTTGGTTAGACTAATGACATCGATGTGAATTAAGCTCTTCCATTCGCTGCGTTTCCTCTTTTCTGTCGATTCAAATTTGTAATGACTCTTCAATGTTTCACGCTTTGCAAACAGAAATACAAACCAGGGTGCAGCAAATTAATGAGCGAATAGAACTGATGTCCAGACGATTTGCTCCACATAATCAAACCACGACAAACGTCTAAATAAATAAGATTAATGTACCTGGAAAATACATTGCTTCAACGCTTAAGTCTCTATTCCCGGAAAGATAAAATATTAGCTTTTTTTTTTCAAGCATTACTCTAATTAAGCTAAGAAATCAGTTAGGAAATAAAAACATATTTTCGGGTGATAAGATGCACGTTTAAAGTAAGGTTTCAAAATTGTCTTACAACTTACAGCCATTTACTCAAAACAACTTAGTAAAAGATCTCAAAATAGTATCTATTTAACCAACTTCGCCTCCATTAGCAGAATGTGACACAAGGTCATTTTTAAGCGTAGTTCACTCATTTTTAAGCGTTGTTCGTAGTTTTTCTGAATTCAGAGTTTTCCTTATCCTTTCCTGACAGCTTAACCACAGTGTATTACTGTTCATTGATAGTTGAAAGGAACACAAATCAATATATGCCTTTTCCAAAAGAAGAAAAAAAGAAATAATTCCGTTCAGGATTTGAACTCAGGCCGCCGAATACGTTTCCAAAGACGATAACAGTTACACTTTGTTCACCTATAATAAAACTATTCTAGTAAGAGTCGAACTAGTTGTAATGATATGCAAGAATTTCTTGAAATATCCAGACACTCTCTTGTTTCTTACCAACCGAATGTTGAATTCTACGCATGGCTCATCTTTTACTGCAGTCTATGAGAGACATTCTTTGAATAACTTGGAAAATAGAGGTGCGTCTGATAGACTAAGTAATTCATCTTATATCAATACTGTTGAAAGTACCTACCTCTGTTAACGGGATTTGGTGTGCATCACGCTAAGGAGGTGCCCGTGGTGTAATGGTTAGCGTCGCAGAATATGGACACGGCGACACGAGTTCAAATCCTGGACCTGACTGATTGCATTTCACATAGCACTAATACCCTTGGGAAAGGTATGAATCCAAAATATTCTCCCTCCAGCTATGGGTAAATAGTAGGGTAGACTAGGTTCTTCAGCCTTGGTGAGGCAACTAGTCTAAGAGAAGGAAAACTCTGAATTCAAACCTGTTAAACTCCGCTTAAAAATTGACCTTGTGTCATATCCTGCCCGAGCGGAGGGGTTGGTAAATATGATCACGCTAATGAGGGAAAAGATAGATTGACAAAACGAAGAGGAACTTAAACCGGACGCGTTCACATGTCTTAGTTAATAACACGGGTCACCTGACGAGCTATGATATGAATTTTATTCTTTCTACATCAAAACTATATAATACTGACTGAAGAAATATGTATCAGGGACAATGAAGAACATAATTTACTACTATGAGGACTCAGTGAGAGCAACAAATCTGGTATTGTTGATTTACAGTCAGGTTTGTCAACATATGTCAAATTGATGACAAATCAATACGCAAAGAATGTTCTATACAAAAAAAAACTGACAAAAATAAAACAAAGCAATGAAGAAAATTTGAAAATTTAGAAATTGATTAAATCTTACCTGTATAATATATATATATATATATATATATATAGATATTGCTTGAGATGCAACGACTAATTCATGCGTGACGTTTTTCAATGAACCCCTAATCATGGACGTGACTGCGTTGGCAGGGCCGCAAGAACTTATCTACATCAGCTCTCTCCAGACACAGGATGTGTTGAAAACCTACCGGAAGCGATGTATGAATGAGACAGATAGAGCTAAAGTGTCTGACAAATCCATGCTACCAACGTGACTTGGTGACGATGATTTATACAAATATGTTGTTTATTCATTTCAGTATACATTTCCATTGGAAATTGGTGACGTCAACATGAACCTTTAGCAGAAATTTGAAAATTTCAGGTTTGAATTTTCACTACCATCAAGCGCTTTCTTTTGCATATATATATATATATATATATATATATATATATATATATATATATATATATATGCGAAAGAATATGTATAAAAAGTGCTTGATGTTATAGAAGGTTTAAAACCTGAAATTTTCAAATTAGGAACTCTTAAAGTCGTTCCTTTAAATTTCTGGTGGTTTTCATAAATTTCTGACAGAAATGTTGTTTATATAATCTATTTGCATATATATATATATATATTTAGAGAAAATGGAAACAAATACGACAATATATTGGTATATATGTCTCCCTTATGTTAAAATTTCGTTTTTGTAAAATAACAAACATTTTGATAAAGCAAATCTTCTTCATACATACATACATACATACATACATACATAGATACTTGTACATATATGTGTGTTGATGTGGTACGTTATCCTCGAAATGATTAACTGTACTTCATTATCATAAATTCAGATAATCGATCAGCCTCTTTATTCTCATACCATTTCTTACGGAAGATGGCACAAATCACCTCTCCAAAACAAAATAATGATAGTGATTAACATGCCACTAATAACAAGGGTGAAACATGTCTATTATACTGCACTGTCTTCATAAAACATTAAGACATGCTAATGACGAAAGGTATATAAATGAAACCGACAATCATACTGGATGATATAGAAGTTAATTCAATGCCATTACTTGATGCTTATTGGGAACTATCCAAATGTTTATCGCTAAGTTTTTTGCTTATTTTGCCGCAGGGAAATAGTTTGGCAGCTTGTCTCAGTGATCATATAAACTTTGTTAAATGTTCATATTTGTGATCTATCCTAAGAATAGCACAGTAAATACTATAAACGTCTATGGTCACATCTACAAATTTTATTTTTGAATTGTAAAGAAGAATCCAGGTTGTTATTCTCTCTACTTATATATGAACACGGTGTAACCTTTCATTTATGCAACTTATTTTCACCATTGCGTATAAGATATTCCATTGTCATGGTCGTATCAGTCATCATTAATTTTTTTTTTTGCTTGTCAGTTTTACGAAATAGACATATACCCTTGCACCTAAATGCGCATACGATTATTTTTGCCATATATAAGAAAATAGGAGACAATACGATATAATTTTTATGTTTATTATCTGATTAATTAAATGAGAATCAAAATGTATGTGGAAACGAAGAAAACAGCAATCAGGATTTATTTTCAAGAAATCAAGCATTTTATTTCCATTTTGTAATTTTGTATGGTTTCTTTTTTTTATGGGATATAAACCTTCGTGGGTTATTTAAAGCTAAAGCCATCCTTGAAGAACAGCACGATAACAGAAACGATAGTTAAACTATAGCGGGAGATATAAGGGATTTCATAACTTTCCCAAGTGAATGGAATAGCGTGACTGGGGTTCGAACTAGCATGAGACCTCAGTCCAGCATATAAATAAGTAAAGTTGGTGACCGTAGTCGAGAGTGACCAGAAGGCTACCTTTTCAATAGCTACAACACCAAGATATAAGGGAGGGCGCTACTCCTTTCCCTGGATTGCTCCACTTTACCCTTGATACGTACCTTATATTGCTGAGTCCAGCCTGTAAGCCACTGGGACTCTCTTGTTTGGTTGTAGTCCTTTATCTAAACGTAGCACAAGGTCATATATACGGGTTCCCCAATGAGGCTCGAATTCAGATGCAATAACTTACTTGTGTAGATTGTTAACCATTATATCAAACGATGTACCCATTTGACATAGGGAATAATAGAAAAAGTGGTAGCTTCTTTTTTGAAACTCGAATGGAAAAATTAATTTTTGTGGTTATGTCAACGCTTTTGTCATTCAAAAATTTCTTATAAACCTTCGTCCAAATTTTGCAGTTTATGTACGTTAAATAAAACTTGATTTTAAAAATTTATCAATCTTTTAATTCAAATTTTACCCTAAAATTTTTTGAATTTGATTTTTGATTTTCAAACCACACACACACACACACACACACACACGCATATATATATATATATGTTTTAGAAATTATCCTGACATTTTCCGTAGAGTCCTCAAATACAGATAATACACTCTTATCCCTATCAGAGTGAACAGGGAGCAAAATTTCAATTTCATAGAGAAAAGGGACTAAACTTTTGTCTAAGCTAGTATTGTCCATCTTTCCCTTTCATCGACTGAATTCTTCTTTTAATGGTATATCAACCTTCGTGCGTAATTTACTACCACATCATCCTTGTTGAAGGACAATAGTGATACTACTTAACTCAGAGCTTGGAAGATAAATGACTTCACACCTTTCCCTTGGGTATTAGTCCGAAAGTTAGCGTAATTTTATGTCTGGAGTTTCAACTCGCTTATTACACTGTCGAAGTCCAGCGTGTTAGTCGCTACGCTATGAGGCTTCTCCCTCTATTCCTTTCGAATAGTAACTTGGTTGGTATAATAATAAATTTCTAAACGTTATTTCAGTTCATGTTTATCAAGTGACTCGAATATTTTTCTAAAACGAAAACAAGCAAAATCGATAACCACTGCCCAAACAATGCAAACGCTTTAAACGATGCAGAAACGAATTACTTGAAAAGAGAAACTTTATTGAAAAGAGAAACTTAAGACAAAGTAATTTATTGCTTTTGGTAAAAACAACAAAATATAAAAAGAAAAAAAAAAGATTCCCGGACGTTGACATAAAAGCATTTCTTAAAGAATTTTCCATCTTCAAAATGGTGCATATTATGGAAGCTTCTTGGCTATCTTTAAATCATGATTTGGTTTCTAACTTATTAAAGAGTTGTTTTACTTAAAAAGAAACTTAATACAGCTCTGACTCCAGCCATTCAGAAGTTAAGCCTGAAAAACATATTCTAGCCAAGTTATTATTCTGTTGGCTTGCTTGCCCTGAGATTCTGAGCAGAACTATAAAAAGTCATTCTAAACTCAAATGAACTTCTCTTTAATCAAGAGATAACTGAACATGTTAATCTTTTCAAGGGATTCGGTTTTCGATAGTTGGAAGCCTCTCTTCTTCGCAATGCCTCTGCATTTTTTTTAATGTTTTGTCGATCAACATTTACCAAAAGTTTAAACTTTACTGCCGTCATAGCAATACATCTAAGTGGACATAACTAACCTAACTGAAATTGTTTATCTGCCACAGAATTTTTTATTTTATTGTTTTGACCTTGGATTTATTCTAGTTAATCCCTTTTGTCTGTTTTAGATCATTTTTAGTTTCAGTTTTTGCGCATTGGTGTTTGTTGGGTCTATTTAGTAAAGATGCTTTTTTTGACGCCATGACATTATGATATAATTTGAGAAAACAGAAAATTGGTTGACGCTGTGCTATTGTTTATGCGACACTCTTCATCTTTGAGTCCGATCATTCAAGCGGAAGACCTTTTTTTTTTTTTTACAAATTCTTATCATTGAAAACCGGATACACCCTTTTATTACAGCAGTTCTCTATGATGTTACCGGAATCTTTTAGCTGGATATTGCACCCTATCAAACTACTGATTTCACTTGTTGCTCTGGCCATTAAACAATACCGATTTTAGTTCCATTAGGCACTTGTAGAAAGTGTTCAAGGATAGTTTATTGAAGGAAAAATTGTTTATAAATGATTACTAAATAGGAGTTACTTGAATATTGGAGGTGAACTCGGCGTAATAGCAATCGTCGGAGGAAATTGAATCGACGATTCGAGTTCAAATCTTGGACATGTCTGTTTACGCTTTACTTCACTCAAGAAAATTGGATAAATCTATCTTTTCTACCTCCAGCTATGGGAAAATAGTAGAGTAAACTGGGTTATTTAACCATTGTTAAAGGTCCAGTCAAGGAAAAGGAGAATCAAATTCAAACTCACTTTACACTGTTTCAAAAATTGGCATTGTGTTGTATCCGTCCATGGAGGACAGGTTGGATAAATACATAACCTTTGTGGGCGCCATTTGCATAATTGTTTCCACCGAAGGAAATGGATGTGTCGACATGTATTCAATTTTCAAATGAGGCCTTTTGTATTACTGGTTGCGCTAATGCTCAAGGGAAAGAAATCTTAGTAATGCAACCAGTCGAACAGAAGGAAAAAAGATGTGAATTCAAAATGAGCGTCGTATGGGGATAGCAACTCTACAATTTAAAAATCTACAAAAGCGCAACCTGACTTGGAGAAGGAAGTACTCTGAACTCAAAACTGTTGGAACGTAGGGTTAGCTACCTCACCCAATAAAAACATTCAAACTTGCTACAAATAAGAAATCGAGAGGAAAACAGTAGATTGTCCATAACATATTCCCTCAACAACTTATTATTAGAAGAGCAACAAAAAATGACAGAAGCAAATAAGACCATAGATACAAAATTGAAAAATAGATAAATAATATCCTTATATAATATAAGTCAGATATTAAAGTAGATTGATTGATATGAATAGTGTGATGGTTGGTTGGGTTTTATTGCATATTAGCCCATTTAGTTTATTACTATATCCTGTCTATAGATATACGTTGTATTTATATGATTTGTAAACAACAGGTTTGTAGGTAACGTTTTCAAACAAGCTATAGTTGATTTGTGTTCACAGTTAAATGGTTTCAAGTATTCTAATCAAACAAAAATAATTCTATTTAGTATTTATCATTTTTGGCATATTATTTTTGTTAAATCGTTCCAATTCTATTTATCTTACTCTAAAAATTCAATTTAACTGCCATTTGTTTCAACTATTGGTTTTAATGGCAAATTAACCCTTGAGTGTTATTTAGTGCCAAATATATATATATATATATATATATATATACTTTTTTTTATAATACGTACTACTCATAAAGAGTGCAACTGATTAATGCTTTCTAAATAGTTTTGAAATTTTAAAATATTTTAAATAAATTAAATATTTGTTTTAGTTTAATAAATCTATTAATGTATCATTAAGTGAGGTTATTAATTAAAGTTTAAATCTAATTCAATATAAAATCTGTAATTTAGGTTAAAATGTAATTAAAAAATAAAAAATTAAAGAAATTTTTAAAAATAAATTTACTACATTTCTAACCGAAATTAAAATTTAAAACGGAAGTGGGCTTAATGAGGAGATAACTCTTCACCCCTCTTCTATCCCCTCCCACTCTTCTGTGTCTATTGTAGATTTTTATCAAAAAGATCTGAAGAAGTCCTGTTAATTTTTTTTTGTGTTTTTGGAAATTTTAAAAATGCATAACAGGATGGAAATAAATTTATAATCCTCTGTGACCGGTTTCGTTGTTTTTCTTAAAGAATTTATTGCTCTGTGTAATTGTTACATTGAGCTCTTTACCAGCAAAATTTAAATATTCATTCATGAATAATTTCTTGTCCTGATGGAATTACTCCCAACTCCGGTTTAACTGGACCAAAGAATACTATATATATATATATATATATATATATATATATATATATATATATATATATGGGAACAGCTTGTTGGTAATTTTATTATAAATGAGCGCTAATTTTGTTGCACATAGTTAAATTATTTCAAGTATTGCTATCGAAAACCAACGATTCTATTTGTTTGCACACCGTTAAATGGTTCCAAGTATCGCAATGTAACGCCAAAAATTCAATAAACTATCAGTCAAATCTTTACATGTACTTAAACGGTTTCAATATAGAAAAGAATTAAATGTTTCTACTTGACCCACAGATGGGGTCCTTATAGGTCCCCCTTCCGGTGCAGTGTAGACCAGGGACCAATGACAATAAAGGAGAATAATTGGATTCATACCTTGGGAAAGGTATGAATCCAATTATTCTCCCTCCAGCTATAGGTAAATAGCAGGGCAGACTGAGTGAGGCAACTAGTCTAGGAGAAGGAAAACTCTGAATTCAAACCTGTGAACTCTACTTAAAAAATTGACCTTGACCTGCCTGAGTGGCGGGGTTGGTAAATATGATAAAGGAGTACTTCCCATTGCCAAAAGCTCTAGAACTGGAGCCGCACTGTTAGATGATTAGTGTCATATCCAGTATACTCTTTTGTGGAAGTCTTACCTTACTGAAGAGATGCAATCAGCGTAACATAGAGCTCCAGATGACTAGGCTTTGATAGATAGATAGATAGATAACCAACTCAAAACGATCAGCTAAATAGCAAGGCTATAAACTAACGCTTATATCGATTAATTCAGGAGTTTTATTACTTTTTATTTATTGGAGGCATTTGTAATGCTATGTTTATCGTCTTAGTTGATAAATAGGACTACTCGAGTTCAATTCTTGCGCGATACAGTTTGAATTTCACATAGCGCTTATACCCTGGGAAAGTGGTGTAATAGTTACAGACTTAGGAAGTGGACATGGTTCCCCGACTTCAAATCCTAAAACAGACTCTGCATTTCACAATACGCTAATTCTCTCTTCTGATATGGATAAATGGCAAGACAGACAGATATCTTTAACTGTAGGATGGCAACAGGTCTAGCGGAAGGAATCACCTGAATTCAAATTTGATAAACACCACTAAAAATTATCCTTGGGTCACATTCTGTTCGTGTAAAAGACTGGTATATTTTGAGACCTTTTAAATCTAATATGCAAAATATAGCTGATGATCTTTTATTCTAGGATTATTTACCAACGATTTCAGGGATCTTTTATCGTGGATATCCGGCTATCCCTGTTTATGGCAATATATTTTAATATTTTAGAGACAGATATCCGATTGCTGATATGACTTATAGCACTATACCCCCAATTCGGTCTGACAGCTTTTCGTCTTCACACAACCTCTTCCTCTCGGACATGACGCGACAAAAGATCAATTTTTAAACAAGGTAATGTTTGTTTGAATGCAGATCTTTTCTTTTCCTAGACTGTTTTCCTAACCAAGACTAGAGAACTTAGTGTGTCATACTATTTACTCTTAGTTGTGATGGGAAAATATATTGATTCCTGTTTTTCTTTAAATGCATCTAGTTCGTTTAGGATTGGAACTTGGGTTGCCGTTACTATTTCTACTACTGTGACCATTACGCTAAGAACGTTGCAAAGCAAAAAAAAAAATATTGAAATATTGACTCTTTAGAGTAAATCTTTATGGAGTTGATTTTGCTGATTTTATGATGTTTATGGTTCTTACCGACGATTGCTGATTACATGAAATCCAGAGTCACAGACAGTACCATGTAATATATATATATATATATATATATAAATATATATATATAAATATATATATATATATATATATATATATATATATATATATATATATATATATATATATAAAGTAAATAAGGACAGTGGATATCCAAAGAATAAGTGCTCAATGCATGGCTATTTTATACAAAATATACCTGCAGAGCAATATATATAT
>OY757916.1:70387573-70425073 GCA_963585895.1 Sepioteuthis lessoniana | reverse complement strand
GTAAGATATATGCTAACTACACACACACACAGACACACACACACACACACATATATATTTATATATATATATATATATATATATATATATATATATATGTGTGTGTGTGTGTGTGTGTGTGTGTGTGTGTGTGTGTGTGTGTGTGCTTAGCATATATCTTACAAAAGTTTAGCATCTAAAGTACGCTCGTTATATATATATATATATATATATATATATATATATATATAACCAGCATACTTTAGATGCTAAGCTTTTGTAAGATATATATATATATATATATATATATATATATATATATATATATATATATATATATATATATACATATATAAATATATATATATATATATATATATATATATATATATATATATATATATATAAAACCAGCGTACTTTAGATGCTAATCTTTTGTAAGATATATGCTAAATACACACACACACACACACACACATACACACACATACACACTTGTATATATATATATATATATATATATATATATATATATATATATAAAGTATGTATATTTATATATAAGAGTACGAAGTTATGCATGCCTATGAGGGTTAGTAGAACTGTTTAAGAACATTTTAGCCTTCTGAACAGTTCAAATCTTTATCATAAGCAGTCTCTCCTTTCGACATTTCTTTGGAAATATGAAACTTCCTTCCTCTCTCTCTCTCTCTCTCTCTCTCTCTCTCTCTCTCTCTCAATAGAGGGTGTCCATGTAGTGTAGTGGTTAACATTCTGGCCGACGATATTATGATAAGCGATTTCAAACTTCTCTTTCGGACTAATACCCTTAGAAAAATTATGAACCACTTCTTTTTTCAACCCACTAACTATCGTATAAATAGTACCAAAACTGTTCTTCTCTAAGGACGGCTTGGTATTAAATGACCTACGAAAGTTTATATTAAACAAAGAAATCAAATCTTCTCTAATTAAATAGTGGTAACTTTCAACAAGTCCTATACGAAGGAAAATTTTAAATGCCAACAAAATTAATTTCCTCAATCGAGTTATTTTGTTTGGCTATAAAACCACCAATTTCGCACCATATCTTTAAAAATGGGTTTGCAAGTCACAAACGACCAATTACCGAACAATATTTACCTCCGAAACAATATTTTGCTCCACTAACCTTTGATCTGCTTCAGTAAACACACAAAACTCGAATGAAAACGACATTCGGACAGTCGTATGTAATAAATCATATTAGCACTAAATAAAATATAACAATTATGTTAAAAGGATTATTATTTAAACACGGCCATTAAAGCTTGAATCATATTCCAGTTTCCTACGTTTTTAAAGTAAGAAGCAAGCTTTGGAAATATATCAGTGATAATGTGGAACATGTGTAGAAGTCGCTATGGAGAATAAAGTAAATCTACAAACGATTTAATGATTAAAATAATGTTCCTAATTTGATACTAACCATTTATTACTGAAAGCCACACTTTGAAATTGAGACATAATAAAAAAGAGTAAATCATACTAGATTCTTTTTTAGCCTACAATCAAATCCGAAATTGTTTCATAGTACTTCCTCTTTCAGCAGTTCACTTTTTCTTGTTCACATGCACTCAATAGATGAATTCAATAGTTGAGAAAATATTACGAGGAAACGTTTAATCGTTTAGAGTTTTATCCCTGACTTTTGACTGGTGCATTCGCTCGCCATCAAAGTTTTGTCTTAAACTACGAAATGAGTGTCTTCATTCAATACATTATACTTACAATTATGTTCATCCCTTCATTTTGGCTGATAATCAATGCAGTCTTCCTAATTTCCTCTAAGACTAATTATTCTCATTGATTTTGATGGACAAGATGTGAGATGCTTTGCGTTTAAGATCTTTTGTATAAAGACATCGTTTATTTAGGCAAAAAATGCGTCTTATACATTGAAAAAATTAAGATATAAAATATCAAAGATTTTCCTTCTTTCATTGAAAATCTACCAGAATAATATATTTGATAACAATCAAAGCAAACAAATTTGATCGTTCCACGTTTTGACTATGTCTGGATTTGTATATCGTTGGTGGCGAGAATAGAAGCAAGTAAAGAAAATATAGTTATCATGCAAGAAGAACAGTTTGTTCCAATCCTCAAAAAGTGTTCATTCTAGTTTGTATATTGAACTTCTAAACGTCTTATAACAGAATTATATTTGTAAATGAAAAAAAATATCTTAAAATCTTGTTCAGAATCGATCAAGAAGTTTGAAAAGACAAACTCACATTGCTCCCTGGAATTCTTGCCAAACAATTTAGTTAATTTAGTTTCCTCGCGAAAAAAAATCCATGATAGCTCTTGCAATCTTAGACAAAACAGATTTTGTATTTTGGGTTGATTAGTGTTTCACGGCATATCAAATCTTGTTTTTTTTTTATCCCAAATCCTGTTTTTATAAACGTGTGTGTGTGTGTGTGTGTGTATGATTTGTTTGTGAAAAGTTTTTAACTTTATTTTTCAGCGTGTTGTTAGACCTCATTTGTTTGTTACCTTTTAAACGGTTTCAAGTATTACTATTTAATATTGTTAATTCTATTTATCAATTATTCCTGTATAATATAAACAATTTACACACTGTTATATGGTTTCAAATAATTAATGATAGCAATTCTTAGTATAGGATCAAAGTTTTTGTTGACCGAAAGATGGTACGTTGACAGGTACTACCGTAGCGGATCTAAGTGAACCTAGAATTAAATACAATGAAGAGGTATACCACATTCCCTTAAGTTCCAAGACTGGAGTCTCAATATCAGATGCAAATTATTATCATATCTATAACACTTTTTTTTAAGAGGAGGGTTTCTTACTCCCCTGCAGAGGGGTAGTTTATATATTCTACAGCCCAGCCGACAGGGTAGAGATTTCCATTAGTTCAAATACTTATGAACACGACTATCTATAGCCCCAGAGCGCTTCTTATCATATTTACCCAACCCCTCCGCTCGGACAGGATATGACACAAGGTCAATTTTTTTTTAAGCGAAGTTTAACAGGTTTGAATTCAGAGTTTTTCCTTCTCCTTGACTAGCTGCCTCACCAAGGCTGAAGAACCCAGTCAGTCCTACGATTTACCCATAACTGGAGGGAGAATAATTGGATTCATACCTTTCCCAAGGGTATTAGTGCTATTTGAAAATGTAATCATTCTCGTCCAGGATTTGAACTCGTGTCGTCGTGTCCATTTCCTACGACGATAACCATTACACCACGGGCGCTTCTTATGTTATTATGATTTGCAAGCTAGACTAGCTAAACTTTATGAGTGAGTTTGAATCTCATTTGGTGCCTCATTCAAGCGACCTTGAGCTACATTTAAACAGAAAGCTTCGTAAATTCCTTCAGTTTTCTATAGCCTTTATGAGCATTTCCCTAAAGAAAGAGCAGGTTGCAAGAAAATCTGTTATTACATTATTGTTTTGGTTTGTGTTTTATCGTGGAAAGGAATAGATACACAGTGAAATAAAATCAATTGTTTATTAACACAAGTGTTACAGTCCGACTAGTATTATAACATTCGCGCTGTTGGTGTTACGTCCGAAGTTGGTCTTACTACTGACCGACGTCCTTTCAGAGCTGTCTTTCTGCTTCTGCTTCTGTCTCCCGTCTCCTGTCTGCCGTGCTTCAGAAATACGGAGTCTTTTATACTTCAGCGATACCAGAAGTCACGTGGTACGAGTCACTATACAACAGTTTGGTTTTCAAACTGTAACGCCAACTTTTATTTCCGTCAACGTTATGAATAGTATTGAATGATTTCTGAAATATATATAAATGATCAGTTAGGATTGAGAAGACTTGAATGTCATTAATAATTAAGAAGAATGATGTTTAATATTTCACTGATATGCAGGATTATTTTTCTAACTAGTTCTCAACACACAGCTATCAGTTTAGCCATTAATCAAGCTTAGTTCTATATACCTTGGACGCAAAATCATATGGTTTCAAATAAGGATTCTTCAGCAATGGTATGCTAGTCTCGCGTGCAGAAGAGTCAGCTTGTAATTTGGTTATTCATTGAGCTTAACTTTTTTTGGCAAGGCTCCAGCTCTCTAACAATGTTTTACAAGACAAGCTTGTTAACAATCATTTCACATTCAACGTCTAATTGAAAGATTTTGATGAGCTTAGCTTTGTCTTATACATAGTCACATTTGCAGAGTAACTAATGTGGATTTAATTCACTATATTTGCAATTGCCTTCAAGGTTATGTTTGTAGAAATCGTGTCCTAAGTATGCCACAAAAATAGTGAGGCTCTACTTCTGAAAAAGGTGGAATACTCCTTTATTGCAGTTACTCCAATGTACACAATACCTGTTCAGATCCCGATTATGGATCAAAGAGATCTGAATAAAAATTGTTAGTATTACAGAGGAATATCTGAAGCCATTTAACTGTGTTTAGTTCCCCTATCACGGGAGCAGCATCTCATCATATCAACACGCGACTAGCGAAATCTTGAACAGCTATCGATAGACTATCGGTTATTCGGAAGTCAGACCTATGAGATAAAATATAGCGCAGTTATTTTTTACAAGCAGCGGTCGAATTAATACTGCTGTATGGATGCACCACATGGAAGCTAACTAAGCGTATGAAGAGAAATCTTGATAGCAGTTGTGAAAGAATGCTGTGAACTGTACTGAACAAATCCTAGAGGCAGCATTCCACAAAGCAGCAATTGTACGGATACAACCACCCATCTCGAAAACCATCCAAATTAGATGAACGAGACATGCAGGACAATGCTGGAGAAGTAAGGGCGAACTCAAAAGCGATGAATTTTGGGGGACTCCCTCACACGGAAGAGCAAATGTAGGGTGACCTGCTAGAACCTATATACAGCAGCTCTGTACTGATACAGGATATAGCACGGAAGACCTACTGAGGGTGATGGATGATAGGGACGAGTAGCAGGAGATGCTCAGGGAAATCAGTGGTAGTGGCACACCATGATGATGATGATGAACTGAGAGCAAAAAAATATTATTATCAGTATTACTAAAACATTGCAATTTTAGCGAGTGTTCTTTCACTGTAACAGAAGTCTCCTCAGGTATCTTCTGGGTGTTCTGACCAATCTTAATTCTTGGGCTTGTATTATCTCGATTCATCTTTCGATTTCGATTTCCTCGGGTCTCCTTTAAAAGAAAAAATGAGGACCGCTTCAAGCGCGCCGTTTAATGTTGTTGTCACCCTGAACTTCATGTTCAACTAACTGACAAAATTCAAGTATTTGTTTATCTTGATTGTTTCTGTTGTTGCTGCTAATAATGATAATTATTATTATGATAATAAAGATAACGTGCAGAATTGTTGACGATACTTTTCCAGCGGACCACTGAGTAAAACTGAAAGAAAGCGAAAAGAAGGATAAGTACCTGGACCTTGCTTGGGAATTGAAAAAAGCTGCGCAAGTTGAAA
The DNA here is from genome assembly GCA_963585895.1 of Sepioteuthis lessoniana. Taxonomy (NCBI): domain Eukaryota; kingdom Metazoa; phylum Mollusca; class Cephalopoda; order Myopsida; family Loliginidae; genus Sepioteuthis; species Sepioteuthis lessoniana. The sequence continues at coordinate 70,419,614 of OY757916.1, read as the reverse complement.
GTGATGGATATAGCAACTGAAATTGATGCTATTAGTACAATCAACAAAGGATTGATAATAGGATTGAAGGACTTGGAAATAAGAGTACGAGTGGTGACTATCCAAACTATAACATTATCGAGACTGGCTAGAATACCGAGAAGAGTCCTGGAGACTAGAGGAGACTTGCTGTCACTCAAACTCCAATAAAAGACGTTCAGCTTATGATAATGTGAAAAAGTCTCAAGGAGTAAATAATAATAACAACCACCACAATAACAACTGTTGCTGGAAATCATAATTTTGTATGAATTATTAGTATTAGGAATACTTGAATCAATTCAAATGTGTGACAATTATCTGTATTCGATTTAAAACCATATAATTGCAAATCATTTATTAGTATAAAAAAGAAAGATTCAAACTAAACCAAACAGAAATCTTCATGATAATGTAAGTTTATTGGAGAGCCTTTACAAGTTTATTGTTGATTTGTACGAGAGAACATGTTGAAATTGAAGGAGTGATCAGATCTGATCATCTATAAAATTACAGTTTTGTTCTGATGACGTAAGTCTACATGAAATCAACCAATCTAATGAAAATAAGATTTTAAAATCGTGAAATGCATCAGAGAATCTTTTCCCATCTGTAAAAAGTACTTAAGTAAATTCCCTTAAATCAGCGGCGTACAAATATGTTATATTATGCATAGATTCTAAGGCAATCAGAATCTTTATTTAGACATTTCAGCTAATTTTTGTTAATTTTTTTTTTTTCCTATATCATTATACTTTTTATTTATATTTATATTAATGATTATCATTTTATTATTATTTATCTATTATTATTTTTACTAGTATTTTCATTTATTATCATCCTAACAGGTAGAGTGTTCGCTAATTGTCCAGGAAACCGGGGTTCAATCCCGGGTCGAGTCATACCAAAGACTCAAAAAATAGTACTTGATACCTCCTTGCTTAACCCTCACCATTATAAGGTATTGGTCAAGGGTTAAATGGAGCAATCCAGGGAAAGGTTTCACGCCTTCCCCTACACCTTGGTGTAGTAGCTATCGAAAAAGGAGTCTTCGGGTTTCCCTTGACTATGATCACCAACAACTATTTTTATTTTAAGTTTATTATTGTTGATATTATTATTTTATTCATTATTATCATTTTATTATAATTATCTTATAATCATTTTTATTATTTATCAATTTATTATTTATAATCATTTTATTATATTTTAAAATACTATTAGTTGCAGTGTTGTTTTACTCCTTATTCCCTGTTTTACTCATTCCAGACAGACTATTCGAAGATATTACAACTTATAACAAAAAATTCATAGTGAAAAATGTTGTAAATTATTAACTTAAGAAGGAAAGAGAACATGACTATGTTTTATCTACAGAATAAATCCATTATATGTCTCACCCTGTCGGACTGGCTTAAAATAGGAATTAGAAATTGAAAGTATTAGTTTACTACGCAAAAAAAACAACACAATAGTATAGTATAGTAGTGGAAAAACCTTTCAAAATTTCCAAGAATATTTTATGTGAATAAAATGTGCTATAGGATATTTTAATCTGGGCAACGCAACTAATTCCGATTATATATATATATATATATATATATATATATATATATATATATATATATATATATATATATTTATTAACCCCTCCGCTCGGACAGGATATGACACAAGGTCAATTTTTAAGCGGAGTTTAACTGGATTTAATTCAGAGTTTTCCTTCTCCTAGACTAGTTGCCTAAACAAGGCTGAAGAACCTAGTCTGTCCTACTATTTACCCATAGCTGGAGGGAGAATAATTGGATTCATACCTTTCCCAGATTCTATGTATATATATATATATATATATATATATATATGTGTGTGTGTGTGTGTGTGTGTGTGTGTGTGTGTGTGTGTGTGTGTACTGAAGTTTTCCGTACTTATAAAAAAAAGAGTGTTAAATATCTGTTCTTATTGATGATAGAGTAATGACACCAAGTCAATGATACTCGTTGAATGTCACGTTCTCACTTTTGCAAGCATCAGCATAGATTGGCATGAAGAGATACTGACAGTCACCAAACACCGTTGTTTCTGTGTCTTCGATATCCTAATTTATCTATGTCTATCTCTCCTTCTCGTGTATATAGGTTACGGTATTCTTAGAAATTTTGCAAAGATATCCACTGTATGTAAGGTGGACTAATGTTCGTGTAGATTTAATATAAGTGCTGGCATTACATTGTGTATTTAAAGTGCTTTCGTATAAATATTATGCAAATATATGTACGACATCAATAATTGCTTAAACTCATCATTGTTTAGTCTATATACTTCTTTGTCAGAGCGCAATATTAAGTGAATAACCTTAAATGTTATTTTATGGTAGCGTTGGAAAAGTCTGTGTCAAGATAGGTCTGGTTATCGAAAAAATCACGACAAAGAAAAACGAAAAATTGTGATAAAAAGAATCAAAAGAAAAAATGTAAATTGATTGAATTTGGGGAGAATGAAAAAGGAAGTAAGAAAAAAAAGTAGTTTTGAAGGAAAGAGCGGTAAAGTTGAAATGAAAGAACCAACACACAAAAGAAGGTCAAAGATTATAAACAAAAGTTGGAAGATTAAAAATGAAAGAAAGATACGAATGGATAATAGAGATAAAGAAAATAGATAAAACAATGGCTGAATAGAAAGAAAAAAAACAAAAAGAAGAAAGAAGTAATGAAGAAAAACGAAAAAGAAGGTAACAAAATATAAAATCATGGGTACCCCCCCCTTAAAAACTAAAACTAAAATACCAAAAATAAAAGATTTTAAGCTGAAAAAAAAAGAAGAAAAGGAAAAGTGAAAGGAAAACGACAAATGATATAAGAGTATAAGATGAAAGGAACGATGAACGAATATATGAATGAAAAATAGAAGAGAAAAATTTAAAAAAGAACAAACGTCAAGAATAAAGAGAGAAAGAAAGATTAGCAGATGAGAAGAAAGAACAAACAGAGAGTGAGAAACGAAGGATAAAAGCATAAAACAAAACAGGAAATGAACGAAGAAGAAATGGAATAAAACGAAAGAAAAACAAAAGAGTTCATAACGAATGGAATGCATAAAAGAAATTCAATGGGAAATAAAGAACGGGTGCAAAAGTACAGAATGATACTGAAAGAAAGAAAGAAAGAAAGAAAGAAAGAAAGAACAGAACAGAATAGAAAAAAAAGTAATTAATGAATAACAAATGAAAGGGTAAAGAAAGAAAATAGAGGAGGAAGGAAAAAGAAAGATTCCAAAAACAAAGAAAACGGTTAAGAAAAAAAAAGAATCAAGGAAAAGATGATCATCAAACAAAAAGTTGGAATGGGAGACGCATTGTTGCTAGTTGAAAGACAATAAAATCTGACAGAACTACTGCTGTGCCGCTTTCTAAACATCGTTGTGTGTATGTGTGTGTGTGTGTGTGTGATAGAGAGAGAGAGAGAGCAAGTGTGTGTGTTGTTTGAAATCATTTTTTCTTCTTAAAGTCACCACCGACTACATCAGAGCAACGACCATTGTAGTTGCACGTGTAGCAGTAAGGCTGACATCAATCAGTGGCCGGAGCATTCTAAGGTAGACAACTTTGCTAAGATTACACGCACACCTCTAAACGCAGAATCATTTGAATAGATCTTTCATATTTCCCAAATTTCAAAATAAATGACTAAATAGTAATAGCTGTATTTTAAAAAGACAAATAAAAAGAATAATTATCTCTAGATTCGTAGAATTTTTACTGCTTTTAACAATTTTAAGATTTATATTTTTATATACAGTCAACGAAAAAATAAAGCGAGGAATTTACTCTTAGATTGTATAAAATGTGTTCCAAAAGTACAGATTGCACCCCACTGAAAAGTATTTAACAATTAAAGTCAGCAAGCATGTTTCCTCTTTAAGAGGTTATCTTATTTTACTTAAATGTGATATATTCTTATAGAAGCAGAACTTTTAAAATAACTTTTGTTTTCTAGCAGTCCTATTCTCTGAATTTTTATCCCCGCGGGCTTTCGTTTTTGTTGCCAAAAATGAAATCCACATTAAAAGGTTGTCGATTTTAGACGACAGTAAAAATAAATGAAGCATGGCATTTGAACATAATTCTCACAAGAATGCATTCCAAAACTGGACGAAAAGGCCGTAGTGTAACAACCATGAAGACCTTCATTTTCAAATAAACCAATACTTATTAGTGGGTGTGTCTAATGTGTTTAAGAGGTTATCTTATTTCATTTAAATGTGACATTATATTCTAATTCGAAATCGGATTCAGTAGAGGTAAATGATTAATCAAACCAGACTGGCAAGCATTACTAAACTGTAATAAAATGCCCACTTGCTTAACTCTCACCATTATAAGGTAAGGGTCAAGGGCAAAGTGGAGCAATCCAAGGAGAGGAGTAGAGCTCTCCCTTACGATTGGTGTAGTAGTTATCGAAAAGGGAGCCTTCAGGTCACCCTCGACTACGGTCGTTATTTTTTAAGGCCATTTTTCAAGACAATGAATCCACTACATCATTTTACTCCTGATATTTTTTTTATTAATAGTTCGTTTCAGTGAATTTTGTCTGACAGCAACAATTTCACAAGACTGGTTGGTTTGTTTGATTTTAACTGTATTTCAACCAGTCGAGAGTTATTACATGCCTGGTGGTTAAGGAATAGCGTTCATTGTATTTTCACATTTACATTTTTTTAGATGTTTCTTGAGAGGTATTTTGGGGCACACCGTTTAATCGAATATGAATATCTGTTAAACAGATCTGTTTGAAACAAAGGTGGAAGTCTAACAAGTACTTCTGTATTGAATAAGGGTGGAACCCAGTAGTAGCATTGAAGACGTACTTTATACCCCGCCGATCTCTAGAACGGTATTGCCCAGTCGGCTGAGGCGGTAGAATACACTGACTGCACCTCTGCGGTAAGATCCCGCCAACGTGTGTACTGGATATGACACTAAACAGTCTGATGGTGAATACGGAGTACCCCTTCATTGCCATTGCTTCCAGGTCCATTCTGGCCCGGCGTGGTAGCACCTGATAGGGCCCTATCTAAGGGTTAAATAGAACTAACGGCATACTTATGCTAAACTAAATATATTGAAATAGAAATGTTTTTTGACAAATGAACCGTGCTTACATTTGAACTGCGTGCTTGTGCTAAACTGAATTATTTGAAATAGAACCATTTTTTGACATTGAAACTGTATTTACACTAAACTGAATTGTTTAACATAGAACTGTTCTGATATGTAACTGTGTGTAAACAAAATCTTTACTTTTACTAAACTGAATTAGCTTAAGTAGAATTGCTTGACTAAACTGAATAGCTCGAAATAGAAATGTTTTTTACATTTAAATTGCGTGATTTTGTTAAACTGAATTGTTTTAAATTGAACTATTTTTGACATTGAAACTGTACTTACACTAAACTGAGTTTTTATATATAACTGCTTGAATAGTTTGAAATAGAAATGTTTTTGTCAATTAAACTGTGTACTCATGCTAAACTGAATTGTTTTAAATAGAACTGATTATTTACATAAAAATGGATTTGGCGTTTAATAACCTACAAAGGTTGATATGCCATAAAACCCAACAAACCAAACCAAACCTAGAACGGTAGCGTCTGCATCAGAATCAGTTGAATGTCATATTAAGGATATTTCATTTTTGATGTTTCTTACTCACCAGTATGGGGTAGTCAGCTTATTCCAAAACCCACTGACAAGTTTAGGTTTATTTGAAAAAAACATCTTCATGCTTGTAACACAGTTCTCAGCATTTTTGTCCAGTTTTGGAATGCATTCTTGGAGTGGTCTTGTGAGAATTGGATTCAGATCTCATCGTTCATTTATCATTACTGTCGTCGAAAATCGACCTTTCAATGTGGATTTCATTTTTGGCAAAAAGATCAAAGACAGTTGGGAGAAAATTGAGAGAATACGACTGCTGGAAGGCAAATGTTGCTTCAAAAGTTCTGTTTCTGTTCTGAGACATGTCACATATATTGACGTGTATGAAATAAAGAAAAATAGAAAGAAAGAACACAGCAGCAAAAAAAAAAAAAAAAACTAATAGAAAGAAAGAAAGAAAGAAAGAAAGAAAGAAAGAAAGAAAACAAGGTAGAACGAAATGGAAAGAAAAAATCCCAAAAGATCATAGAACAAAATAAAGAAAAAATCACCACAGAGCTAATAAGAAAAGAAAGAAATACAACAACACAGAACGAGAAAGAAAGAATATAAGGAACAATTCAGCATAGAACTGATGATCCTAGATTTAGAATAATATGGCAATAAAATTAAATCATAAATTCAATGAGTACACTTGGCTTCAATGCGTGAAACATATCCAGATACACACAGACACACACAGACACACACACACACACACACACACACACACACATTCCTCACCCCTCTTCGACTCCCTCCCACTATCCCCTCCCACTACCATGTGTCTATCCTAAATTTTTTTTATCCAAAAGATCTGAAGAAGTCCTGTTACTTTTTTCGTATTTTTGGAAACTTCAAAAATGCGTAACAGGATGGAAATAAATTTATAATCCTATGTGACCGGTTTCGTTGTTTTTCATAAAGAAAGTATATATATATATATATATATATATATATATATATATATATATCTTTTTGTACACCATAAGGTGTGAGCAGTGTTTCACAAATTCAAGTTTGTACTTAAATCTCATTTTATAAACGGTACTGTTTTTTTTGTTTTTTGTTTTTGTTTTTTGTTTTTTTGGGGGTGTGGTGCGTGTGAAACAAAGTGGTTCATGATTTTATTAATGCAGAATTATTTTCTGAAAATATGCCACATTGAGAGTGCAACGTACGTATGCAAGAAGGAAAACAATAAAAGGAATTATTGTCTAATTGATTTTAATGGCACGTCAGTCCGTTTGGGTTTATTTTATGCCAAGAGGTTTGAGAATGGTGTTAATTGTTCATACATATTAACATTTGTGCGTAAATGTTTCAGAATATTTTTTGGCACACAGTCCAATCGAATACGAAACATTCGCAAACAGTTCTGGTTGACCTATGAATGCAACCGTAGCATTTTCTTCCACTCCGGGTCAGAGTAGACCGGTTACTAATGTTAATTAAATAGTGCTCTACATTCTCCAGATAATTTTTGGGGAGTGAAGTTTTACCTATGTACAGGGGGTTCATTCAACATATACAAAGCCCCACCGACAGGAGCTTGAACGCATTCATGAATGCAAGAAGGGAAAAAGAATATAACATTAGAGAGTGATAAAAGTATTTCCGTCTTATTTTTATCAATTGAAACTTGACGAAACTTTACGAAACCTTACGAAAGCTACTGTATCACTTGAATTCATGTAAAGTAAAAAGTAAAACTGGCGACCGTAGTCGAGGGTGACCTGAAGGCTCCCTTTTCGATTACTACTACACCAAGACATAAGGAAGGGTTCTACTCCTCTCCTTGGATTGCTCCACTTTGCCCTTGATCCTTACCTTATAATGGTGAGTGTTAAGCAAGTGGGCATCAAGTACCATTTTTTTTAATCTTTGATATGACTTGACCTGGGATTGAACCCAGGTCTCCCGGATATATCGTACATTTTGATGATGATCCTAGATTTTAGAAATGTTTTCGAGTGTTGTTGGTGATATTCTCCGATTTCTTGGATTATAAGCTACAATTGAGCGCCTTTTATTCTTGCATTCTTCAAGGGACGAGTCACCATCCTTAAAACTCGAAAACTACTTTCGAATTGTATGGTCAGTCAGTTAATTGATTTCCTTCTATTTTCAAAATTTAATTTCCTGCTGGAGTTGCTTTTAAACTCAGTTTGAAATAATGCTTCAAAGATACTAGAATCTCAGTATTCGTATTCAACATGATAATATATGAAGCAAAATTCTGAGAATTAGTACGCTCGGAACAATTTTGAAAAAAATTAGTAAAGAGACTGGAAGACTTAGAAATTGAAGGACAAGTGGAGATCATCTAGATTACAACCTTGTTAAGATCGGTCAGAATACTGAGAATACTGGATACATGAGAAACTTGCTATCACTTAAATTCACGTGAAAAACCATCAGATAGCGCTAGTGTGGAAAACTTTCAAGGATTGACATATTAATAATAGCTATAAAATCATCATCATCCCAATAAACTAGCAAATGTGGGGAGAAGATATGTCATTAAAAGCAACCGCTTTACTGATGCTGAAATAGATAAAAGAATAGGTAATTGGTGAAATCCATCTAAATGAAACTGTAGCTCTTGAAATGAACGCACTTAATAATTCAGCATGAAGTTGGAATATTATGTTGTAAAAGATCATCAAAACTTTATACTAAATCTTACGCTTTAAAATGAAATAATATATGCTACAGCTATTGTAATTAACTCATTTACCATAACATAGGAAGTGCCCGTGGTGTAATGGCTATCATCGTAGGAAATGGACACGACGACACGAGTTCAAATCCTGGACTAGACTGATTGCATTTCACATTGCACTAATACCCTTGGGAAAGGTATGAATTCAATTATTCTCCCTCTAGCTATGAGTAAATAGTAGGACAGACTGGGTTCTTCAGCCGTGGTGAGACAACTAGTCTAAGAGAAGGCAAACTCTGAATTCAAACCTGTTAAACTCTGCTTAAAAATTGACTTTGTGTCATATCCTACCCGAGCGGAGGGGTTTGGTAAATATGATAACACAAAACACCATATCTTTAGGCAAAACATAAATGGAAAGTAAGGATACAAAACGAAAAAGAGGAATACTAAGGATAAATATCCAATCTTGATGAAATGTGTAAGGGTATCAAAGCAAAGACTAGATAAGCGAGTTTTTTTTTCAGAAAGATTAAATCAATTGATAAGATCCTTATAATAAAAGAAAAACTGCAGCAAAAATTAACTAAAGACCAAGTTATCCAAAGATATGTAAAGCGAACAAAGTTTACTGGACACAACCAAATATTTCAAGAAGACCCACAAAGTTATTCTAAGAAATTGGAAAAGAGAGAAATATAAAGAAAAGCACCCATTGAAGAAATGAAATATTTCTGGTGAAATGAATGTAGCCATTAGAAATCATAAGAAAAAAAAGCAAAGACGATCGAAAATATTAAAAAAATCCTTTAAAAATAATGAACCAAAAGTTCACGAAAATATTACTTCGAGAGATTATGAATACACTTTGACATAGATAAATGGAAATCACCTTGAACAGATAGAACACACTTTTTGCTCCACCGTCGAACTTCCGCACATCAACTGATGACGAAACTTAGTCCAAAATCAATAAATAAGCTGAAAAATGTCTGATTGGTTCACAGAATGAGTAATATACCTTCCAACAAAAACAAAAGACTACAAATACAAAAACCTATCGATCAATCTTCTCACAATATATAAAATGAAAATATCGATTCTAAAGGATAGAATAGTAAAATTCATAGAATCTAACAACATCTTCCCTTTAGGATAAGAAGCATGCTCAAAAGAATTATATATATGGTTGTAAAGATCAGTTCCTCATTAACATGATCATGAAGAACTGTCAATCTAAACGAAACAATCTAAGTTTAGTTTGAATTCACTTCAGAAACCTTTTAACAGCGTGCCCAAGTATGGATTTTAAAAGTTATCAACATCGTAAAGATATCCCCTGTTAACAATGATTTTGAAATGCAATATGAAAAGGTGGCGCCAAAAAATAATCAAAACATTAACAATGGAATCTTCCAAGAAGTGTCACTTTCTTCACTTTTTTGCATAGCTTTAATACCCCTCTCTCTCTCTCTCTCTCTCTCTAAAAAAAACAACACCTATTCGATATGGAAAATTTAAATTTAGATACAAAAAATGATGATGGATTTGAAGGTCTACTAATTACTGTAAAATATATGGTGACGGCATCGGGATGCAATTTGAAAAATGCTCGAAAGTCCCATACAAGAAAGACTCACATATAAAGTATCACTCAATATATAAACACGGAAAATACCTAGTTACTCAATAAAACCAATTGATATTTAAGTTTTAATTCAAGCAAGTGTCATCAATCAATCATGCAATAAATAAAGAAAAAATAAAATAATTTCATCAGAAAACAAGTGCCATATTAAGAAAAGGACAAAGTGCAAAAAATTAAATTATAGCAATTAACACTAACCATACTAGTAATGACCATTTTAATACAATATACGGGACGTTAGCTAAAAAAAGAAAAGATGGATAATTAAGTTACGAAACTAATAACCCGCCACAGAACGCATCAATCAAGAACAGATATAGAACGTCTCTACATTAAGAGGAAGTGGATTATTCCAACAAGAATTGTCCTACAAAACAACTGCTATACTTAGACACTAAAATAGGCTTGTTGCTACAGCTAATAATCACCCATTAGAAACAAAAGAAAAAAATATTCAGTTAAAGAAATAGATTTGCTAATCAACTCGACATCATAGAGAAAGAAAGATACAACAGTTAAAACAATTGAGGCTGCAAAAACGTAGATAAAATAAAATAAATTAGAACACCAAGAAAAAGCACACGGATGGAGTCAATTAAAAACCCTTCGGAATAAAATCCCTAACGTGGACGATACGCATTAGGAATTAGAAATGCTTAGATATAGTAAAGATGAATAAATGGCAGAAAAATCCTAGACTGAAAGCGGAGACAGGGGTTGATAATAGCTGCAAAAGTCAACCTACAAAAAAAAAAGGATCACACCCAATATCGAGATTGTGCAAAAAAAAAAAAGAAAAAATGAATCAATTGACCACTTAGTGTTCGGTTGATAATCCTACCACTAATATAAAGAAAGGTATGATAAAATAGGAAATTTTATTCATAGGAAATTAAGTATATATCATGGAATATTGGTTTGTGAAAAATGGTATAAACCTCAACTAGAGCCAATTTGAGAAGCAAAAGGATTAACTCTTCTGAGATTTTTCTATCCTAACTGAGAGAAAAATAAAGAGCAATAGATCAAAATTGATATGGCAACACCAAGAGATAATAATATATCAGATAAAAATATAATAAAATGAATATAAATACCGAGAAATGGAAATTGAGAAAATGTGTCACCTTAAAACTACCATACTTCCATTAATAATGGGAACCCTGGGTATGATGAAGAAATGGAAATTCAAGATACCGAGCAGCTATTAGGAAACTAATAATCCAAATAACTAATAACCTACTAGAAATTAAAAAAAAAAGATGCATTTTGTGGAAATTATTATCTCTTTCGAAGAGTACTATTAATGTGCCTGAAAAATATCAAAAACAGCCATTTAAAGACAAATGCATATGATCACTACCTTCTCTCTATCCGGGTCTAATGTAAAGACCTGGCAAAGGATTGAAAGAAATCGAATATATAACTGAAAATTAAATAATTATAATTTAGTTGATTCATAGTATTTAGGTCTATACATAAAATAAGGTTTGAAGAAAAGTTCTGTAAAAAAAAAAAAACGAACATATTTTCATACACTTTACTGATGCTTACAAATCTAATTTTGTTTCTGCCATGAGCAAGATACGAAATAAGGTCAATTTTAAGCATAGAACAGAAATCAGAGTTATCCTTCTCCTTGATTGGTTGTCGTCCCATGGTCAAAGAGCCCAGTATAAGCTACAGCTTACATATAGCTGAGAGAGAAAAGATGTATTTATGCCATTCTGAAGAATATTTGTATTGAGTGAATCGTATACAGCCTCGTTCAGGATTTGAACCCGGCTTGTTGTGTCCGTTTCCTCAACAAAAATTACCTTGCGAGTCAACGAATCTGGATCGATTTATCTTCAACCTCTAACGAATGCAATTTCGAATTAGAACAATTCCTTTTTGTTTCAACTAGAATGAAATCACCTCTTAAACAGGGGACGTGCTCGGTGACTATCATTTTTCTTGTGAAACACACATTTACTGTTCATGAGAAGGTTAAAATGTTGGATTTTGAATGCGTATTTAAACCCTGACAAGTTGTTCCTTCCTTCAAATGGGAGTAGATCAATATTCCTTGCACCGGTCTACGATGAGATAAACTTTATGAATGTATAAAGATTTTTTACTGCTTTCGTAAGGATCAACATTGCGTTCTTTAATGCAATATATAAAGAGCAAAACTTAAATTTTGCTATTAAATGTGTCCATAAATTGTTCTTTTAAAACTAGTTTGGTTTGGTTTGGTTTGGTTTCATGGCGTATCAAGCATTGTAGGCTATTAAATGTCAAATTATTTATACATAAATTAAATATATGATTTCTGAATAAATATTGAAGATAACATTTTCAAACAAGCCTGAGTTCAGTTTTTTGAAACACAGTTAAATGGTTTCACTTAATTTCAAGCAATTCAGTTTAGCATAAGTACAGTTTTTTCTTAAGCAGTTTGATGTAAAAACAGTACTTTTTCAAATAATTCAATTTAACATAAGTACAGATTAAATACGAAACATTTCTATTTGACCCATACATAGGAACCTTTCTGATGCTGCTAATCCGGGCCAAAGTGAACCTGGGAGCGATGGCAATGAATGGGTATCCGCATTCTCCAAAGCTTCTGCATTACAGGAGCCCCATCATCAGATTGTTTAGTGTCATATCCAGGATACTTCTTGGCAGGGGTCTTACCTCTCTGCAGAGAAGCAGTCGGTGTATTTACAGCCACAGGTGACTGGGAGCTTTAGAATTTTGGAATGAAAATAAAATTAAGAAACAAATTTTCTGACTGTAATTTTTACGTACATATAATAAACTTAGTTGAATAGAACAAAGTCCTGATAATAGAAAAGTGACAATGTAGATTGTCCTATGACTATCAGTAAAATATTTGTCGTGAGAGTTAGAATTTAACGCTGTCTTTTTTTAGCAGGTCTGAAAGCCGACACCGACTATTAACTTCAGTTGTTTCGATTATACAGGGTGGAACGATAAAATTGTCGTCCTAAAGAAAACAACACTACTGCTTTATTTTAAAACTTTGATTGAAAAAATCAATTCAGGTAACTTGATTATGTAGTAGAGCTGACATCTATTCAATGTAGCCACCTTCAACCTCAATCCCCGCCTCGATACGGATCCGGAACTTGGAGCATGCCTTTTCCACAAACGCCAAAGGGAGTTCAGCGAATACTCGGCGAATGACGGCGATCAGGCTGGCTTTGGTGTTCTGGGAGGTCATGTTGGTGATTTTCTCGACGTATGACCAAACGAAGTAGTCCAGTGCGTTCAGGTCGGGTGAGGAGGGGGCAGTGAGAGAAGGGTACAAAGTCGTAGTACTCCTTCTGAAGCCAAGCCTGGGTCTCTTTGGACTTGTGAGCCGGCGCTGAGTCCTGCTGCCACACCCAGGGTCTGCCACCGGCCACCTGATTGCACCAGGGGATCACCACACTCTTCAGCACATCCAGGTAGACTTTGGTATTGACTTTCAAGCCGACTTAAAAGATGTGAGGTGGCATGATGTGGCCCTCACTTGAAACCACACCAAACACAATAACCGTAGCCGGAAACTTTGTTTTCATCACCCAGGGCACGTCCCTGTTATTCGTGGCAATCCAGATTTGCATTTTGAGGGTATTGGCAATGGTCCTGTTGTCATAACTTGGATCGGTAGAGAGCATGAGTTGTACAGCGGCGAATTTCCGATCTCGCTCGTTAAACATTGTGTCACTTTCAGACATGATAGAAAGCTCCTATCACTCTTGAGATTTGTACATAACTGGCCAACAAGTAGATGGTCTGCAACAACAACAAAAAAAAAAAAAAAAAAAAGAAAAGCGGTTTTCATTAAACGGAAATGGTATCATGTCGTCTTTTCTTGGGCGACAATTTCATCGTTCCACCCTGTATTGAGAGCAAATCTGGTAAATGAGTTGAGGACCGGGAGAAGAATGGAGAGGGGATTTGAATTTATGTATAGACCAGGGTGATATCTAAGTACCAATAAAGCTCCTATTGACTTAGAAGATTTAAGTTATATGCTATTCAATGTTTGACCTCATTTCAGCTCTCCATAGAGAAAAAAACAAATTTGCTTGGAACATATGCAAAAGAACAAGAACATCAAGGAGCCTGCGATTCACAAGATTTGGCGAAATGCTTTTTTCTGGGAAAATCCAGGATTGGAGGTACATTTTATCTATTTTCTTAGACAATATGACAAAAATCAATCTTTAGTTTATATATTTTGACAATGATTCCCAACTTCTTTTCCAAATGGCGTTGGTCTCTACTAGTCCTTGAACAAACAAAAAACACTCCCAAGTGCTTCATAAAATTGCATGACTTTTTCAAAAGAGCTTTCGTTTACTTTATATTATTTAAAAGATTTCGAGAAAATAAAAATTTCTGTAAATGGATTTTTGAATATTTTTAGATATACAAGTTATATCAGATGAATCGATTTATTTTCCTAATCTTATAACTTGTCCAATTCTCGTTCAAACAATCTCAAATTTTAGCGTGTGTAGAAACAACTCAAAATTCTATGTTTAATGTTTTTCTTTTGTTTTGTTTTTTAACTTTCAGATACATAAACGCCATTCATTGGAAAGGAAAAAGCAATTTTAAATTAAACAGACTAATGATTTATTTCTACATATGCTACTTATAATATCAATATATATTTACCTACCCCTCTGCAAGAACAGGATGAACCACAAAGTCATTTTTAGGCGGAGTTCAACAGGTTTGAATTCAGAATTCTCCTTTTGCTAAACCAGGTGCCATACGAAGTTTGAAGAGGCCAATCTTCTCTATAATTTTACCCATAACTGCAGGGACAATATTTGGACTCATATCTTTCACTAGGTTATTAGCGGTATGTGAAATGCAAACAGTCCGGTATCCTCCAAGATTTGAACTCGTGTCTTCAAGTCCATTATATATATATATATATATATATATATATATATATATATATATATATATATATATATATAATCTTTGTATCAATTCTGTTGGTGTGAAAAAGCAGTTTGTACAACTTGCAAATTCTACAAACTGATATCAGGGATAAAACTTTGTAGCACGTATGTCTAGTCAAAAGTAAAAAAACACCGACAGAATTACCGAAGCTAAAACGTAATAAACTGCTCAATACATGAGATAGAGCTAATATTATGAAACGATCGAGTCTACCTAGGATTCACCAAACAGTTCTTCAGCATTGCTCCAGAACAATCCTCAAGAGCCGTTTGGTGAAACCTTAGTAGATTCAATCTTGGTCATGTAGGAATAATTTTCATTATATATATATATATATATATATATATATATATATATATATATATATATATATATATATATTGCCGTCGTGTATTCCTATGTAAATTAACTGGTAATCTTGTGAAGGAATAGGAAGCTCGTTTAACGACTGTTGTCCTAATGATTGTAATATGTCGTTACACAATGAAAATCAACGCTTGACATAACTCGTGCAATCATTGATTCTTGCTTTGTACGTTAGATATACATGTACCTCTGGTATTAAGCAGATAAAACTTGTCAGTGCATTTTGCTATCCCAGTGGACTAGCGAGTGAAAATAAAAGAAAACAAAAAGATAAATGAATAATTGGATATTGCAAGAAAGTTGAAACAGTTAAGTAACATGAAGATATGGCAGAGAGCAGTTTTACTTGGTGTCTTTGAAATGGCCCCAAAACCTTGGAAAGAGAATGGAAATATTGAAAATCAGATGAAGAATGGAGACAATCAACCCCTTAGCTGGAATGCTGAAAGGAGTCCAGAAGACTTGAAAAAATTGGAGTCAGTGACTTCCGTGCAAACTGGCTTGATAAGTCCCAAAGATTAGAATAACAATTTACTGATGAATAATATTTACAAAGAATATAAAACTTGAGTTGGTGAGTTTTATATATTAAAAAAATCACTTTAAAAAATCAGTTTTTTTTAATCAATTTCCATATTTATCTAACAGATATTTTGAAAGTTATTATCAAAATTATACAGATGTATACAATATATAATTACTAAAATATATAAATAACCATATTAAAGATACAAAATTTCTTCATTCAATAATATAACCAAAATTCTACTTTGGTTTATTATATAATATTTCAACCAAATTTATTGTGGTGTCAACGTGGCTTAATGGTACTGGACTGTGACAATGGTGCTGAACTGTGACAACGTCGTAAGCAATTTCGAACGTCTGCTTCGCTATAAAGTTCAATTTTGGACTGATACCCTTAAAAAATCATCAACCCCATTATAACCACAACAACAGATAAAATCGAACCACCTGTGCTCTTCTACAAGAAGAAGAAGAAGAAGAAGAATGACTTTAGCAAAAAAGTTGATATGCCATTAAAACAAAGAAACCAAAATAAATATTCAATTCTATCTTACTTTTTGACAGATTCCTCGGCCAAAATGTTCAGTATGCTCTCAGCGGTCTTTGAATTCTTCACGTTTAGATAATGCTGAAAACGGCAGATAAACGAAACATGCAATATATATATATATATATATATATATATATATATATATATATATATATATATATATATATTAAATATGGAGGATGAATAAAAACTTTCCAGTTCAGTTGTAATAGTTTTCGTTAGCTCATTAAAGAAAAGATAGTGTTTTGAGCGATAATAGTTACATATTACACATTAGTTGGTAATAAATTGCAGAAACCTATTTTCACTGATTGCTGTTTTTAATCAGGCGTTGTACTTGCTATGATGAATCAAAAATGGTGAAAAAGTACTCAACATAAGAAGCAAAATTAAAACAAATGAAAAACAGCAGATAAAGGAAACATGGAATATTTACTAAATATGGAGGATGAATAAAAAATTTTCCATTTCAGTTCTAATAACTTTCGTTAGCTCATTAAAGAAGAGATTCTATATAGAGCGATAATAGTCGCATATTTCATCTTAGTAGGTAACAAATTACGGAAACCTATTTTCACCGACTGTTGTTTTTAATCATGCGTTGTACTTGCTATAATAAATGAGAAATCGTGAAAAGTTACACAACGTACGAAAATTGAATGAAAATCGGACATTCGTGCAGTTAATATTGTCTCGTTTATTTTTCCTCCACGATGTTCTGCATTTAACTTTCGTTGAAATAAATCAAGGTTTCCCTCTTTCTTTTTATACGTCACATCGATCAACAAAATGTTTTTCAGCCCTGAAATGTTTCGACTATCTCCTGGATTTTTATTAAGTAATTTTCTAGATAATTAGCTACGATTTAACTAGTTTTTTTTATGTATGAAACTACGTTATGCAATTAATCACCATTAAGAATCTTCACAAACCCCTTTATAAATGTATGATTGTGCACTGCCTTCTTAAAATCAACTTTTGCTTATTTTTTAGTCTAATTTTACCTTTAAAATAGCTTCAGTGGAATACAATAAAGAGTGTAGAAAGTTCAATCCTCAAATAGTATCTTATAAGCTGCTGCAAGGCAGTCGGCACCAAACGTCTATTCTAATTAGTTCCAACATTCCTCCAATGTTTAAAAGCGTTTTTCCATCGTCACTTTCACCACCGTTCCATTCATGATATCTTACTTGATTATCTGAATTCGTCTCGTTTGCATCTTTTCTTTAACAATATGTTCTTGCTTGTTTATCATCTCTTATGGATATTTTTATTTATTCATTTATTATTATTATTATCATTATTATTATTATTGTTACTACTACTACTACTACTACTACTACTACTAATAATAATAATAATAATAATAATAATACTGTTCCTTCCTTTTTCACCCATTTTCTATTTTCTCAAACTCCCTTCCTTTTCCATGATATTTAAGCTGGATTAATCATTGGGATCTATTACTATTCTTTAGTTGTATCCTTATCTTCAGACAGGACGAAAAAAAAACCTGATTGTAACGGTTTGGGTCTCATCTATTGGTCAGATCTCTTTTATATTATTTGTATTAGATGAAATATTTTAAAATCATTTAACTCGAACTAATGATTTTATTAAATAAAATTACTCGATACATAACCATATGAAAAAAAAACTCTTAAAACACAACAAAATTTTAAAAATGTAAATATAAGCACGCAAAATTTCTCGGCATGAAAATAAACCTTGACAGGTTGACATGCCGTTACAATCAACATAACATATTTTTATCATGGAGCTTGTGAAAAAATAATATTTAAATCAGGCTTCATTGCTTCATAGTACGTCAGCCAAAAATTGCCTGTCGATTTCAATTGGTCCAGATATGATAACGTATCGAATAAACTAAATACCAAAGGGCACCTCTGGTGGTGTAACGGTTAGCAAGCTAGACTAGCAGCCCTACACGAGTGAGTTCGAGTCTCATTGGGCGCCCCATTCATTCGGCCTTGTGCCACATCAAAGCAAAGCGCTTTGTAAATTACATAAACTAAATACCAATTGCTTTAGAATTCATATTTTTTCTTTTTCTGTACCGATGCGGTACCAAGGCTAGAAAGCCCATTCTATCGAATAGCGTAGTATCTAATTATAGTATTTTAGTAGAAAATATCTATATTTATCTTACCACTTTTTGTCTTCTTTTTTGTTATTTCTTTCCTTCTTTATGTTTTGTCTTTTTCGTTCTTTCTTACCAATCTCCGTTCTTATACCCTTATTTCAAATTGAAAAATCATTCCACCCTTTCTTCAAGCTTTCTTTCTCTATTTTTTTTTTTCAATTTTTCTTGCTTTCCAGGTTTTCTTTCTTTCTTAATATTATCATTCTAATCGATTTCTTCGCGCGCCTCGCTTCGTCAATGGCGTCGGATTTTAATGAAATTAGGAGTTGCTGATAATTCTCAGATCAATGGCTGTCAGTTCAATACATCAAAGATTGCCATATTGCGGCCATCTTGCATTTTATGGCCGACTAGAGTTGAACAATCTGCCGCCAGGGGGAGCTGCTTGTATAAGCAACGCCGTCGGATCGTCTCAATGGCTCGGGCGACGGAGTCGGGTGTCCCCTGTTCATAATGAGATCGACATTGGAAATGGCCGTCTCCATGAAGAAGAGGGGAAAAATAACATAAAAAGAAAAAAAGTTAATAAAGAAATGTAGAAACACATTAGATAAGAAAAAGACAAAGGGTAGTGGGTGAGTAGAGTTAAAAGAACCTGGAGTTGATGCCGAAAAAGAAGAACGTGGTGCGGGGGGGGGGACAAGGAAGAATGAAAAAAAAAATGGCATGATTCGACTGAAATAAGGCAGCGAAACAATAAATAAATAAATAAATAAAAAGAGTAAAAATGAGAAACTGAGAAGCGAATGAGAAACTTGAGAAAAAATAATTACAAAGCAAAAATAAATAAATAATGATAATAAAGAATTAAACAAAAGAAATTTGAACACAAATCTAACAACAAAAAAAAACTCCTGAGAGAGCAGGAAACAAGTTGGGAGGTCAGAAAGAAAATGGTGAATTCGATGACTAAGGTACTTTTCAATAATAAAGGTCTTCAAGAAAATTAGAAGCTAAAAGATAGTATAATGGAACAATAGCATTATTTTCTTCTACGAATTTTATAATATTATAAATCGAGATTATGTGTGTGTCTAAACGAAACAATATCACCACCGAAGTCACAATTCCCTCAGTGATTTACGTTATATTTTCAATGTCTATTGAGTGAGCATTATTTAATCTTGGCAACTTTATTAACGATGTCTGTTAAAGACCATTTGAGTTATATTTGTCTCAAAATAGCTGATATTATTGCAGTTTTCATACGACTTCTGACTTCCTCAAGTTTGGCATGAAGTCATTTTCTAGTGGGAGTGAGCGCACAAAAATCGAGACACATGGGTGAACTTTACAAAAAGGTTCAATGCCCTAGGCATTCCCCGTTTTTGGTCACCGAAGGAGTCGTTATTAATCCAACCTCACTCTAAGAAGGATTTGACACAAGGTCATTTTAATGCGGGAAGCAATACAGGAATCAAGACACAAGCGGTAGGGGTAACAAATGTTTGATCCTGTCGGCATTCGCCTTTTAGGGCGCCTGACATATCAAGCAATAAACTAAGATCTGCCAAGCAAGTATTGTCTGAGGAATCCCCCTTTGAGATCAGGCAATCAGCTTCAGGACTCCTGGATATATTTTACTAATTCTATTTTTGGGAGCACCCCCAAATCAAGACTCATTCACGGTCGTCCCCAAAAA
Organism: Sepioteuthis lessoniana; assembly: GCA_963585895.1. Taxonomy (NCBI): domain Eukaryota; kingdom Metazoa; phylum Mollusca; class Cephalopoda; order Myopsida; family Loliginidae; genus Sepioteuthis; species Sepioteuthis lessoniana. Next base: position 70,399,364 of record OY757916.1, on the reverse strand, counting down.
ACGCTCGATCCCATCGGCAATCCTCATGTTGAGGGCGCCTCAGGTGCTAATCAATGAATTTTGCGCTGCAAAGCAGGTATTGCCTTGGGGGTTTCTAGGGACCAGGTGATACAGGTTGATAACACTCACCTGGAACGAACGCCCGGCAGGCCTCCAGAAAACCATCGGCAGGACAATCCCGTGTTATTTGTATTTGTTCGTTCCTTACACCAGGCAGGACTTGACACAAGGTCATTTTTATTATAGGGATTTAGGGGGAAGAAGAGATAGGGTTATGATCTGAGACTCGTCCGCTGCTGGTCAAAACAGGTCATAAGTTGACTTGGACCAAAGTTCTGGTGCCATGTAGACCAAGGCAAGTCAATACCCGCCAAAACAACTATGTTGGCAAAAAAAGATCAAATAAAACTTCTTCGAAGTATCCGGCATGAAACCCAATGACTTAATAGTCACAGATTCATTAAATCGAAAGATCTAATGCAATGTGCATCAAGCAAATCGTTTGCTAAGACTCCCGGGACTAAGCCAGTTGATCTTACTAGGCATAGACTTACGAAGTGTAATATGAGTCCATGCAAGCCCTTTGCTAAGTCTCCCTGTCTCGAAGCTAGGTTCAGTAATGAAAATTCATGCAAGTCAATGTTGCTAGTCATTAGACAACTAAATACAATGTGAAACAATATCAGCCTTTGGTAAGTCTTCCGACACGAAGTTAGTCGACCTTCCTATGCATAGACTCACTAAGTGCGATCTCCTAGTTCGTATGCCCGGAGACCATTGCTTGTGAAAGCTTAAGCTTAACCCAAAGGTCTAAATTCCACCCACGCGCAGAACGAATTCCAGGTGGCCTCCTGAAAACTAAAGGAGGCAGTTACCCAGTCGGCTGGGGCTGTAGAATAAACCCACAGCATCTCTGCAGAAGGAGAAGACTCTCCCAAAGATTGTCCTGGATATGACACTAAACTATCTGGAGCCATTGGGAATGCGTAATACACCTTCATTGTCATTGCTACCATATCCACTCTACCCCGGAGGGGTAACACCAGATTGGGTCCTATCTATGAATCAAATAGAACTAAACTTTGTTGCACGAGATAGGACTGTTTTGACATTTAGGCTGCGTAATTATGCTTAACTGAATTGCTTGAAATAGAACTGTGTGACTAGACTGAATAGCTTGAAATAGATTTTTTAAAATAATTAAACAGTGTTCTTATGCTAAAGACTAAGTAGATTAATTGGCCTAGTGGGTAGAGTGTTCACCAAAGATCCGGAAGACCTCAGTTGAATCCCAGGTCGCGTAAGGCCAAAGACTTTAAAAATGGTACTTGATGCCTCCTTGTTTAGCACTCAGCAATATAAGTTACATATCAAGGGTAAAGTGGAGCAATCCAGGGAAAGGAGTAGTACCCTCCCCTACACTTCGGTGTAGTAGCTATTGAAAAGGGAGGGTTCTGGTTGCCTTTGACTATGGTCGCTAACTTTACTTTTTATTTTTACTTATGCTAAACTAAATTATTTGAAATAGAACTGTTTATTTGTATGAAATGAATTTGGGATTGAATAACCTACAAAGGTTGATATGGCATAAAACCCAAACAAACAAACAAATAAAATTGAAACTGAGTATATTATATCTCTATGAAAAAGATCTGAAAGATAAATAATGTGTGTAATTTTCATACAAGATTTAACAAAACCAGGATTGACAAGTAATTGTTTGGTGTTATATTATTTTAAATACTTTATTTTATTCGAAGATTTATAAGTAATCCTGCGTATAACTATACAAAGAGATTGAATAAGTAATCTTTTATATATGTGTTCGAATTATCCATCCATAATGAATATCCGCCCAAAGGTCAAGAACATGGAAAAGGAAATGGCAAAAATTAAAATGACTATTTTCTACGTATATGTTGGGGCATTGAAACATGTCTAATTTGAATTTTCGAGATGTTATCAAAAATAATGCGAAGTTGGCTGAAATAAGAAGACTTACTGCCACTTTATTTCCTATTAAAGTTTTCAGATAATAATTGTGTTTAATAATGTTTTGCGGGCCATAAGAATAGTGTTATGGCACTGATTATCAATAAATAAGGTCAGACAGATTAATAAAAGCTCACTTTACAGCATAGAATGAAAAGTTTTTGAAATTTGCTTCCGACTGACTGGCATTTTCCTAAAAGTTACTACAGGGCGAGTCCATTAAACATTTTTGGGGAAAGCCAACATGATTCCCTGCAAGAGAAAGGCTCTCTCTAAGGCGATATGGTTTCTGTGGTGATTGTTTCGGGAAGTTATCGCGATATAATTCTAGAGATTGTGTCTACTCCTTCACTCCAATTTGTTCGGTCGTCTCTGGCTGATATCTCTTTTATAATGACAGTCAATTTGCTGAACTACCCAGAGTACATTACTGGTACGTTTGTGAGCCTTTCCAGTTTTTTCATCTTTGCTCACCTGCTCGATTAACTCAAAAGAGGAACGTATCATTTTTTAACACTCTTGTCAATTTATAACGTATCTTTGGTTTGGTTTGGTTTTATAGCATGTCAGTCATCGTTTGTTATTTAATGTCAAATACTGTTGTTACATACATATCAAATATATAATTTGTAAACACAATTTGTTGATACACACAGTTAAATGATCCAACCGTTCTATTTCTAACTATTCATTATAGCATAAGTTAACTAAATTAAATGATTCCAACTATTACAATGTATAATTAATGTAATATAATGGCCGAGGGATTTCGTTTTATGTCTTTGGGTTTAGTCAGGCTGAGAACCTTTCGGCTCAGTGCATGGGTTACTTTGGTGCAACATTAATGTAGGTGTTCACGCGCGTGCGGGCGGAGCGGGCAGAGCGGACGTGTCACTCAGAGATGTCACAATAGCCTAGATGGGAAACAGGGCTAGCAAGTTCGAATGACGTCACGCACCGGAAGCGCGCGGAGGACTTTGGGAATTTTGAAGAAAGTTAGTTGAGTTGAGAACTGGACACCGAACGAGAAGGGGTGACTTTCGCTTGCTCGCGGAGGCCTTGGGCAGGTGTCGCACGAGATGGGGAGCAGATGAAAAAGCAAGAATAGAAAAAATATGTATCTCTCTCCTTATGTCGAGGAACCTTTAAACTCAAAGGTTATAAAAAGTTTCGTACTTGAACTAAGAAGTCGTATGTGTTTTTCGTGTTTCGAGATTCCTATGTTCAATGTATATGTTATGAACATTCTAATGTACGTTTCACACATAGCTGCATCTGGCTATGGTACTCTAACAATTCAATTAAACATCACTCATTTATTTACACAGAGAAAACCTTAAACAGTTATATTCCAAACAATTCAATTTAACATAAGTCATTTATTTGCACTCAGTTTAAATATCAAACAGTTCTATTTGAGCCGTAGATAAGACCCTTTCAAGAGCGACCACCTCGGGCCAGGGTGGACCTGGGAGCGATGGCAACGAAGGGATACACCGGATTTCCCGATGCTCTGGAATTATGGCAGTTTCACTATGGCAGTTTTTTAGTGTCATATCCAATATACTCTTTGGGAGAGTCTTACCTCATTGCAGTGATGTAGTGGGTTTATTTTTCAGCCCCAGTGGGGTAGATAAATCTTCAAGTTTTATTGCAATATTCTTATTTTTTTTCGACGCAACGTTATTTCAGCTGATTAAGAAATGTCTTAATATTTGATTTTGTAATGCATCCTGGATTATCACTCATTCTAAATACATAAGACAATAATGACATAGAAAACATTTTTTTTTTAATTCACAAATGGCTGAAAATCTTTGTCGTTTTTTTTTTTTCATCCCTCCTTTTATAGTACAGCCTTTTAACAACTCCAATCGTCTAGTATTGTTCATAGTGCGTTCCATATAACATGTTTCATTTTTCTTTATTTTAATAAGGCAATCGCTATGTTCATGGGTTCGATAAACGTTGATATTAGTCTAGAAAGGCTCTGGGCATGTCCCATTTCTTTTGACAATGAATATTACAGTTTTAGATACAAATAATTCACCAGTCATATAGTATCCCAACATTGTAACCAGTTAGCAGCAGAGTACACCGAGATACATCGTTTTTTGTTGTTTATTTTAACTTACCAAAGGACGCTTATGATCGGTTAGTAAGAGTAACTTCCTACGGTGTATCATCTTATTATATTTCTTGATTGCAGAAATTGCCAATGCCTACGTTTTTACCTGGTTATATTTTTCTCTGCGAGCAACAATATCCTTGCAACATGTATTTGGCCTTCGTTTAATGATTTCCTCAAACGTCGGCTGGGCTGTAGAATAGACTGACTGCTCTGCAGAGGGGGAAGACTCCCTTAACGAGTGTCCAAGTTATGGCACTAAGCAATCTGATGGTGAGGTTCCAGTAATGCTGGACCTTTGGGGAATGCAGAGTACCCTTTCATTGCCATTGCTCCCAGATCCACTCTGGCCCGGAGTGGTAGTACCTGTTAGGGTTCCACACATGAGTCAAACATAATTACCCACTCATTTATTATACTTGAAACCAGTTAACCCTATGCAAACAAATGATTGATTTTAAATATAATTATTGGTTTTAAATAGCATTACTTGAAACCATTTAACTGTGTACAAACAAATGATTAGTACTATTAACTGCATATAAGAAATGATCAGTATTAAATTAGATAGGAATACTTAAATAGATTTACTTATGTTAAATAGAAATACTTGAAACCATTTAACAGTGTGCAAACAAATGAACTGTAACTCATTAAAAAATAAAGTTATCAACAAACTATTCACTTGCCCAGTCAGCTAGGGCTGTAGGATACACCGAATATTTCACTGCAGTAGGTTACCCACCTCCTTTAATGAGTGTCCTAGATATGACAACTAAACAATCTGAGGCGAGGTTCAAGTAATGCTGGAGCTTTGGGGAATAAAGAGTACCCCTTCATTGTCATCGCTCCCAGACCCACTCTGGCACTGAGTGGTAGCACCTGATAGGGTCCTGTCTTTGGGTCAAATAGAATTGTTTGACCTTTAAACTGTGAACTTATGCTAACCTGAATTTGTTTGAAACAGAACTGTTTGATCATTTAACTGTTTGTAAACAAATGACTGAAATGACTGATTTTAATTGATTAGTTATGCAATGCAGTATTTGAAAGTATTTAACTGTGTGCAGGCAAGTAATTAATAGTAAATAGAAATTTTCTTATAAGATAGAAATAAGTGAAACTAATGAGCAGTATGAAAAAATGAACTTAGGTTCGTTTTGAAATGTTATTTACAAAATGTTTTTAGAAATCATATACTTGATATATAAGTATAAAAATGATTTGCTTTAAATAACCAACTATGGTTGATATGCCATTAACCCCCACAAAAAAATCTCCCAATCGAGTACTTTAAAGTTTGCTCCTGAATCAACGACAATTTCATGATATACCGTCTATTAGGACTTCAACAACTGTGCAAGATTCCTATAGTAAATTAGAGTATTACTTTTTTGCGATTGCTTGAGTCTTCTCTTAATAGAGTTCGAACTATTCCGTTTTTCAAGAAGTTTTTTTTCTTTTCGTGGGTTGAAGACATTTTCCTACTCTCTTTTCATGCAAGCTTTTCCGAAATGATTCCTTATTCTTCAGTGATTACGTTTTTTCTCTTCGCTTGACATTTCTTCTCTCCATGTTTGATTTCTTAAGTTACACCCGTAACGATTTTGCAGTGTCTTGGGAGAGGAGTTTTTGCTTCCTGTTGAATTTCCTATTCTCAGTTTTCCTCAGTCTCATTACTTTCCAATTGCCCAGGCTTTATTTTTTCATATTATAACTATCATAGTACATCTCCAGAGTTCTCCAGCAACAAATTATGTTAGTAGAATGTAAAATATCTATCGAGAACCTTGACACTTACAAATGAATTTAATTGATTCATCCAAAAAAACAACAAGGTGTTACCAGTCCTTTTTTTCCCAATAAATTCAACGACATTCCTTGAACAACATAGGCATTAACTTTTTTTTTTCTCACCCAGAACGTGATTGCGTAATTAATTACATCTTTTATTCTGCTTTTTGATGATTTTTTCCTCTATATTTCTAAAATAAATGTACTATAAGAACCTGTGTATGGTTGAAGTTTAACAGTTTTCTGATCATATAAACTAACAAGAATTTTCTTTGTGCATTTTTTTCCTTTAGCTAATGATAACTTTAACTGACTCCTTTTCTGTTCCACCATTAATATTTTTCCATTTGAAGAACCCTTGATTGTGTCTGAATTTTTCTCAACAAAAACATATCCGGTTACTAAAGAAGCAATTCATTTTAAAAAATATATACTCCCTCATCCATAACAAGGATTTTGTGTAGCTTGTTGGGCGGGTGTTTGTTATATTGCCTGGACCTCAGTTTTATTTTCGGGTTCTTCAATCAGCTCCATGTCCTTTTCAAAGTAAAGTATAACATTTCTCAGACATTAAAAGTTTATTCCTGGGTCTTGATCAAGTTATGCCAACATGTGTTTTTTGTCTTTGAGATATTTCAAATCTAACTCAAAAATGAAATATTTAAAACCTTTTTGATTACATCTTCAACTTACATATTTCGCATTCTCAATTTACGGTTCCTGCATATATGAAAAAAAAACCGTAACAAATTGTTGGTTTGGAATAAAGCCTATCATATCGTATGAAAAATATACTATTCTAAAAATAGTTCCGCTCTTAATAGCACAAGACTACTCTGAACCAAAGAGAATGGGAAAAACAGGCAACAAACAATTTGTAAAGATCTTCATCAAAATCTTGAAGTCAGTATTTAGCATCTTCATAAAACAAAAATTACAAATCCCATCCACAACATGTTTGTTCTTGCAGATTAACTTTTTACACTGCTGGTAAAGCGTTAGGGATTGGTCCCCTGCCTCAACCAGACGTCACATATCGTAGCTACTTAGCGTAGAAGCATATGCAATAGCCACGACTTCACTTCCAATGAAAGAATATCAATGCCCGGAAATCATGTCTGCTCTGATTTTCCTCAGTGGTTGCCGAATTTTTTTTACTGTTATGGGCCCATCATGCAAAACTTCTTCCGTTGCATAAAGGTGAAGGAATCTAGTGCAGTTGGTGTCGAACTGCGCAGAGCTCTATTGTGAAAAACTTCAGAACGTATTTCGAAATTCTTCCCGAATGCCTTCGTTTGTGGTCAGACTTCATCAATCCAGTGATGTGTCATTCAGATTTGTTCATTGTGATGTTTCTCTTTGTTCCTATACAGCCAAGTCGACTCACTGTTCTTTGACCCATACATGATGGTATTATCTTGAGAGAGACCCCGTTATCTCTTGGATCGGTTTGATTGGTCTATAAAGAGAAGATATACATTAAGTGAATATCTTCTTGAGACTTATTTGATCTTTTCTCCAGTGAGGAAGACTGAGAGCTTGGCCAGAGAATCCCCAGGCAGAATATCCATTGCTCTATCAGACCCTTATTTCGATCTGATGACAATCAACGGTTTTTTTGTTGTTTTTTTTCTTTTGGTGGGAGGTTTCCGTATGGAAAGTTCGTCGGGTTCTTTGCTTTTAAAAGATTTTCGTCTGTTTTGTAGATAGTCTTCCCCTTTTTGTATTTTTGTTTTCTGTTGCTGTTTTCGTCTTTTTAAAGTTTTTTTTATTTAATTCTTTTTTTATTTTTTTTTTATTTTACGTTTTTACCATCTCAAGATTGAGCAGAGAGGGTAGATTTTAGAGCAGCTTGCTTTTCCTGGTTTCGTTCCTTGTAGAAATCTGCAGCTTTTTTAAAGACTTCTCCTTTTACAAATTGAGTTATTTCCTTGGTGAGTAAAACATAGTGGACCGTTAAGTGGGGTCGGACTTTCCAGTTAGAAGAAGATTTCCCGCTTGTCATTTGTCTTTGATTTTGTTTTTTTCATTTTCCTGATTTAAGTAGATGTTGACAGGTTTGAATTTAGCGTTTTAATTTTCTTAAATCGGTTACTATACCAAGTTTAAAGAGCTGAGTCTGTCCAACTATTTGTTCATAACTGAAGTGAGAATAGTTGGAGGCATACCTTTCCCAAGAGTATTAGCGCTGTTCAAAAGGCAAGCAGTCTCGTCCAGGATTTGAACTCGGTTCGCTGTGTCTATTCCCCTTGACAATAATCATTATACCACCAGTATATATATATATATATATATATATATATATATATATATATATATATATATATATATATATATATATATATATATATATATATATATATATATATATATATATATATATATATATATATATATATAGTGGCATTAAATAAATACTTGTACATATGAAAAAAAATTATTTTTCATCTTTCAAACGTAGCCTGAACAAAATTTTTATATATTTACTGTATAAGCATATATTCTACAAATATATGTATATAAGCTTAGGTTACAATTAATTTTGCATAAATTAATGCCATTTATTCATTTTCATGAGTAAAAAAAGGTAATCGTATAGTACAAAAAATAACGTATTATCTTCATTTAATACTTTGTAGAATACCGATTATTCACTTCAACAGCAGAACTTCCTGTCGTTCTCAATTAATTTCTAGCAGTAATTAGTAAGTATTTTGTACCATCCCTCCGGGCATATTGCCTTCAGGTTATTGATGTTTGCTAGGGCTCTTTTTCGGATTTGAATTTTGAAAAATCGCAACATGTCATTTGGATTCAATATCGGGAACTGGCTTGGCCATTGCAAATCAATAACATTATTTTCAGACAACCACATCTTCGTAGATTTAGCTATATGCTTGGGATCAATATCCTGCTGGAAATTGTTATCAGAACATAACTCAAGACTCTCAGCAGAAGGCATCAAATTTTCTTGCAAGATCTGTTTATACTTTTGGGCATTCATTTTACCGTCTATAACTGATATTTTGCCAACAACTTTCGCTGAAAAAACATCACCAAGTTATTATACTGCCACCGCCAAATTTGACAGTTGGTACCGTGTTCTTTGGGGAGTAGGCTTCGCCATCGTTCTTCCACACAAGATTTCGATAACTATGACCAAACAAGTCAATTTTAGTTTCATCTGTCCATAATACTCTTTCACAAAACGATTTTTCATTTTCCTTATGCTGTCTTACGAATTTCAACTTGGCATCTTTATGTCGTTTCAATAGGAGAAGAGTTTTCTTGGGTCTCCGTGACGTTAGACCATCCCTCAGCATTTCATGTTAGTGTTCGTTTGGTTACACTACATCCTGACGAACGCAAATCTTCCTGCAACTCATCACGCTTAACCATTGGATTTTGTTCCGGATTGTCTTGATAATCTAGAAGAAAACTTCCTTGAACCACCAGTTTTTTTATTTTTATTTTTTTTTGTTTTGTTTTGTTTTGTTTTGTTTTAAACTGTTTACGTCTTTTAAACCTTGCAATGAATGAACTTATCGGAGGAAAAGGAATATTTAGGTTGCTTGAAATATTTCTATAACTATCTCCATCTTTCCAAAGCTTAACAATCAGATCTTTTTGTGAATTACTCAATTCTTTAACTCTTGTCATGGTCAGAAACATCTCGTACGACGAGCAAGGGCTGAAAGTTCTGGTTTAGATTTTAAGACTAACTATAGTTACTGATAACATTATTGGAGCATTCAAGAAAACTAACTATGAGTACTGATAGTATTATTGAAAAAATCTATTAAATTGTTGCAACAATATTGTACAGCGCGATTAGTTTCTTACACTCATGAAAATGAATAAATGGCATTAATTTCTGTAAAATGAATTTAAATTTAAATGCATATATTTGTAGAATATATGCTTATACAGTAAATGTGTATAAAAATTTGGTGCTGGCTATTTTGAAAGATAAAAAAATAATATATTTTCATAGGTACTAATATTTATTTCACTCTACTGTATATATACATATATATATTATTTAGAGAGAGAGAGAGGGAGAGAGAGAAAGGGGGAGATGGCAGATTAGGTAAATCCGACAAGATGTGAAAAAATAAGTGGAAAAGTGGATAAACCGAAATGCTGATAACGGATTAAAGAAATAAATACAAAACATCGTTCTTGTATTAATTTATCCACTTTTCGGTTACTTTTTACATATAATATATATTATATATATATATATATATAATATATATATATATATATATATATATATATATACAATATATATATATATATATAATTTATATATATACATATATATATAATTTATATATATACATATATATATAAATATATATATATACAATTTTTTAAAAGTCTCTGATGATGATTTTACTTTTTTAAAAAAAGTCTATGATGCTGAAGTTTTTACTTCGAAATCAATTAGATTTCAGTTTATTATTTTGCATTGCAATACCCCTTTAGATAAATACAATAAAAATAGAATAAAATAATTGGTGCAATGCTTCAAGCAAAATTATAAAATCTTTATTTACATATTTGTAAAAATATTTGAAGAATAAAAGTGATCAATATCAAGGTATATTTGTCTGCCTCCCACCATACATGACTAGACACAAGGTCAAATGACCAGAAGGTTGGATTACAGTGGGGGTTAGGGGAAAGGAATTTTGTATCAATGCCAAGGCTCGAGCTTAGATGGTCTACGCTGAGTCCATGTCCATCTAGACTCATTAGTTCACATTTCACCAAGTTAGCCGATGAGTCTAGCTGGACATGGACCCAAACATGAGCCCAGACACGAATCCCAGTTAATAGCTTAAACTGGTTAACACGGTCCAGTGCTATACAAAGGTGTCAATAATTCAGCCTCACCAACCCAAAAGTAGGCCCAACCAAAACCTGGGGGCTTTTCGGCCTCAAGTTTGTCTTTGATGGACAATGCCCCGTCCGACGCGAATGCCAGACGATGGGGGCAAAGCTAACAGAAAATTAATGCAGTCGGCCTTAGGCCGGAGCAAGTGTCCAATGTCAAGGGATAAAGCAATCAGCTTTTACACGATGAATATTGTTACATGAAGGTTTTGTTTTGAAAATATTGTATGTGAAAATAATTGTTTGTAGTTAGCATCACCGCGTGAAACTTTAGGTAGTCATTAAAACAGTTTACGTTTATTTACCGATGAAAACTTAGAGTTTAGGGGCGAAGTGCTGTCCTCTAAAACTACCAAAAATATTACTGTGAAATTTCCAGAGAATAGAAAATTAATTACAATCAACAAAAAGAAGGAAGAAAATAATTTGAAAAAGGTTGTTATATTACCCCCATAATATCCGTTACATTTACTTGATGATATTTTATATGTAAATATAACAAGTGTTGTTGTGTTGTTTACGATATTAGATGTGCTCACTACATGATAGTAGATGAGTTTTATTCCAACGATAGAAGTGGTCACAGTTACCCAGATTCAAGACCTAAACAAGACTGTTTGCATTTTGTATAACGCTAATGTAAGAGGTATAAATCCAACTATTCTCGCTCCAGATATAGGTAAATAGTAGAGCAAAGTGTAGTGTTTAAGCTTGGTATTTCAACTTATCTCGGAGAATAAAGACTGAATTTAAAGTTGTTGTAGGCCCGGAGGGAAATGGGTTCCTAGAGACACTCAACAGGAGTCGAACATTTACCATCTAAGGTTTTCTTTATTACGATGATGATGATGATGATGTGCACAAAATAAACTTACAGAAAAGAAAGATATTAGATTAAGAGTGTTTGTCAATGGACCAGGAGACCTGCTTCAATCCCAGGTTGAGTCATACCAAAGACTAAAAAAAATGGTACTT
>OY757916.1:70372573-70382573 GCA_963585895.1 Sepioteuthis lessoniana | reverse complement strand
ACATATATATATATATATATATATATAATTTTTTCGTGGAAAAATTCGTGCAATTTGTTTTTTGGTTACAGAATAATAAAGTTGTAGACTTTGGTCATGAATAATACCGAACTGTTTAACTAGAGGATATTATGTTGGAAATAAAATCTGAGAATCTCTTGTGCTGGAAAAAGCTTTTTACAGTATAATTGATTACTGTAAGATGGGCCTTTTTAATTTAACGAACCTGTTTCTAGTTCAATCAGATGATTATTGATTTTTTGAAAATGTCATCTTGGTTCATAACAAATCTATATATGAATAAAAAGAATAGTAAGATTTTCAACTTTCGAGGAACACAGAATCTAAAACGAATCAAAGAGTATCATTCGAAATATTTAATTTTACCTGGGATCGAACACATACCATTTCCTATCAATATGTACTGCTATTTTGTATCTTTTCTTCTTCACCATAAGATTAAAAATATTAAGATGTGTGAAGTAACGTTTGGTCATTAATCTTTTGGGTCGTTGAAATTGTAATTAAGCCAGTTTTAAATTTTATTTACATTTAATTTACGCAGATTAATTGAATTTGTTAAAAAGAGTCGTTAGGAAGAAGTAAGTACTAAATAGTTGAGGGTCATTTAAAATCAACATTTCTTATTTGTCTAGTTTTACATTTAGGTCATCATAGAATACAAGGACAGACGACAAATATCAGGCGATATATTAATTGAAAGCCCAAACGAAACGTTGCAGCAAAAACAACAAGATTGTATTATTTTGAATAATTTCGCGCGATAATGAAAAAGCACATTCTCATTACTTCAGACAGCATAAATCAACAGTAATATAAAAGGCGCCAGTAAAAAGTTTTAGACATTAAGCCAGATTGCGATTCACAAATAATTTTGTAGTAATATCAATCATCATATTTTTGTACCAGGAAAATCCTTTCAGATTTGAAAAAAAATACACCTTATTCCTTGGTCTCACAATTTAACTTTTCACGTTAGATTTATATATATATATATATATATATATATATATATATATATATGTGTGTGTGTGTGTGTGTGGTTTAGTTTTGTTTATTCGATTAAATGCATATCCGCTCGACGTAGGTGACTTAGTACTGAAACTTGATTCCCTTGTAAATACTTTATTCTTATCAGTAATAATTCTCAACATTATCAAGTCGCGCTAACAACATGGATTTCCCTAACTTCCTCTCTCTTTCTCACTTTCTCTCTCTCTCTCTCTCTCTCTCTCTCTCTCTCTCTCTCTCTCCATCTGTCCCTATCATCCATCGCTCCTAGCTGGTCTTCCAAACTACATTCCGTGTCCGAAGTAAATAACTCCTTGCTGGTTGGCCAAGACTGGCTCATGCATGTGGAGGGGTCCATAGAAGAACAATCACTTTCGATTTAATATCAATCATTTGTTTTCACGAAGTTAAATAATTTCAATTATCAATATCTAACAAGAGAAATTCTATATGTCAATATGCCTATTTAATACAAATAATTTACAAACAGCTGTATGCTTTCAAACAACTTATAATAATAATGTAGGGAAATGATTGAACCTATTTGGCTGTTAGATAGTATTATAACAGCTAAGACCGCTCCGGATACTTGCGGATTGGCAACGATAGGTTACTCCACATTCCACGAAGCTCTAGAACTGCACTCTCCAGTAGATGCAGTTTAGTGTCATACCCATCACACACCCATATCCACAAGCACACACAAACATGTGTGTGCGTGTGAAAGAGAGATAAAGAGAGATATAGTGTGGGGGTGTATTACTGTGCACGTGGTATGGAGTGTTTAAAATAACATTGGTTATGACTTGGAAAAATAAAGCGTCATCAACTCCACAGATTATATCAGGCAAATATATATATATATATATATATATATTGGGGTGTCACCTACAGGACTTGTTCAATATTACTCGCAGCATTCTTGTGTACTTGCCGTTAAGGTTTTTCTCCGTACGTTTAGATAGCATCCACGTAGTTCATCCATATAGCAGTATCGACATGACCGTTTCTTGGAAAAAAAAACTGCATCTTATTTTATCAGTCAGGTCTGATTTCCATATGACTGATAGCTTATCGATACATGACCATGCCTTTGCTAGTCACGTGTTGGTGTTATTTTCGCTTGATGAAACACTGCTTCCTAGATAGGTGAACTTGTCCACTAGTTTCAAAGGCCCACCCTTTAGTGTAGAGATGTCGCCTTCTGATTAAAGCATATGTATTCCGTCTTATCTGCGTTGACAAGGAGGCCTATGCCAGCAGCTGCTCATTCCAGAATATGTAGCTGGGCAATACCCCCACAAAACAACAGCTGTACGGCCACTAACCACTCATCACGAAAACTAACAAAGATAGACAAACCAGACATGCAGGACAGTGGTGGAGAAGTAAGGAAGAATTCATAATCGATATACTCCTGTGGACCCCTTCACATGGACGAGCAAAGCTAGGACGACCAGCTAGATCCCCTATGCAACTGTATATAGGATATATCGGCACATAAGACCTCCAAGAAACGATGAGCGATAAAGATGCGTAGCGAAAGAGGGTCCGGGAGATCCGTGTTAGCAAAGAGACATGATGATGATGATGATGATATACGTATATTTCATCTATCCCTCCGCACGAGCAGGATACGACACATGGTAAATTTTAAAAGGGTGTTCAGAGTTTTCCTTCTAGATTGGTTGCCATGCGAAGGTTAAAGAGTCAGTCTGCCCTACTATTTACCAATAGCTGGAAGGAGAATAATTAGAATCATACCTTCCCCCAAGAATATAAGCGTAACGTGAAATGCAAACAGACTTGTCCAGGATTTGAACGCATGTCACCGTATCCATTTCCTACTGCGATAAATATTACATAACGAACACCTTTTGACTGTTATATAGCAAAAAGTAAAATTGGTGACTGTAGTCGAGGACAACCCAAAAGCTCCTTTTTCAATAGCAACTACACCAAGGTGTAGGGGAGGGCGATGATCCTTTTCCTGGATTGCTGTACTTTACCTTTGATACAAACTTTATAATTCTGATAGTTAAGAAAGAAGATATCAAATACCGTTTTTTGTGTCTTTGGTACGACTCTAACTGGTATAATGATCTGTATTAAAGCCAAAGTGTCACCATAGGAATAAGAATTTGCTTTGCCACGAACTGCTAGACAAACTTAGGTCAAGTGAATAGTGTACTGTACGTATGGAAACATTATGGCCATCATATGTATTATTGCCCACTTGTTGATCGAGAAGCACAACAAGTGAATTTACCCAGTTTCTCCTAGCCCAGTCAGCTGGACCTGTAAAATCTACCAATGGCATCCCTGCAGAGGGGTAAGACTCCACCCAACAAATGTCCTGGATATAAACCTAAACTGATGGTGAGGAGCTTTGGTGAATGCAGAGTACCCTTTCAGTGTCATCGCTCGCAGGTTCTCTCTGGCCCGAAGTGAGTGGAATAGAACAGTATACTTATGCTAAACTGAATTGTTAGAACTAAAACTGTTTGACTAAACTAAATAGCTTGAAATAGAAATGTATTTTCACAATTAAACAGTGTACTTGCATTTAAACTGCGTACTTATGCTAAACTGAATTGTTTGAAATGTAACTGTTTTGACATTGAAAGTGTACTTACACTAAACTGAATTGATTTATATAGAACTGGTTTGACATTTAACTGTGCGTAAAGAAAATCGAGACTCATACTAAACTGAATTAGTTGAATTAGAACTGTTTGAATGAACTAAATAGCTTGTAATAGAAATTTTTTTGACAATTAAACTGTGTACTCATGTTAAACTGAATTGTTTGAAATAGGACTGATTATTTGTATAAAAATGAATTTGGCATTAAATAACCTACAAAGGTTGATATACCATAAAACCCGAACAATTAAACAACCCTAAGTGATTATTATATTTGTGTGTGTGCGTGGGGGTTCTGTTTATGTGTGAGTGTCTCTCTCTCTCTCTCTCTCTCTCTCTCTCTCTCTC
Source organism: Sepioteuthis lessoniana (assembly GCA_963585895.1). Lineage (NCBI taxonomy): Eukaryota > Metazoa > Mollusca > Cephalopoda > Myopsida > Loliginidae > Sepioteuthis > Sepioteuthis lessoniana. The sequence goes on along the minus strand of OY757916.1, from coordinate 70,378,547 downwards.
TCTCTCTCTCTCTCTCTGTGTATAGTTAAGCTATAGGTTGACTTCATCTAAGAAGGGTTTATTTCTTATATTTGGAGTAAGATATATAGATTAAATTTTGATAAGATTAGATTCAGTTAGATTGATAGATAGGAAGAGGCTGAGATAGATAGATAGATAGATAGATAGATAGATAGATCTGAAAAGACTGAGATAGATAGATAGATAGATAGATAGATAGATAGATCTGAATAGACTGAGATAGATAGATAGGTAGATAGATAGATTTCCAAAAAATTTAAAAAGGGCATAAAATTCAAAAGATTTTTTTCAAATTTTGATCAGTGTCAAATCAGTATCAGATCATGATCCTTTCGGACTTGAAATTCATCTTGCGGATAAAGATAGTGTTCATATTAAATGTCTAATAGATGTTTATTAATACAGACTTGTTGATCAAATGGAGATATAATAGAATTAAATAGCAATCTACTTCCTCTTTTTCTAACATGCACTCAGCTCACATTTTTATCTCTTTACACTTGGATCTTCTCTTTTTCATATCAAAAATATTTTAATGCACGTTTTTGATATGATGTCTAAGATTTCTGATTCTCTTAGACTGGGTTATCATTGTTATTGATCAGCACTGTCTTTGTTTAGGCAAGTCTGAATATCAATTAGATCAAAAAAACATGTCTTTGTTTGACGAGTTGAACATAATTGCGTAATACAGGGTGCAGAAGCAAAATATGGAATAAGTTTTAAAATCACGTGTTTTAGTCTGATTTTTCCAATTTTTGAAAAAAAAAAAAACGCAAAAGAACTAAATTTTATGATTAGCTCTATTATTCAAGCACTTTTTCAATAAAATTCAGCCCAGTATGAATGAGTAAGAAAGGAAATGACAAATGATCGGTGATTACTTAACGCCGAAACCACGCCAACATTTTTCTGAAGTAATTGGAGTTTCTTTATGGCTTCCATCAAGCGCAGACAACAGCCCTCTTGATTACGCTATTTGGGTTGTTTGAGAAAACAAAACAAATGCAACTTCCAATATAACAATTGGCTCGCTTAAGACGGCTAGTGAAGTCCAATGGAATGAAATGTTAGAAAAGTTTATTTTAAAGCCATGCAAATCATTTCAAAGGCGTGTTGACACAATAATTGAAAGAAATGGTGGCTATATTGAGTAAATTTACAATTTTGATTCTGTCTTCTTATTTAGTAGTTTATAATTTAAAATTAAAATTAATCTTGTTTTATAACAGAGTTGTTTATTATTATACTAGAATATCTCTAAGTGTAATATACGGCCAAAATATTCAGATGCATAAAACGTTCATAATGTTCATAAGCATAAAATATTCATACTGTTCGTACGCATAGGAATCCGAAAAACACGAATCACTGACGACTCTCTTGGTTCATGTACGAAACTTTTATTACCTTCTTTAAGTTTAGGTTTTCGACACGAGGAGAGAGAGAAACACACAATTTTTCTATGCTGACTGTTCGTCCATCGTCAGCTTTCAACTCACTGACTCAACCAACGCGCGTGCGCACCCCGCAGTCCATAACTGGACTGGCCTCACCCAGGTCCAAAAATCAACTGGCTTCGTCTAAGTCCGAATCTCAACTCGGTGCTTTTCTTCAAAATCACTTAGAATCCCAACCCATCGCTTCCGGACATGACGTCATTCACATCCCCAATCCTATTTTCTTTCTGGGGTTTTCATTGTGACATCTGTGATTGTCACATCCTCCCCGCGTGCGCGTGAACACCTGCACTCAATGTGTGCACCTAACTAACCCATGCACTAAACCGAAAGGTTCTAAGCGTAACTAAACCGAAAGATAAGATATATAAAACGAAAAATGATTATATAAAAAAAAATCCTTCCGCAATTAAATAACATAAGTTTGCTTCTGCTCCCTGTACGTAATTGTTTTTCTTCTGGGATAGGAAAAATTATTTCGTCACCGGAAATGAATTAAATAAATTCAAACTTTGCATTTATAACAATTTTCTCTTATCATTCAACTGGATGTATTTTTAATCATTGACCCGCGTCTAATCACAGGCACATAATTACACCCCAAAATAAAATACTCATAAGAAATAAGAGGACAAGTAGAGACTATCCTAACTATAGCGTTGTTAATACCGACCAGAATACTGATAAGAGTCGTAGACTCTTGATGAGAGTTGCTGTCATTCAAACTCCAGTGAGAAATCATATGCTACCGAGGTGCGAAAAACTCTCAAAGGAGTAAAATAACAAGTTAAATTTGTGTGAAGACTTGTTGATAAATGCAGTCAAATATGTCAGCGTTAGCTAGTGTGAAAAAGTAACAAGGAGTAAAATAAAAACCTGGAGAGTGGAATTGACAGCAGGAGGAAGAAGCTCAGCTGAAGCAAAGATCAAAAGAGTTGTTTTCCAAGATCAAAAGAGTCATTTTCTATCACACCTACAATTCATAATTGCCATAATGTCATTTAACTACATACTCAGAAAATGCACAGTTGGATACAAACTGAGTAAATCACAGGAAAAGATCAATCACCTTATGTACATGGATGACATCAAACTATTTAAAGAAAATGAAAAAGAAATGGAAAATCTAATACACACAGTTAGAATATACAGTCAGGACATAGGAATGGAATTTGGCATAGCAAAATGTGCTAAGCTTGTAATGAAAAGTGACAAACGACATTTAACTGATGGAATGGAACTACCAAATCAAGACTAGATTAGAACGCTCGCAGAAAACGAAACCTACTGGGGCATCTTGGAGGCTGACACCATAAAACAAGTGGAAATGAAAGACAAAATTCAAAAAGAATATCTCAGGAGAACTAGAAAGCTGCTTGAGACCAAACTCTCTAGTCGAAACCTTATCAAAGAAATAAATACCTGGGCTATACCACTCTTTAGGTATTCCGGAACCTTTTTCAAGTAGACCAGAGATGAACTTAAACAAATGGACCAAAGAACAAGAAAACCAATGACAATGCATGAGGGGAGAATTGATAAGACGCAATAAAATAGCAAATGTAGACTATGCAGCGACAGAGATGAAACCATCAATCACATAATAAGCGAATGCAGCAAATTACCGCAGAAAGAATATAAGACTACACACGACTGGGTCGGCAAGGTGATCTATTGGGAAATGTGCAAAAAATATAAATTTTATCATACAAACAAATGGTATATGCACAACCCGGTACCTGTCCTAGAAAATAACACGCATAAGCTCCAATGGGACTTTGACATACAAACGGATCACCTAATTTCGGCCAGAAGATCAGACCTAATAATAATCAACAAAAAAGAGAACTTGCAAAATTGTAGACTTTGCTGTCCCGGGTGACAACAGAATAAAACTGAAAGAATGTGAAAAGAAGTATAACTACCTCAACCTTGCTAGGGAATTGAAAAAAAAATCATGGAACATGCAGGTGACAATTATACTAATTGCAATTGGTGCGTTTGAAACTGTAAGTAAAGAATTACTAAAGGGACTGGACGACTTGGAAGTTGGCGGATGAATGGAGACCATCCAACCTACTATACTATTGAGAACGGTCAGAATACTGACAAGAGTCCTGGAGATTTGAGGAGACTTGCTGTCACTCAAACTCCAGTGAAATACCTTCAGCTAACGCTGATATGAAAAACTCAAAAGAGTAAATAATAATAATAATAATACGATCCACAAAAGCTTTAAAAGGGAGCTAAGAGACTGGAAATTGGAAGACGAACGGAGACCTTCCCAACTATAACATGGCTTATATCGGCCTGAATATTGAGAGGAGTCCTGGAGACCTAAGGAGACTTGTTACCACTCAGACTCCTCAGAAAGACTATCAGCTAACACTACTGTAAAGATATCGATAAAGTGAAAGAGAATGTAACAACGGGATTGGAGTTCGAACTAGCTTAATACAATGTCACAGTTTTGCATGTTAGCCAACGTGCTACTGGGACTTCCACCTAAATGAAATGTACAAACGACTAATCAACCCATTGCTCTGAAACACATCAATCAACTCACTGTACAACGACGGCAAAAGAAAGAACAAGAACAAATAGAGAAAAGAGATAGATAGATAGATAGATAGATAGATGGACAGACTAAAGGAGAAGAGAGATGGCACTTCGATCGATCCAATCTCCTTTTGCCCACAATTCTCTCCTCTCGTGTGACCGACATTGTCTCCATCCACCCGGACAAGCCACCCGCCCTCTTTCATTGAAGGGCAGACGCCATATCTATGTACATGAGCGGCAAAACAATGGATCCTTGTTGATATCAACGACGGTTCACCTTTGTCCCAGCTTTGAAAACTTCCGGTTCATGTTTCTGCTTATAAAGACACACATCCTCTCATTATCCTCCTACTGTCATTTAGTCTGTTGTCAGTTCGTTCGGTGTTGGTGCTGGTCTGAGTGGGGAATTTAAAAGAACGAGAACATTGGTTGGCTTTTTGTATATAAATGGACTGTTTTTATATCCCGCCTGCTATAAATTGTGCATGTTTATGGCAAATCAGGTAATGGGTAACAAAAGCGTATAAACGTCCTACTTTGCCAAAATCTACGACGAAAGGAAAATGTACAAACGGCAAAGGATTAGAAGGAGAGAAAGAAACAGAAAAAGAGACAGAGAGAGAATATATATATATATATATATATATATATATATATATGAACATTCATATATATGTATATATATATATATATAGATAGATAGATTGATAGATAGAGAGAGAGAGAGATATGGAGGGAGGGAGAGAGATAAGGAATAATAGAGTGAAATAAATAGAGAGAAAGATGGGGTGAGAAAGAGAGACAAAAAGAGAAAGATAATCAAAAAAAAAAAGAGAGTGACCGAAAAAGGTGAGAGGAAAAAAGAAACGAAAGATAAAATCTAATGACGAGGCGAAATGAATTAAAAATGGGGACAAGAAGAAGAAGAAGAAGAAGAAGAGGAAGATGAGGAGGAGGAGGAGGAGGAGGAGGAGAAAGAAAATGAAAGAAAAAGAGGGGATAATCATAGTTTGTGAGTTAAAGGAAGAGAAAGCGGGAGAGACCGCATTAAGTAAAAACAGGAATAGAAAGAAAAATGACGAAAATTAGAATAATAGAGATTGAGACAGATAGACAGAGAGACAGAGAGAACATTGTGTAACAAAAAAAAAAAATTAATTAAAAAGAGGTAGTGAACGGGAATAAGCAAGAAAAATAAAAAGAAAGATAAATTATGACTCGAACAGGAAGAGAACAAAAGAATTAGAAGACAAGAGAGAAAGAATGAGCAAAAAAGGAAGAATGAACGGAGAGAACGAAAAGAGCCTGGGAGTGAGATTAAAAATAAAGACCGAAAAAGAAGAAGAGTGACAAAAGAAAGGAAGAAAAGATATAAAGAGCGAAAGAAAAAAAGGGGAGAGGGTGTGAAAGAAAAAAGAGAGAAGAGGAAAGAGACAGAAAAAAAGACTAAGTTGTGTAAGAAAAAGAAATGTATTCAGCGAGAGAGATATAAATAGTGAGAGAGAGAGAATTAGAAAATGACAGAAAGGGAACGCGAATAAGGAAGAAAAATAAAATAGGAAAATAATGAAGATGAAATAGGTAAATATAGAGTAAACGAAAGAAAGACAAGTTGAGAAAGAAAGAGAGAACAAATAAAGAAAGGAAAGGGGAAAAAGAACGAAAAAAGAGAGACAGAGTGATGGATTAAAAAGTGAACCGGAAAGAGAAAAAGAGAGACGAAACGAATGAAAGAAATGGGGAAGCAGACATAGAGAGTAAAAGAAAGAAATAGAGGATATTCCTACAAAGACACACAGAGCAAGAGCAAAAGCATATATATAGATGAAAAATACAAAAATAAAAATGCCAAAGAAAGAAAGAAAGAAAGAAATAAAATAGACGGTGAGAGCGAAAGAAAAAGTATGTATTAGAGAAATACTGATATAGAG
>OY757916.1:70365073-70370073 GCA_963585895.1 Sepioteuthis lessoniana | reverse complement strand
AAATACGAATTCAATCTAGTTTAAATCCTATAAAAAAGAATGTATAAAATTCTTGAAAATAGATAGAGACGTAGAACTCAAAACGTTGATATTTTGGACGATTGCGTTCAACAACTTACGTTTTCTTTTTCAAAAGAAAAATCCTTGAAAAAATTTAAAACAGTTCTCCTTGTCTGTTATTTTCAACCAAACATGCACTAACAAAAAAAAAAAAGGAGGTGCCCGTGGTTTAATGGTTAGCGTCGTAGAAAACAGACACGGCGACACGAGTTCAAATCCTGGATGTGACTGTTGCATTTCACATAGCAATACCCTTAGGAAAGGTATGAATCCAATTATTCTCCCTCCAGCTATGGGTAAAGCGTTTGGTGAGGCGACTAATCTAGGAGAAGGAAAACTCTGAATTCAAACCTGTTAAACTCCGCTTAAAAGTTGACCTTGTGTCATATCTAGCCCGAGCGGAGGGGTTGGTAAATTTGATTAACAAAAAAAAAAAAAAGAAAGAAAAAAGAAAAAATACAGACTATAATATACATATATAATAAAGACAGATTTGTATATACTGCATTGTTGGGTGGTGCCTCCATGAATGTGGATCATGGTAATCTTTCGTTGATTGTGTTCTTATTCTCATCTATAGTAGCCACCATTATAGATGTGCAGCAGTACGGCCACCTACCACCCATCACAAAAACTATCCACGTTAGACGAACCAGACAAGAGGACATTGCTGGAGAAGTGGGGACGAACTATTAAGCTGTATATCCCTGTGGACCCCTTCACATGGACGAGCAAAGGCAGGACGACCAGCTAGACCCTTTATACTACAGCCCTGCGCTGATACAGGACGTACCCTTGAAGACTTACAGGGAGCGATAGACAATAGAGACGGGTGGCAGGAGAGAGTCTGGGAAATCCATGCTGGCGGCGTGACATGATAATGCTGATGAAGATTGTCTATACGATTTTATTATGATCCTTTCATGTTCCGGATAAATGTCTTGGTTTGAGGTTGAAACTGTTAAATGAATTTACCAAAATTGTCCCGAGCGCTTTTGGACCTTTCATTGGCCTTCATCATGGGTTGTATGCATAAAGAGTGTTTTTAAAGAGTTTTTTTTAATGTTTTTTATAACATTATAAAATTACGTAAACGGAAAGTTGAATAAAACTGAGATGCTGATGACATCGAACGAATTTAAAACAGAATACTATCAACGGAAATAGAATATTATCAAGAAAAGTAGAATATTAGAAAAAAAAAGACTAAAGACATTTCAAACGATTGTCACGATTTCCAAAGTTAATTCTATTAATCCTCGCTTTTTGTTATGTTATAAAAGAACTAAAAAATATATAATAATAAAATGAAATAGTAAAAATATGTCATTATTATTTAATTAAACATGCTTAAATGAAAGAAACACACACACACACACACACACACACACACACACACACATATATATATATATATATATATAGAAGTAAATGATGGATTGTAATCCGACAATATATGAAAAAAAATGATAACAAGGTAATCCTAGTAGAAGGATAGATTTATTGAGGAGCAAAGTGGACATTATAGCGTTTCTATTCTAATGGACCATCATCAAGACTATGAGGAATGATATTAGTGATGTTAAATCAACGATGGATGTTTAAAAAGTGCAAAACCCAGGGAAAATTTGTATAACAAGAAAAGTTTGGCCGTTTATGACAAGAAAATGTTGACTGATTAATGAATCAGCGTTTGTTGTTTTAAATTATGTCACTTGAATTATAAGAAATATTGTGTAGAATATATGTTGCGCTTGTTTATCGAGAAAATTCTCGAATCATTCCTTGTTTTCGACGAAGTTCTAATCCTTTAAGTCTGGCTTTTTTTTTACACACACATATATATATATATATATATACATATATGTTGGGCAGTATTAATGACCAACTGGACAAACTTTGGTAAAAGATATTTATTTTTTACATGTTTCTCTATGTTATATAGCATTTTCAACGGTAAGAGTAAAAAGGAATGTTTATTTTTATGTTATGTCGTTGTTGGTAACAATATAGCATTTGTGTTTGATTTAACGTGAATGTTGTTAATGTTATCTTCTGTGATCATCAACGGAGCCGAAGTTGGAGATAATTAAAATTTTCCAGATCTTTGTTTTATTGTTTCTGTGAGAAGAATAGCTGCCAAATCCATGGCTAATCGTTTCTTTTTATTGGGCATATGTTATATAATTTTTGCAGCCTTTAGAATAAAATTACGCTTTTCCATACGGATAAAACGAAAAAGCATCGTACAACCCACAAACTCAATAATAAAAGACCTCAATAATTCACTACACGCCTAAGACATACAAAATATTACTAACTCATCAAAAATTATTAAAGATATAATAAACAACAAATTAATAAAAAAATAAAAATAAAAATCCTTCTTCCGGAAGACGGAGTTTATTCAACTTGTAATAAACCATATATTGGAGAAACATCAAGATCTCTCTCTCAAAAAAAAAAAAAAGGATTATGAACACGAACAAGCTCTCTTAATAAACGACACTAGCTATGACTTAGTCCAACTCTGACACAAAGAAAAACGTAATTTTGATCTAAAGGGGTGGGGATTATAAAACATACTCCCAATAAAAAGAAACGATTAGCCGTAGAATCGGCATCCATTCTTCTCACAGAAATCATCATCATCATATCGCGCTGGTAGCACGGATATCCCTGACCCTCTCTCGCCACTCCTCCCTATCGTTCATCGCCCTAGGTAGGTCTTCAGGACAACATCCTGTATCCTCACATAGCTGCTGAATGTATGTTCGTGCTGGTCGTCCTGCTTTTGCACGGCCATGTGTGGGGTTCCATAAGAGTACATCTCTTATGAGTTCGTCCCTGCTTCTCCAGCAGTGTCCTGCATGTCTGGTTCGTCTAACTTGAATAGTTTTCGTGATAGGGTGCAGAAATAATAAAACAAAGATCTGAAAATTTCAATTTTCTCTAACTTTGGCTCAGTTGATTATCACAGAGCATAACATCAACAAAAATGTACGTTAAATCAAACACAAATGCTACATTGCTACCAACAACGATATAACATAAAAATAAACATTTATTTTTACGTTTGCTATTGAAAATGGTAAGAAATATAGTGAAACATGTCCGGTAGAAAAGAAACAGATTCTACCAAAAGCTTTCCAGTTTGTCATTAATAAAACACAACTTACTGTCATATATATATATATATATATATATATATATATATATATATATATATATATATATATACATATATATCTCCAAGGAAATATAGTCTAAAATGGAATTATCCAAGGGAACAAATTTTATGAAAGAGAATTTCTGACAGAATGCTCAATGCAAACGGCTATCAAACTTATAAATATTTTAAGCAAAAAGGATACATCTCTGTTGTTCTCCCTACATAATGGACTCGCCCTCCTCTATAAATGCACGTCAACTGAGCGTCAGAAGAGTCGACCAGATCCACGTGATACAGTCACGTGTGATACCACATGTGTTGTAGACGGATAGTCGCTACCCCACTGGACTCTCCGCTACCTATTAACTAACTACTGTTAAACCAGGTTCAGTTGTATCTTGTTTCTGGTACTTGAATATATATGTTTTTCTATCAACCGTTTTGTGTTCCCCGTGTCTTTATTTTGTCAGCATCACAACAATCTCCACACTAAATGGTGGCTTTCTGAGATTAGTGGATAAGTTCAACAACCTAGGAAGCAGCATCTTATCTACTGAAAATGACATCAATAAGCGACTTGTGAAGGCATGAACGGCACTCAATAGGTTGTTGATCCCATGGAAATCGAACTTATCCGATAAAGTAAAACCAATTTTTTTCTAGGCAGCGATCGTGTTGATTCTTACCATTGGATGCACTGCATGGATGTTGACAAAGCGTATAGAGAAAAAGTTTGACGGGAATTTCACAAGAATGCTGCGAGTCATATTGAACAACTTCTGGAAGCAACATCCCACTGAGTAGCAGCTGTATGGCCACCAACCTCCTATCTCTAAAACCATCCAAATAAGACCGACAAAACATGCAGGGCAATGCTCGAGAAGTAAGGACGAACTCATAAGCGACGTTCTCATGTGGACCTCTCCACAAGGACGTGGAAGTGTAGGACGACCAAGTAGAACTTATCAGCAACAGCTCTGTACGGACGCAGGATGTTGTCTAGAGGACCCACTAGCAGCTCGAAATGATATATATATATATATATAATGTAGTTTACTATTTTTATTCGTAAAATTTCTCATTATCGGTAATATTTCTATCTAAGTTAGGATAGCGTAGACACACAGTCAACAGATAACAGTTTTGCGATCCTCAGATCAAATGCTTGGTTTGATGACCGTATAGGCGAGAAAATGCTTATCACCAAACGCTGGTGACTCTAAGTTTAAACTATCCTTACATATATATTTATATATTTCAATAAACAAATCATTCAAACATCTTTCTTCATAGATATTCAATTCCGGCTTGTAGAGCAATCTAATATCTAAAATTGATAAATATTTACTCATTCCTTGTGCCAGGCTCATTACGAATAAATTCTTGAATTAAAAAAGTCAATCTTTAGATGAGATTTGACCTTAACTGACTTTCATTAATGAGACGCGCTAGTCTCAACAGTGGAGTGTATTTTTCAAACCGGCAGTAAACGTCCATGTATTTAATGAAAGAAAACGGTTCCAAGCTGGCAAAGGAAAGAAGCAAAAGATATTATGGACTCAGACTACGCCAATAACATAGCATTTCTAGCAAAGACACCCACCCAAGCCGAACCCCCTGCTACATAGTCTTGAATGAGCAGCAGGTGGCATAGGTGTCCAAATCAATGCAGACAAAACAGAATACATGTGCTTTAATCAAAGAGGTGATATCTCCACACTAAAGAGTGGGCTTTTGAAACTAGAGGACAAGTTCACCTACATCGGAC
>OY757916.1:70342573-70362573 GCA_963585895.1 Sepioteuthis lessoniana | reverse complement strand
ATTTAAACCAAATAAATATTCCTGTCGCCGAAAATCTAGGCTTTAAGAAAAATACTGATGTACATATCAAAATATGGTCAAAGATTTTAAAAAAATAATGAAACCAAAAAAATATAAGATTAGAAAAAAATCATGTCTGTTTGTATACAAACCATAATCTATCCCGAAAAATTAGACGCATAAAATTTTCTGAGCCTTTGGAATATAAATGAATAACCTAATCTTGTTTAGAAGGTTTAGTTTAGTTTTGTTTTATGGCATATCAACAATTCTATGTTATTTAATGTCGAATCCGCTTTTTGTATATATATTGAATATATATGATTAGTAAACAGATACTGTTGGTAATATTTTTAAACAAGCCTGAGATTATTTTTTGCACACAGTTAAATGGTTTCTTGTACTTCTATGAAACAGACAATTCAACATCAGTCATTTGTTAACACAAATTTAAATACATATGTATGATGTGTAAGAGATTTGTTTGACGGTAATTTCATTTTTAAATAAGTTAGTACTAATTTGTTTGCATACTAGTATTGCTATTGTTTCTACATAGTTAACTGGTTTCAATTATTGCTATTAAAAATTTACAACTCTATTCAATATTAATCATTTGTTTGCGCATAGTGAAGCGGCTACAATAATTGCTCTTTAACATTAATTATTCTATTCAACATTAATCATTCGTTTGCATACAGTTGTATGATTCCAGGTATTGCTATGTATCACAAAAAATTCAATAAAACAACAGTCATTTGTTTACACACAGTTGAATTATCAAACAGTTTCCTTTTTAACGATTCAAATTTGATTGCACACAGTTTAAATGTCAGACAGTTCTATTCGACCGATAGATTGGAGCCTATCAGGTGCTACTACTTCAGGCCAGTAAGGACCTTGGAGCGACGGCAATAAAAGGGGTACTGAGCATTCCCCTAAGCTCCAGGATTACAGAAACCTCACCATCAGATGGTTTTGTGTTATATACAGGACTTTCCTTGGAGGCGTCTTTCCCCTCTGCAGAGATGACGTCGGTGTATTGTACTACCAGAGCCGACTGGCAATTGTTCCGAAAACGATATTCATGTGAATTAACAAGTAAAAAAGCAGTTGTCCGCAAATTGACTTTTCTATTCCAGCAAATTGTAGAATGGAAAATAAAAAAGAACGCAAAGTTTGACAAATACTTGGTTCTTGACTGAGACCTTTGTATGCTGTAAAACATAAAAAAGATATGATGCTAATTGTAGTTAGAATCCCTGGAAAGATCATCAGAGGCCGAGAAATATGTTGAAGAACTGAAGTTCTGCGGCAGAATCGAGACTATACAGCCGATATCAAGGTTAAAATCGGCTAAAATACTTTGAAGAATATTGGAGACCTGAGAAGTCTTGTTATTACCCACACTCCGCTAAAAGATCAGTTAAAACTAGTGTGGAAAACTCATCAGTGGGGGGAATGTTTATAATGAGCAAATAATTGCATTAACAAAAATAAATGATAAAAATCGAGCCAACAAATGCATTAACAAATAAATGAAAATGATAAAAATCGAGCCAACAAATGCATTAACAAATAAGTGAAAATGATAAAAATCGAGCAAATAAATACATTTACAAACAAGAGAAAATGATAAAAATAGAGCCAACAAATGTATTAACAAATAAGTGAAAATAACACCTGTCATAAAGTAGAATAACAGTTTCGATTCTTGCTGGGATTCCAGTTCTTAAAACCACTTCAAAAAACTGTTAAGAAATGTTTCTTTTCCTTGTATAGGGACAGCTACTTGCTAGTACCCATCTCTTCTACCATAACCTATTAGATTGTTGGAATGTCATGTCGAGTAATTCCCCTTTATGACATCTTTCAGAGAAATGACAATTATTCGGCAGTGCCTTTCTCTTCTCACATACTCTATTTGGTAATTAAAGTGACTTAGCAGGTAATTCCTCTTGCCTATCTTAGGTTAATGGGAATTACTTGAAGGTACCTATCTCCTCTCCGACTACATTTTTGTTCTTCGGGGAACAAATGTGAGTAACTCACATCACTCAGTATACTCTGAGTATCTATTCTGAGTAATTCACTGTAATCACATCGCTCTATAACGACATTTTTGTTGTAGATTCTTTAGCAATGTCTCGGTTTTTGTTTTTTTTTAACCCTTTGTTTGTCAGTTTTACTATGCCAACTGAATCAAAGTGATGTGAAAAATCCACAAATAATAGAATAATCAGAAATGGATGGATGAGTGTGTAGATAATAACAAACGAATTTTGGGAGATATTTACGTATTTGTTCTCATTTGATCTCAGTTGATACCAAATACTCCGCTGTAAATATACAACCAACTTTTGTAGATAAGAATAAATCTTTTAATGTTAATTATTTGTCATTTCGAAAACTTAAACTCTTTATAGGAAAACTCGTATATTATTCACCAGTTATAAACGTCACTAACCTCTCGTCCATAGCGACACAATATGATAATAATTTATGGCTATGTTACGCTCCACCTGTTCTCGTAATGTCTTAGTTTTCTAAACTATCTAGTAAAGATACGAAATCCTATTTGAATCTAATTTTTTCCTTCCTTCATATGTTCACTTCAAAAGAAAGCAGATCTTCAAATCGTTTGAATTGATAGGGGTCAAAGGGTTTCGGTCAGAGTTGATTGCAGCAACTGGTTTCCAGAATATAAAACGGTACTCCCTTTAGAAAACAAATAAGTCTTCTTATATGAAGGAGGAGTATTATCGGTGTCACAGGTTTATAAAATTCCAACTCTTTAGGTTTTTTTTTCCTTTTTCTTATTCTGCCCCATTCATTTTCAGAAAAAAATAAGTAAAGTACTTAAGCTTTTTCAGGGTTGGAATAAATATTTCAGGAAAGAAAATTGAACTGCCCAATGTCAGCCGTTACTTATAAAGTCAACTTCGTATTTATGCATTTTATATGTATACATCTTTCATGTTTTCTGCGTTCATACTTTCCTAGCAGCTCGTCTGTTGATATATGTATCTCGGAATATTTGTAACTCCTATGTCTGTGGAGAGTTACTGCTAGGCATTCGTGCTTTCCTCATAAGGCTATTTTTGACTTTTTTCTTCTGTTACGCGAAGTCTGATAGAGTATGCATTCAATTCTTTGCATTCTCTGTTCCAAAATTCTCAAATGAATATACAGTAATTTGTATCAGGTTGGTAGGTTAGATTTGGTTTTACGGCATATAAACCATTGTGGGTTTCATGCCAAATCCCGTTTATTTTTGTATATTAGATATATATGATTTGTAAACATAAGTCAAAGTTAAATGGTTCTAAGTATTGCTAAGAATAACTAACAATTATATCAAATATCAGTCATTTGTTTACCCACAGTTAAATGATCAAACGCTTCTATTTTTAACAATTCAATTTAGCATGAGTCAACAAAGTTAACTGATTCCAAGTACTGTTATATATCACTAACAATTTAACAAATTATCAATAATGTATTCATAGACATTTAAATAATATCATATCTAATAATTCAATTTAGCTTAAATCATTTGTTTGTACAAAACCTATATGTCAAACCGTTCCTTTTGATCCTTGGGATCCTGTGAGGTACTACCACTCTGGGCCTGCGTGGACCATGGAGCGATGGCAATGAAGGGATTCTTCACATTCCCCAAAGTTCTAGCATTACTGGAGCCTCACCATCAGATGGTTTATTGTCATATATCAGGACACTAGTTGGAGAGTGTTCTCACCTCTCTGCAGAGATGCAGTCGGAGTATTCGACTGCCCTAGCCGACTGGGCTGGTAAGTTTTCTCTGAATATCTGAGATGAGGAATTATCATTAATCTTACACTGTTAAGTATAACAGTGTAAGATTTATGATAATTCCATATCTGTATTCCATACAAAAGGGTAATACCTCAGAAAATAAGTCTTGTGTTTGACACTAAACTGCATCTGATAGTAAGGCTCCCCTTCTGGAGATTAGAAAGTGTGACCGGATGTGATACGTTGTGCGGGTGTATGTGAGTACCAGTCAGAAGATTCCTTTGTCAGTTTTGGCGCGAAACCCGCACAAAGGACTTGCGCGCGAGATTTCCCAGGTGACCAGAAAAGGACGAGGGAAGGAATGTCGCAAGGCAAAACAGAGAAGTGGACCGAACAGACCAGTCGACAGAAGAGACCATGGCAGAGAAGAGGACAGTCAAGAGAAGAAACCAGTGCAGAAAACAGGACAGTCAATAGAAAAGACCAGGGAAGTGAACAGAGCAGTCGGCAAACGAGAGTAGGAACTGGAACCTGTGGACTGAGATGCCGGGTTGGCCAACGTGAGAAGATGAGTGAGCGTTCTAGTGGCTTTGTGGGAATTTCGCTCGAATACACGCTCGCGATAGTCTGAAGATGCACAGAGAGCTTCACAAAAGTGTCACAAACTTCACCCTTCTTTCGCTTGGAGTTAACCCAAGTCCGTGTTTGTTTGTTCTTCTTTTCTTCCACCCACTCGGTTGTGTATATTGTGTTTTATGTGTCCATAAAGAAATGTGAAATACCCCTAGCCGGTGGTGAGAGAAACCATTAGACAATCTGATGGCCATGAATGGTTTAGTGGGTTGAGACAGTGAGGACCTGCCGGCGGGGTAATGTCACAAAAGTCTAGCGTGCTCCTTCATTACCATTACTCCAAAATTCACTTTGACTCTGAGTGGTGGAATCTGTTAGTGTCTTATTTATTGGCTAAATAGATCTGTTTAAAAATTATACGTATTTAATAAGACCGTGTGCAAATAAAAAACAATCTTAAAAAAAAACAAAAATGTTAATCGAAGGGTACAATAAACATAATTCCCTAAACACTGAGGATAAAATAATCCTAGAGGGGTTGACATATCAATAAATCAATCAATCAATGAAAATAGGGTCCTTTTTATTTTTGCCATAACGTTTCGGCTGATGTGTCCTTCGACTTTTTTCAAGTTTCTGTCGTGAACAGTAGTTTTTGAAGTTTAAGCCTTAAACTCAATATTAACTTTTGTGTTTGGTGAGAATACATCTGGGCATATACACTTACGTACAGGTATTCTTTTAGGTGCAAATTTATCACAAATTATACTTCTTTACATTTCAGTGTTTAAATGGTTTTCTTTCTTTTATGTTTAATGCAAATTTTTCAGCTTTATTTTGAGAAAATCTTTTATTCATATCATATTATAACATCATAGTTCAGTTAACGAAATATTTTTTTTCTGGATTTCAGTTATCTGATGATACGTTCGAATCTTATTTAGGTGTATGCTTAAGAAAATTTTGAATATCTTCAAATTTTATATAAGCAAAATATACTCTTTTTTTGGAATCTGTTTCCATAAATGTAAACTTAGTATTGTTTGTAATTGGTTTATAGAAAAAATATCCTAATCTCAAAATATGTTTGCTTTAAGCGATTCAAAATAACGGCAAACCAAACAAAGGGCATTAAAACTTGAAGTTACCGAAATATTTTTTTCTGGATTTCTGTTATCTGATGATACGTTCGAATCTTATTTAGGTGTATGCTTCAGAAAATTTTGAATATCTTCAAGAGCGTAAAAATTCTTGGTTCAACTAGGATTTCTGGCTAGCAATGCAAGTGTTCATCAAAAGGTGACAAAATACTCAGCACATTAGGTATTTATTTACCCAAATTTCATGACTGCTTGGGGAGTTTTGTAAGACACTTTGGAAGTTTTATAAAGCAGCAAAACCACCTATGCTATATTCAGTATCAAAGGCTTATCAATTTAAAAAAATACCTTGCATTTTAACTGTCGTCTTCTTTTCAGCCAGTTTTATTAAAGGACTCTCTTTAAATACTATTACAATAAATCGGTTTTCCTATTACCTTCTTGCCCAGTCGGCTAGTGCAGTAGAATACACCGACTGCACCTCTGCAGGGGTGTCAGACCTCCATAAACGAGTGTCCTGGATATAACACTATACAATCTTACGGTGAGGTTCCAGTAATGCTGGAGCTTTAGGGAATGCACAGTACCCTTTCATTGCCATCGCTCCCAGGTCTTCTCTGTCCCTGAATGGTAGGACCTGACAGGGGTCTATCTATGGGTTAAATAGAACTAAAATGCGTGCTCATGCTAAATTGGATTGTTTGAATTAGAACTGTTTGACTAAACTGAATAGCTTGAAAAAGATTTTTTTGCCATTAAAATGCGTACTTATGCTAAACTTAACAGTTCGAAATTAAACTGTTTTTACATTGAAATTGTACTCACGCTAAATTGAATTTTTTAATGTAGATCTGTTTTGACATATAACTGTGTGTAAACAGAATCTATACTTATACTAAACTGAACTGGCTGAATTAGAACTGTTTGACTTAACCGAATAGCTTGAAATAGAAATGTTTTTGACAATTGAACTGTGTACTTATGGTAAACTGAATTGTACTAAATAGAACTGATTATATGTATAAAATGGATTTGGCACTAAATAACCCACAAAGGTTGATATGCAATAAAACACAAACAACCAACTAACCATCCTATTACCATTATTTTATTTCATATAATATTTGTTTTGCATCTACCTACAATATTCTTCGTTTATGATTCTCGTAATATATCTATTTTTCATTGAAAATAAACATATTTTAAATCGAGAAAGAAAATTCCTCGCTCTGTCGGTTGGGTTTACAATAATCTAAATGTATCCGCAGCAGAGAGGTAAGATCGTCCCTTCCCTAAAAAAGATGCCTTGGGTATAACACTGAACTACATTTGATGCTTAGGCTCCAGTTCTAGGAATTCTGTTTTACTCTTTTATTGTCATTCTTCTTATGTTTTCTCTGGCCCAGAGTGGTTGCACCTGTTCCAGCTATGAATCACAAAGATTATTTAAAAAATTATTTGTTTTCGATTGGACCGTTTGTAAAAAAACAAAAAAAAAAACAACTTTTAAGAAGCTACAGGAAGAGGTATCTCTGAACGTGCAATGAATACTAACCCTGGGCTTAATATAATACTTGACAAGTTGTCATGCTGTTAAAATCAATCCATCTATTAAATATAATGTATTTCAATAAATTCATGAGGACTTATTTTTCTCTTGTCAAAATATTCCCATTGAGTTTGCAACTGACTTTTTAGATTTGGCTAATTACCTTGTTGTCTTACCGTATGTTCACAGTTTGGTTTTCTCATTGCTTTAGCTAGTTAGCAAATTCATCAGCTTTCATTGCCTAGATGTTTCACAGTGATTTTTGACTGTTACTTCAGTATATCCCTTTTCAAACTTCACAAATATTTTTTTTTTACTTGCATTGTTAACAATGTCAAAAAAGCTAGGGTTAACTCCAAATAAATATATGTTATTCTTAACAGTTCAATCATTTGTGCAATGTAAATGTTAATTTTATTGAGCAGAATAAAACATCATAGCAAAACAAGAATATTATGTTTTATGATCATGAATATAAAATTATCAGATAGATTTAAACTGCGATCTAAATTCATAAAATTATAAATCTGTCCACATATACATAGGTTTTCTATTTGCAAAGAAATTTCTAACCAAATCGGTCGATAATCCAAAGTTTGACTAGTACATTAAAATCCTATTATAGAATATGTAACTACGTGGGTTACCATTAAAAAGTTGTTTTTTAAATAAGCAAAATATATTCTTTTTTTGAATCTGTTTCCATAAATGTAAACTTAGTATTGTTTGTAATTGGTTTATAGAAAAAATATTCGAATCTCAAAATACGTTTGCTTTTGGCGATTCAAAATAACGGCAAACCAAACAAAGTGCATTAAAACTTGAAGCAAAGTACGTCATAAAATTTTGGGTTATGGAGAAGAACAAACCATGCGAAATTTGCAGAAAATGTTTGATGAGTTGGGAAAAGCATGTTCTACTAAAAATGTTTACAAAAGAGCTAAATATAGATTTGCTACTTCGAGGTTGAATCGATAAAACAGTCCTTGGATCGGACACACATTCACCGGTAAAAAAAGTTCCTGGTGCAGCAGTTAGTGTAGCAAGTCACACAGAAAGTCTTCTCAGACAGATAAGGACTTATCAGTACTGATTTCTTTGAAAAAAAAAGTGCAACCGTACACAGTGCTTCTTATTACCAACTCATTTGTCGAAATTCAACATATTTATTGATTGACCCTCGAATATACTAGACTATCATTTCAAATACATTGTTGCTGAGGTCAATGATAATATCGATGCTTTCATTTGTAAAGAGTTGAAAGATTCTAATTGTGTTAGAATTTTCTCATGGATGCAATTATTTATCAAATCCCTGTGCTAAAGACAGGACAAAGGTAATTTTTAGCGGAGTTCCACTTGTTTTCCTTCTCTTCGACCGGTTGTTTCATTAATATAAATATCAGTATTATCTTTTATCATTCATGGTTATTTTTTAAACGTAAACCTCTATTTCACCACACAAGACCATTAGTTTTACAACTCTTTCCATTGTTAGGAGAGGTAAATTTGTGTCCTCTCTTATAAGGTCACTACATTGCTGTGACAGTCGACAAATGGGCGGTCTGTTTAAAAAGTCGTTCTTGTATAAATGGCTGAAAAAGAGTAAAACCTACTTGCATACCATACAATTAAACCACTAAAGTCTTTTCTTGATAATATCTTTAATCTTATTTGGTTATCCAAGGTTACTCTTTATATCATCCATTTTTATATGGCTTATGCCAGTAACACCCACGTGGTCCTGAGGCAAGAATTTTCAAATACATTCAGTTTTATTTGTTTTCTTCCTACTTCAAACCCCAAGTTTCTTCAGCATAGAAACATTTGGGATTATTAGCGCATTATATGGACAATGCTTTCTCAAACTTTTTCATCTTCCATTTTTGGTGTCAGATTAATTCTAGACCCACATCATCATCATCATCATCATGTCGCGCTATCAGCACGGATATTTCTGACCCTCCCTCGCCACACTTCCCTATCGTCCATTGCTTTCGACAGATCCTCAGGGCTACATCCCGTATAGGCACAGAGCTGTAGTAAGTAGCTTCGAGCCGGATGTCCTGCCTTTGCTCGTCTATGTGAAGGGGACCATAGGAGTTCGTCCCTAATTTTCCAGCAGTAACCCACGTATCTGGTTCGTTTGATTTTGATAATGAGACCCACATAAATATAAATAAAAATATCATTTGATAAGAAATACATTGCATTTACATGAGAAAAATCCAGAATATATAAATTCTGACTACATTGCATCTCATGACAATTGATGACATGTCAAATTGAACTTACAAATCTTGAATCATCTTCAGGCGTAAATCTCCTTTATTTTTCATCTGCAATAAACTACGTTTATTTCAAAGTACATCATCTGCCGTAGAAAATTCCAACTCAACTAACAATATGAAGAAAAAAGCAAGTAAGAATGAATCAACCTTTTAAGGGGCAAGGGATCAGTGGATTTTACTTTCAGTCATCCAATCAATCATTCCCTTTCAATTCTCTCCATCAATACTTTGTTCTCTTCAGGACCATTTTAAGAATTTCTCGGACTCTCTTGTGGGCCTCAGATCCCACGTTGAGTATCACCTGTCTAGAATTTTTTGACTATGTTTGAAAAATATTTTCATTTAGGTATTTTTCTTTGATTTACATTCCACTATTACTAGGTCTGCTGCATGTATATATTCCTTTATAGGGATCCAATGCTGTAGAGTTAGGTAAGGTTAATGCCTAATAATATCCGTTTTAATTGGATAATGTTCTACTAGAAATATTAATACTCATTGCCAGGTATCTTCGTTGGTTTAGAAGAAAATTAAAGTTCTATTTTAAAAACTTATTTTTTTATGGATGACACTGTATATCTTATGTAAAGGCAATTCCACCTTCTTTGTCTATTTACAAAACTGTGTTTTCCTCGAGATGTGTTAGTTTTTGAAATTTAAAAAAGTCTTACTTTAACGGCCAGTCCATCTCCGCCCAAATGTTTCTTAGTTTCTGCACCTGTACATATCTTTGTTTGTAAATGTTCCTTGCGTATTGACTGTCGGCTCGTTAGATCTGATCAAAGTTATTTTTTTTCAATGGCATCTTTTTTTTTTTTTTGAGTGTTCTCTTCAGAATTGCTTGCACTCAATGGATTGCTAATGTGTTTACATTTTGTCTGGTGCAAGGCTACAATAATGGAGGCACACAGTGAGGACCAAGCTAACTGCACATATTGTATGACGAGTTAGCCTAATCACCATGATGTGCGGTCGTTCGGATTTTCTTTTCATGATTTTCACTCGGATTTGTTTTCTATCTTTATTTTAATAGCATATCACTCTGCTAGAATTATTCAATATCAAAGCTATCCTTGTAGAAGAATAACAGTTGTGGTTCTACTTAACCTATTGTGGCGAGGGACAATAGGGTCTATAACTTTCCCAGGGATATTAGTCCGAAAGTAAACGGGGGGTGTCATCATGGTGTAATGGTTAAAGTGATGGACTGCGGAATCGTAGTACGCGAGTTCGTACTCCAGTTACGCTATTACGTTCACCTTCGGGCAAATACCCTTGGGAAAGGTATGAACCCCCTTATCCTCCCACCTATGGGTTAAATAGTACTACAAATGTTCTTCTAGCAGAAAGGATTTGGCATTAAATAACCTACAAAAGTTGATATGCCATTAAACAAAAAAACCCAAACCCGAAAGTAAATGTGATAACGCTATTAGAGTTCGAACTCGTTTTAAACAGTGACTCAAGCCAGTACGTTAACCACTACACCATGGTATTGGGTGATACGTTTGTAACATAATCTCAGGGAATTTTGTTAGTCTCATTTCCAAGGATGGATTTTAGTTTGTGGATATACCATTTATTTGTATGATCAAATTTTAATCTTTTGAACAATTCCAAGTGTATCGCATTATTATTATTATTATTATTTTTATTTACTCCTTTAGAGTCTTTCACATCAGTGTTAGCAGATGGTTTTTCTCTGGAGTTTGAGTCACAGCAAGTCTCCTCAAGTCTACGGATTCGTCTCAGGATGCTGTCGTTTGGATAGTCTCTACCCGTGCGCCAACTTCCAATTCCTCCTGGCCTTTTAATAATCCTTTAGTTAAGCCTAACGCACCAATCACAATAGGCACAATCGTCACTTTCATGTTCCACAGCTTTTTCAATTCTCTAGCAAGGTCGAGGTACTTATCTTTCTTTTCACTTTCCTTCAGAATTATTCTGTGGTCTGCCGGGACAGCAAAGTCGACAATTTAGCAAATTCTCTTTTTTTGTTGTTGATTATTATAATGTCTGGTCTTCTGGCCGGGATGAGTTGATCCGTTTGTATGTTAAAGTCCCATTGGAGTTTATGCGAGATTATGATTATTATTGCATAACTCCTAGCAACTTTTTCACAACAGAGTTAGCTGATGTTGTTTCACAGGTTCAGCGTGACAGCAAGTCTCCTTAAGTCTCTATGACTCTTCTCATTATTGTGGCCGATCTTATTTCTAATGCAATACTTTGAATAGTTTCTACTCATCCTACGATTTCCAATTCTTCTGGTCATCATAGCATTCCTTTGGGAATCGTTCCACCTGTATAATTAGAGAAATCCTCTTTTGTTGAAATTTCTGTTTAAGATTATTTGATCATCTCTTAAGCGTTTATGTATTTGTATAAACAATACTGTGGTCCCATTTTTTTTCATCATTTCTTTTATGAAACCGTTTAAACTCGCTTTACTCTGTTGCCGATAGCCAAAAGAATCCTAAAGCTTGTTATTCACAAAGCTTTACTAAGTCTGGCACGCAAAATTCAGGTTGCTTACACTACCTACAATGTGGTAATTAATCTACGTACTGAGCAATGATATAGCAGTAACACATGTGTTCAGCAGGACTTGATCGTAAATCAGCGATTCTTACCACATGAGTTATTCAATCTATATCTCACTACTAGTGAGGTTTTCACATCAGATTTAGCTGATGGTCTTTCACTGGGGTCTGAGTGACGTAGTATCTCCTCACTTCTTAAGAAGTCATCTGAATATATAGTCGATTCTAATAAAACTGTGGTCCATATAATCTCGTTTCCTATTCTGATTTCCAAATCCTCAAGTAATTTATTAATGTTTTTTTGGGACTGTTCCTAGTACGCTAATTACAATAAGTATTACCGTTACTCTCATGTTCAATATCTTTTTCAGATCTCTGACAAGGTCCAAGCATATGTTAATCGTTTTGTGTTATTTTATTTTCTCTTTATTGTCTGCCAAAAAGGTAAAATTCCCTTGATGGCAAGCTCTTTTTTTCTTGTTAACAGTCTGTCTAATCTTCTGACGGGGACTAGATGATATGCTTTCATGTCTCCTATTATTATCATTATTATCATTACTCATTCGATAGATTTTCTTACCAGCGTAAGCTGATGGTTTTTCACTGGAGTCTTAATGACAGCAAGTTTTCAAGTCTACTGGACTCGTCTTAGTATTCTGGCCAATCTGAAGAAAGCAATCGTTTGGATTATCTCCAGTCGTCTTCTTATTTCCAAGTCCTTGTGCCAATCCTTTAGTGACTTTACCGAGTGCATCGATTACAACTGGTATTACCATCACTTACATGTTTTATACTTTTTCAGTTCCTTAGCAAGGTACAAGAACCTATCTCTCTTTTCACTTTCTTTCAATTTTACTCTATGGTCAGCCGGGTCAGCTTAATGTACAATTCAGCAAGTCTTCTCTCTTTTGTTGATTTTTGTTAGGGTTGGTCATCTGGCTGATATTAGTTGATCCGTTTGTACATCAATTATTATTATATTATTATTTAGTCCTTTGGAATTTTGCACATCAGCGTTAGTGGATGGTTATCATTATCATTCTTTTGTGAGTTTTTCACACCAGCGTTAGCTGATAGTTTTCACTGGAGTTTGAGCTACAGCAAGTTTCCTCAAGTCTCAAGGACTCTTCTCAGTATTCTGGCCAATCACAACAATACTGTAGTTTGGATGGTCTCCACTCATTCTCTTATTTCAAAGTGTCCCGGCCCAGTACCATTTCTTTGATAACTATACCGAACACGCCAATTACAATTGGTATCACGGTCACTTTCATGTTCCAAAGTTTTTTAGTTCTCTTACAAGGCCTAGGTAATTATCTCTTTTATTTCAGTTTTATCCTGTGGTCAACCGACACAGCAAAGTTTAGAGTAGAATGCTATACAATCAAAACGACTCGTATAAGCAATGACGTCTACAATATTGAAACTCTGTGGCCAAAAATGTGAATATGCAGCAGTTCAAGAATAATCATTTATAGATGGAATTTTATTTTTGGTTAGAAACTTTCAATAATACAGGAATAGGTGATAGATTATACATGATAATATCCAGATTGAGATTGTGATTCATTGATTTTAACGATATGTCAACATGACTTGGATTGTTTTATACCTAATTTTTAAGGAATTGAGTTCATAGAATGTTCCCATTTGTACTTCTTTTGGGTAATCATTTGCAAAGCCCTTTTTTTAGACTTGGTGGAATCAAATACGAATAATTTTAAAACAAATCTATTTGACCCTAAATGGTAATACCACTCTGGATCAGAGTGGAGCTTGAAGTAATGCCAATGAAGGGGTATTCCAAATTCTCCAAGAGCAGCAGCCTCACGAATTTGATACATGCCGACTAGACAAATTATTTTGGTAGGTGGTGTCTTACTCTAATGAAGAGGGATGCAATCAGAGTCTTCTAAGCAACGCTAACATGGTGAATAACTATATCACATTTGTTTCATAATGTGTCTTTTGAAATGATAAAACCCTGGAAAGCATCATCTGAAAGAAATAACTTTTTCTTATTAAAAATGTGTTGTTTTATTTTTTTTGGAAATGCGTATTCATAGCTGATATATCATATACAAACATTATGCTAATTCTAGTAAAATATTCATAAAATGGAACAAGTAGAAATGTATTATATAACAATTGTTAAATATTGCTTTGTGTAATGCTTAACAAACTACGCCAGCAAAACCTTTTAGCGTGATTATTTCTTTCTGGGTGCTCATTTTTTTCTGAACTTGTGACAAGCTAAACAAAGATCTGTAAATGATAAGTGTATTACAAGTTTTCCTATGGATAGAAGATTGTTTCCGACCGTAGATATTAATATAATCAGGAGCAATTTTAGTATCGAAAAAATTCACCATTTCAATTCAAGATAAAAAAAATTTACTATTTTACTTTTGCTTATGCAAATTGGCAATGACATGAATGTCGTCAAAATGATTTAATCAGCATGTCAAGCCGTCAGAAGTTATTTTATGCCCGGAATATAAGGAATTAGGTACAATATATCTTTATATTTAGATTTTAACGTGCATTTATATGATATCAAGCAATAATATCTAATACAAATAATTCGCAAACACTCATAGAAGGAAGATTAATTGGTTCAACCAGTCCAGGTTAAAGAGAATCTTGGAGTAATGACAGTGAATTGATAATCTACACGTCTTCGATTTCAGAAGTCCAGCATCACTACTAAATGCAGTTTAGTGGTCAAACCCAGGATACGGACTGACCTTCGAGCAATGAAACATATATCCTATTCCATATATTCATCTAGCATTTCAATATACTCAACGCATGGTTTTCAGGGTTATGTAACCCTTTCAAAGAGTGGTTGAAACAAAAGGGAAATAGAGAGAGTGACAGAGTGCCAGACAAATTGAGGCAGAGATAGTGGAATAATGACGTCATATTTAAGAGTTCGGAAAATTTGGCCACTCATAGTTACCATAGTTACCATGGTTTTTCAAGTTATCCTGATGGGGATATTAACAGTGATGTTGGAATATATACGACGAAAAATGAGAAAGTATGTACTCAATTCACTTCAAACTCGCACTCATCACTTCAAATACTTCACACACACACACACACACACACACACACACACACACACACACACACACACACACATATATATATATATATATATCCCAAAACTTCTGCAGGGGCAGGATATATATATATATATATATATATATATATATATAATAGAGGGGCTCGTGGTGTAATGGGTATTATCGTAGAAAATGGACACATACACACACACACGCACGCATATATATATATATATATAGAGAGAGAGAGAGAGAGAGACAGACAGACAGACAGACAGAGAAAGAAAGAAAGAAAGAAAGAGAGAGAGAGAGTTAGAAGTAAAAAAAAAAACTATTTTATCTGTCAACTATGACTTAATTGTTAATTAATGACAAAACATTTTTTCTAATTTTATACGCAACATACTGACTGCCAAAAGCTTGAAACATTAACTTCATTTTTTTGCGAAAAAATTCAACATTCTGTTTCTTTTACCTACCCCCAGAAATAATACAGAAAAATGTCAAATTGATGAGTTTCAAAACCTAAATCTATTTGTCAGTCTATCACATAATTTCGCTGATTCACTATATATATATATATATATATATATATATATATATATATATATATATATATATGGGGTGTGTATGTGTGTGTGCACAGTCTCCGTCTTTTTATATACCAATATATATAATCGTTGTGAATGAGAGGTGTGACTTTTTCTCTATAAATCCTATCTAGTTTGCGCATATATATATATATATATATATATATATATATATATATATATATATATATATATAATTTACACCTTTTTTCCTTATCAATCATTTGCGGCTCATTAATTTCCTTCTCTTTTTTTATGTCTTTTATATCAAAGTATTTGTGAGACTTGTAAACTAGAAAAAGCTATTTAATTAAAAAGGAAAAAAATGAATCTTCTACGTCAGAATGTTTCCCGTTAACATTTATTTAGTAATTATAAATCTTTTGAGAAATTGATGCAAGTTTTAATTAACTTTATTCTAATATTACAATTTAGAAATAATTTTCATGCAAAATACCATTACTCTTTTCATGTCAATCATTAAATGAATGAACACACGCGGGAATTTCAAAATAATTATTTGCGACTTTTATGGAAAAATCTATGTGCCATATCTTTTAGAATGATCAGATTTAGGTATTTAAATACAAAATAAGTATCTTGTCTTTGATGGTAAGAAAAAAGAAAAAAGAATGACCTATAAAAATAACTGGTAAGACTCCACGCACTTACACTACCACTTAAATAAATGACTGAGATTTGTTCATGCAAACCAATGGTACATGTACACACCATATGCTTTTCTTGAAAATAAAAGAAACAACGTTTCATGGGACTTTGAACTTCAAACAGATCACTCAGTCCAGTGCATGAGACAGAAAGACTGAAAAACATTTAAAGGGAGAGGGTTAAGGAAGCCATATTGTATTAACGAGATTTTCATGGAGGATCATGCGACAGTAAGTCTGGTCGATTATCTAGCTTTTTTCTTGATATCCAAGTTGATTTTAGTAATGTTATCAAATTCTTTCAACTTTTTGCGTGGATTCAAAAACTTTTCATACAAATTTAAGATATTTTGCCCTAGCTTTCTTTTTCTGCGTAACTTGGTTCAACTTCAACATTTTTATAAACAATTATGCTTACTAATGATTAATTTTAACGGCATGCTAGCCTATCTGGAGCTATTCTATGGCAAGAAGTTAGAAAGCGAATCGCGTTAATTGTATGTCCATATTTTAATTTTTGTGTATTTGCTTCTAAAGAGTTTTATTTATCTATTTATTTATCGATCAATCTATCTATTTTGTAAATGGTTTTCTCGAATACGATTAATTCTTAACAGGTTCTATCATTTAGAGTCAGTGTTGACCAGGGAGTAATGCGAAAGAAACGGTACTCTACAATTACCAGATCTATAGATTTGGAGGCCTGATGCAGTTTATAGTCAGCTTTATGCAGTTTATAGTCATATCAACAACACCCCTATTCCAAGGGGTTGGTGTCTAAAACCAAATCAGGTAATACATTCATCGTATTCGAAGCCCTATAGAGAGGAGGTTCTTTTTATTTTAAAAAGAAGCAGCAAATTACCAAAATTTGTAAATCATTACGCCGTTAGAATTTAGCAAAATATTTTAAACAGTCAATTATTTCAATGTCTCAAAAAGACGTTTTGAGACTTCAAAGTAACGATTAATTTATGTACGGTTTTATTTAAAAGGCATGTGAAGATGACATAAAAACGTACCATTCTCCTCGTAGTTTTATTCTATGAATTAAAATGCATAAAAAATGGATATATATCTATATACGGTGAGTGACGAAATCAACAATGATATCGACCAATACATATTATTTAGAATAATACGTGCTCTCGAGCGGTAGTCCATTTTTGAAAATATCTCTCCACAAGTCAACGGAGCATACAGTCAACATAATGACTTTATAAAATTATTTCATAACCTACTGTAAAATACCAGCTGCCCTGAATAAAAAAAAGAGCATATCCAAAATAAAAACCATTTATGCATATAAATATGTATTTTAAATGGGAAATAATAAAATTTACAACAACAGCAACAACAACAACGACGAAGACGACAATGACGACAACAATAATATTAATCACAATACAGTCCATGAGGGATTTTTTTTTTTTTTTTTGCTTGAAGTAAAAATGGTGGTTATGGTTGTTAGAAATATTGAGGATGGTAGTGATAACGATTGCTTGGTTGGTTATCGTAAAATATCATTCTTTTTTTTTTCTTTTTTTAAGGCGGTAAACAGCACAGGCACATGCTCACAAGTAGTTTGAAAAGTATGATTTGCAGATGTAGAAAAGCAACAGCAAATAACTGCAAACAAAGAACTGCATCACTTTGAGCTTGAAGTACACAACCCTGGGAGTGGCCAAAACATATGCCGGCAAACACACACACACACACACTCACACATGCAACACCACAGAACACATTACCGCATTCGTCTAAACACACACACACACACAAACACATACACACACTCATATATAGATAGATAGATTGATAGATAGATTTATAGATAAGCTTTTTCTGAAATAGATTGACGTATCTTTAGAAAATTTGTTTTATTTAGAACTAAAACTTTTCCAAATGTTAAATCCTGAATCAAGGTAATCTTTTTGGCATAACAAAAACATCTCGAGTCTTGAACGATCCCTTGTCTTGAGGTTTAAAAATTACTCTTAAAAAGCCGTTTATTACATGAGTTTATATAGTATAATAATGTCATATATCATCATCGTCATCATCACGTCGTGCATATATCAAGGGTTCCCTTGACTCTCTCTCAATATCCATCGCTATCAGTCATCGCTCGCGGCATCCATTGTCCACACAGAACTGACCGTAAGTTTTTGCCGGACTGGCATCACTCCTGTGTCCATGTGTCGGAGTCTAACTGGAGAAAGTCGCTTATAAGTTCGTCTTTTCTTCTTCAGGATTGCTCCGCATGCTTTGTTCGTCTTAATTTTTTGCTTTGTGAGATGAGAAATAAGTGGATAAACTGCAGCTGTGTTCTGGCGTGCGGCTTGCAGGATTTCTTCAAAAACAGTACACAGCATTTTTTAGTATTTCCGATCTAACTTTTTTTTTATCCAGGCATTTCTTTTAAGTCTACGTGGTATAACAGTACAATACTACTGACACGGCCACAGCTTGGAAGAATTCCCATTTATTTTATCATAGAAATCCAATTTTTATATAATCACTTTCTGTAGATGAGATATTGCTACCGAGATATATCAACTAGTCCACTAATTTCTGAGGCTTAAGCATCTGCATGAAAGAACAATGACAATTAAATCATTGAAGGTTTTAACAAGGCTTCCTAATCCTTAAACTCTAAATTCTCAAAATCTCGGAATATTCGTGGGTGTAAATTTTGAACTGTCTACAGAGAGATTATCTGTGAGAGACCATATAAAGTCTGTGTAAAATATACATTAAAACCACATATTACAACATATAGTTTTCATGCTCTCGTGATTATCACGGAAAATGTATCGTAAATCGTAGGTCTGGTGTTAGATTCCGTACTTTCCATGTACCAATCACTCATAAATTTCAGTTCTTTAGACTAAGTAAGTTATAAATTGTTAGTTGCTATTTGGGTCTTTATTTTGTGTTTTATACTTGCATATTATGTACACACACAAATATATATATATATATATATATATATATGTGTGTGTGTGTGTGTGTGTGTGTGTGTGTGTGTGTGTGTGTGTGTGTGTGTGTGTTGGGTATTCTTAAAAGGGATACAATCAAACAAGGTGGTGCTTGAGAGTGAAAGGAGCAGTGAACACGTTTTTAGAATAAAGAAAGGGTTTTACTGCAAGGGAGATACAATATGACAGATTAGGACGCTATGAATCCTCAAAGCAAGGACAGGTATAATACTGTGCTCACTGTATATATAAATTACTCCACATGACTGGGACGGAGTGTGGGATATTCCATTACAACAATATATATATATATATATATATATATATACCCAACTCCACCACACAAACAGAATATAATACTAGGTCAGTTTTAAAGTGGATTTTAACAGGTTTTAGTTCATAGTTTTTCTTCTCCTAGACCGGTTGCCATACCAAAGTTAAAGAGTCCCGTCTGTCTTACTATTTACCAATAGCCGATGGAAGAAACACTTGCTTCATATCAGAAGAATGTTATCAGTGTGAAATGCAAACAGCCTTTTCAAGGATATGACCTCCTGTCACCGGGTTCATTTCCGACGACAGTAACAATTACACAAAGAGCGCCTCAATATATATATATATATATATATATATATGAAAATCAAATGAAAAACACAAGGTCTTCAGAGAATAATTTTATTCATAGAAATATTTCCCATCGTTGAACTAGTCGTGCGTGTAAGTACCTAAATGTAACAAAAAGTTAAGAAAGTTTTAAAACATTCTATTACAAATTTGTGTGATGTAATTAGCGTTCCAAAACTTAGTTTCAATAAAGATCTATCTATCTATCTATCTATCTATCTGTGTTTAATATA
>OY757916.1:70290073-70337573 GCA_963585895.1 Sepioteuthis lessoniana | reverse complement strand
ATCGGTTTCACGAGTTCAAATCCTGCACATGGGTCTTTGCATTACATGTAGTGCTAATACCATAAGGAAAGGCATGAATCCAACAAATCTTTCTCCAGCAATGGGAAAATGATATGGCAGACTTGGAGCTTTAACTTTGGTATGGCAACAAGTCTAGGAGAAGAAAAACTCTGAATTCAAAATCGAGTTGGAGATGGATTGGCCTCTTCTGACTGTTCTTGCACCAGACACACTACATAACTTGCACCCCCACTTCCAAACTAGGATAACTCTTTCTCTCTTTCTCTCTCTCTCATGGCCCAGTTGGCCAGGACTGCAGAAAACACCGCTCTCTGTCTCTCTCTGAAGAGGGGTAAGACGCCTTTCTAACGAGTTTCATCGATATAACACTAAACCATCTGATGATGTGGCTCCATTAATGCTGGAGCTTTGTTGAGATCGGCCAGAATACTGAGAAGAGTCCTGGAGTCCTGAGAAAAGCTTTTGTCTGAATAGTCTCGAATCATCCTCTGATTTCCATCTCTTTCAGTCCCTTTTCCATACTTTCAGGGACCATTCTTAGCGCGCCAACGACAATTGGTATCAGCGTCGCTCCCCTGTTCTACAGCTTTCTTAATTCTCTTGAAATTTTTAACTACTTGTGTTTCTTTTCGCTTT
This sequence comes from Sepioteuthis lessoniana, assembly GCA_963585895.1. Taxonomy (NCBI): domain Eukaryota; kingdom Metazoa; phylum Mollusca; class Cephalopoda; order Myopsida; family Loliginidae; genus Sepioteuthis; species Sepioteuthis lessoniana. Next base: position 70,336,916 of record OY757916.1, on the reverse strand, counting down.
ATTTGGTTTTCATTTTGTGGTCTGCTCGGACGACAAGGTCACGACTCTTTTCGTTTTTTTTTTAAATATCACCAGATCTGTTTTTCTGACTGGGATTAGGTTTTCTGTTTGTATCTCAAAATCCCAGATAATTTTATGAGTGTCATTCTCTTGCAGGGATCATTGTTTAGTTGTATATGTACCATTTCATAGGGTTGTCAGATTTTAATTAATTGCTTAAATCACAGTGGATCGCCTTTCCCACCCAGTCACATCTAGTTTTATCCTCTTTTTACGCTATATTGCTGCATTAGCTTAATATGTTTCGTCACTATCTCCACAATATCTCCCCACTTACAGTTCTGTTGCGTATTATTGATTTACATTTTAATACAATTGGTCCTGATGATGTTTTCTTCTACAGTTCGAATCAATTCAGTTTCTCTATTTAGGTTTTCTTTTTATAGCCATCTTCATGTTGTATATTGACCTCCGACCCGGCCTAGCTGTCAAAATAGGAAATGCACCTGTTACTTACACAGGTGCATCCGATCGAGGAATATCAGAATATAACCTTGAACGTGGACGGGTTGAATGAGAGCGATTTGTGACGCCCCCAAGAAGAAGGTGGGTGTCGAACTATTATATAACTCGGAGCACAGGAAGTTCAGTCAGTTGGAGATAAGATGCGGTAGAGACATCCAGCACCCAGAGAGGCTGGGCTCCTAGGCCCCCGGTTGAGCAGCCCAGGATAACGGAAAAGAAACGCTGTTATGACCATAAGAGTAGGGGTCAATGTGTTGCAGTTCTGTTCGGTCTCCAACTCCCTCTCACAGTAAAACCTTTAGTAACCCTTTCGAACCCTTTCAAATAAAGTGAGAGGTATATTTTTTTAAAGCACAGTGTCACTCGTCTTTATTGTGTCGTTATGATTCTGCATGCAAATGTATATGTGTATGTATAGTTGTCCATGGCTATACAACATTCAGATCATTTTGTGAGATATTTCGCCAGTTTGTCATTTGAAATGTACATACAATTGTTTTTTTTTCTCTGTTCTGGTTGTCCTTGTGTCGTCAGTGCTGTTACTGGCCGGTACAATTAACCTTTTTTGTTTTTTTAATGTAGTCTTTTTATCGATGTATCCACACTATCGTCAATGTTAACGAGTCCTCTACCACCTTTTTTGGACATATTTTGTCTTTGTCATCTTTGTCAAATGGATCAGTGGACAAGAAAGTTGATGTCGATGCACAAAGACTTATATCCTCTTGGTCTAAATTCCTCCCTGGTCCATTTGAAGAATTATCCCTTGCTTTTTCTCTTTTTGTTATTGTTGTTATAATAATAATTATTATTACTCATTCGAGTTTTTTACATCTGCGTAAGCTGATGGTCTTTTGCTTGAGATTGAGTGACAGTAAGTCCCCTCAAGTCTCCAGGACTCTTCTCAGTATTCTGGACGTTTTCAATAATAGTGTTTTTGGATGGTCTCTCCTCGGCTGCTAACTTTCAAATCCTCCAGGCCCTTTAGTAATCCTTTAGTTACCGTGCCAAAAGCACCAATCACAATTGGTATTATTGTCATCTTCATGTTCCACGGTTTTTTTTAATTTTCTAGCAAGGTCGAGGTACTTATCTCTCATTATTATTATTATCATTATTATTATTATTATAATTATTATTAATTAGGGATACTTATTTGAAAAAAATGGCTTTGAATTTAAATATCCAAATAGCATATAATTAACACATATTCACGCACTCACTCACGCACAGATGCATGCACATTGATACGTACACACGTAAGCGTACACTACATGAACATACAGGCACTCAGACACACGTACACGTACGTGCTCTGTGCATAAAATTAAACTGCCTCTGGTTGCAAAACTCCTGTATTGGATCTTTGCCGAGAATGAAATCAGCTTTTCGTTGCTATTATTCTCAGGTACTCTTAGGTTAGATAATATATATATAATTGAAAATTTCTGTAATGACATGAGTGATAATGTTGTGTAGTATACTGATATGGCCAAATTTATTTTTCGTTTGAGTCCCATTATTGTGGCCTTTGTACGAAACCAACCGTGCTGCAGTAAACTAATCTTGTAGATCAGCAAATAATCAATCAGCTTAGTTTGACTCTCATTGCATTATGAAAAGTGCATTAAATGATTTTTGTAAGTCCATTAATAAAATGCATTAAAATTATATTTTCTTGTCAAATTACTTACTAATCCCATATTCCGTAAGTCTATTCAAATGGTCACGTTCAAATGATGGACACCCAGTGTAAGTCTTTTCCAAAATGACTGATGAAAGCCTAAAATCTGTTTAAACTGTTAGATGTCTGATTTGTTAATTCTGGCTTCGGACTATCTCCAGGTTGATAGCGATAATTCTCCGTCAAACAGTCTCAATTTAAGATTTTAAAATGGAAATAAATATTGAAATATTTTCTCTGTAAATTTTTTATCACAGCTCTTATACTCCCTTACCCCGCTCAGTTCGTATAATAATCTCATTCGCAATATTACATTTATCTTAGTATTACCTGATTTTCATCAAGTGTCAATTTTAGCTAATATGAGATATCTCATACAAGTTTACTATTGCACTAAAATTGTTACTTGGGACATCATTTTCGCTTATTTCCATTGGATTAGAGTACAGAATAGATCTGAGAAGTTCCCAGTCAAAAAGGGAGTAAACGAGAACCATGCTATGGATCTGGTATTCCACACATTTATTCTGCAGTTTGAATAATTCGTCTACAATAGAGGTGCTCGTAGAATGAAGGTTGTCGTTGTTGTAGATGGTCACAGCAACAAGATTTCTAATCATGGACAAGGTTGTTTGCGTTTTACATAGTGCTGATACACTTGAGAAAGGTGTAAATTCAACTAATCTCCCTCCAACAAAAAGTAAACTGTCGAGCTGGCTGGGCTGTTTATTAATGATATGTCTCTGTTCTAGAAGAAGGAAATCTCTGACTTATAACCAGCTAAATGTAGTGTCACATCCTTGAGGTGAATACATATTCGACTATAATTCTTGTTTCTTTAACGCTCTCATCAAAATTATCTTACAAAAAGAAGACGTCATACTTTTCTAAACGAAAGGCATGTTAAATGAAGCACTGAAAATGCAAAAATTATTGTAATCAAATTTTACAGAGAATCTAATAGATAATATATGAAAAATCCAGCAGCTGGAAGAAAGACGAGTAGACAAAGTTATACATCTATTCCAATGGGCTAGGTATTACTAGATGTTTCATCCAGCAGACTAAACCGAATCTTGAAGCGGTTACCAGCAATGGTCATTTAAATGGTAACAGGAGTTGGCCAGACAATTTCTCTTACTCGAGGTGGTAGCAAGGGTTACGTGTTCCGTACACTGCAATAAAAGACGCTGGACCTTTTTTATTCGGCCTTTTTCTTATTTTGTGGTTAGGTTGTGAGGAGAGAACTGTTTTTGTGAACGGTGATCGAAGCACGAATTAAACTTACGAGAAGTGTTCTGCTCCAAGAAGAACAAAGAACCTAGCCCACATGTTAAGTCAATTATTCATTTCCCGCCTCTACGGCTTCAGGGACTGAATGGGGAGAATAAAGCAAAAAGGTCCTAACGCTTAAGACCACTTGTGTTTTTGTGCTTTCACTCCTCATCCGACTGGTGGCCATCGTTGACATAACAGTCATTGATGACCAAGCTACGAAACTTTCAGTTAAGATTCTGAAATAAAGCTAACAAGTTATGAATGAAGAAGTGATAGACAGAAATAAAACAGCTGACAAATCAGACTTCTTTACTATTCTTTTGATTATACTGATCGTAACTTTCCGGACAATAAAAAATTTGCATTTTCCTTGATAATCCAGTCTTTTCACCGTGTTCAGCATTTTATGGAGGTCATTTTTGTACAGGTGCATAGTGGAGTTCATGCCTGAAAAGATAAGAACGAAAAGCAAACTGATTCATTCATAAAACTGTTTCGTATTATTTACTAAACTTTGGTTATTTCAGCTAAAAACAAAACAAACATGCTTCGATCCCTCATTGAGGAACAAAATACACTATCAGCAATAATGATCTCTTAGACCCGCTTTCAAAAACCTCCAAAATAATCCTGTTTTTTTTTTCATTCATTTCTTGAAAACAATAAATATCTATACATGATAAATTTTCATCATTTTTTTTATATGTATGGAATGATATACTCTTAGATACCTAAAATTCAAGTTAACGAAAAATACCTGTGAGTTTTAGCATTTAATCTATATATATATATATATATATATATATATATATAAGATGTAATTTGCTATACTTATAAAGAGTGGTCATTATCGGAGAATGGGTATAAGAATAGAGTCAACGGCGCTTGGCAGCTGTCAGTTTCTCGTCTATGTGATCATCAGAACGAGCGTCAAAATAACCATTATGTTTTGAATGGGTCATATGTAAACTACACATCACTAGTGGCCATAATGCACAATCAAGTATTCCGTTAGGTGTACGACGTCTGGTGACATGATCAAGAACTATGTGTTATAGAATTATTTAGATATGTAAACTAGTAAATTATCCTACTGTGTACCCACTGATTTTATTCACACATCCAAAATGCTATTCACCCCTTGAGGTTTATCTGAAGCACTGCTTTAGATTGATAAAAGATAGCTGCTGGTATAACTCGAAATCGGTTTTCCTTTTTTAAATTTACTTACAAAAATGTTACTTTACGTGAACACAAGCTCGTTGGACATTGACTTGGATATTCAAGTTCCTCTCCTCAACCTGGCTGAGGGCATTTCACATTGCTCTTATACCTTTGAAAAATTATGAACAAACTATCTTAGCAATGGTTAAATAATAGGACAAACTGGGTCTAACATTGGTATGACAACCGGGTTCAGAGAAAGAAAACTCCATTCAAACCAATTGTGGTCCGGGAGAAGTTTTGGTTCTTTCAAGCTATTCCTGCCTAAGACACGCGACATCCTTGCTATCCATTTGATAAAACCGTATTACAGATCAATGATATATTTTATCAACATATTCAGTGCTCAAGTCATCAACTAAAAATGATGTTTGAATAGGGAATTCGAATATGATCTGTGACAAGGTTACTTTCTACCAAAATGAATGTACTTTTGGCAATATTTTTGTTCATGATTCTTTACTCTCTACCCACTTTGTTATCTTCACGAAAAATCCTTCTCGCCGGCACGCTAAAATAATATATTCCCTTTTTTTTATTCAATAGCAACAAAAAATCTTTTAATTTATTCGTCAAAAATAAAGGAACATTAACGATAGAATTTAAATTAATGCTACTTGTAAATTGAATAAGATGATTCGTGCATGTGCAGCCCGTTATCCAGATGGTTCCTTTTCTAGACGGCAAATAAGCGACCCATCACAAAATCATATCGTAGATATTTTTCTCAGCATTTTCTAACGCACTCTTTTTTTCTAATCCTTGAGATCTAAGCGGGCTAACCTTTTGTTCAAGATAAATAACACTATATGTAATCAACACACAATTTGCACCCATTTGTTGAGTAATTTTCTCATTACTATTTGTGTAAGGCCTCAATGTACTGTGCTCCTTGTGAGGACATAATTCACATCGGCAGTAATTCAACATTAAAAAAATTATAGAAAATGTAAATATATTAAAGATAGAGGAGTCTATATTTCAATAGATGTTCCATGAACATGTATGCATAATATTAGGGTTTACAAAAATTGTTTATCGTCACTGGTGAAGGAGGAAATGTTATGATTAATCACATAAAATAAAAAATGATTGGCATCGAAGGTGTCCTGATATGATTCTCTGCTGATTTTCATCGCATATTTACAAAGGTTTACTTTGCTGTTCACAAAAAATAAAAAAACAATATTGAATACAAATCAGCAGAAATGGTCTTAGAAAGTAGCAATATCAAATTTGATTCTATAGAAGTCGTTTTAGAGACTAGAATTATGAAATATGATTAAATATAAATGGTTTTAAAGGGCAGAAATGTTAAACATGATTCGATAAAAATGGTTTTAAAGGCTAATAATATCAAATATAATTCGGTATAAATGGTTTTAGAAACTAGTAATATTGAATATAATTCGAAATAAATGGTTTTAGAGCCTAGCAATATCGAATATAATTGAATAAAAACGGTGTGAGTTATAATAACTAACACCGTTTTTATTCGAAAGCAGTAGACACGTGTTTCAGAATAAGAATGTCGAATATAATTCAATATAAAGAGTTTTCGGGTCAAGCATTCATCATCATGTCGTGCTGATAGCACGGATATCCCTGACCCTCTCTCGCCACTTTTCCCTATCGTTCATCGCTTCAGGCAGGTCTTCAGGACAAGCATTAACAGACTTTTAAATTTGGGAAATTATATTTGCTCATAAATTACTAATTTCTAAAATTGATTTTCTGTAATATGAAAGGTTACTGTAATTTTAGACATTTGGTTAAATATGGTTTAATTTGGTTGCCGTGTTTAATTCCATATCAACCTTCGTAGGTTAATTAATGCCAAAGTCCTTTTTGCAGAAGAATGGTAGTGAAACCATTTAACTCATACTTTTGGGGGACCAAGAAACCCCAATTCGCAAGGGTATTAGTCCAAAGGGTAACATAATAGCACGGCTGGAATTCGAACTCGGTTACTTCATCACGTTAGCCACCACGGTACGGAAACTTTCTCTGACTGAAATATGAAAACATGAGAGACATAATAGTTACTGTCGTACCAAATAAACTCGTCGAGTTAAACTCCAATCGTCACTGAAGTTGATTACCTTTTACTCTACGCTAATATTCTTCGAAAAGCAGAGACCCTTTTCTTTTCTCACAGCTAAGGGTAAATTGTTGGGGAAACTAGGCTTCCTAGCCTTTAAAAGAGCAATCAGTTTAGAAAGAAGAAAATTCTGAATTCAAACCTTTACCTGTATCGCCCCCTGTCGGCGAGGCTTAGAATGCGCTGAATGAATCCTATGAAAAAGTGGTGTCTGGAATATGACACTGAACGGAATGTATTTTCGAGGCTTCAGTTTAGTAACTCTGGAGTTGTGGAGAGCCTCTTCGTTTCCATTATACCCAGATCCACGAAGAAATCTGGATTGGCTCTCTTTGTTTAAAGGAATATCAACATTTGTATGTAATTTAATGCCAAAGGCAACCTTGCAGAAGGACACGTATAGTGCTATTTAAAGCATTGCTGGGAAGAAAGGGCTTTGACCTTTTCTTATTATCCTATTAAGCGGAAGTTAACCAAAAAGTGACTCATCGATCCGTTCGGAAATCATTTGTATCAGATAGAAATACTTGATATCATAACCTAAGAAAAAAAAAACATTTAAGAAACTACAAAAATGTTAATATGAACGTTCTGTGTATGCAATTCCGTCACCTCTAAGCATAAGATAACCCCATACGGATAGCCATATGGTTCAAATCAATCAGCCGTTCTGCGAAGACATTAATACTAAGCTGGATAGCAGCCGGCTCATCCCTTGAAAAAAATCTGTGCTTTGAAGTCAAGAGACCTGCCACCTCGGCAACTACTGGTCTTCAATAAAAAGCCAAGATCCAGGAACAGATCAATAGTCTCATGAGACGAATGTTTGCCATTATATAGAAATATATCACCCACAAACTTGAGGAATTTTAAAACAATGAGAATGTAGTAGTCTGAATTGAAATATTGTAACTTGAAATGGTTGTTCTATAGTCTAACTACTGGGCTCAGCTCACAAAGTTAATTGAACGCTGCTGTAGAGACGTCATAAGAGTATAATATAAACAGACAATGGCATTCAGTTATCTGCCCAGACTAAAGAAATTGTAATAAAATAGAACAGGGAGATTACGTCCCCTTTTAGGATCTTTTGTTACAGACAATCACCAATCATGAGTATAGGTCGTACGAGATTTAAGTGTTTCCCGTAAATGAACAAATACTTCTATTATGTCACTCGTTTTGTCCACATAGCGCTTCAAAGGACACGATATGCAAATGTGGGATCATTTAAAGGAAGCGCCTACCAATATAAAATCACATTTGCCGTGCCTTTTGGGGAAGGCATTGAATTAAAGAAAGCGTCTTTTGTGCGACATAGCATAGGCATCGTGATTCAAATTCAAGAAGGCTCTGATGCTAAGTAATTAGATAAGTAGACAGACACTTAGATCTGAAGGTTTGAACATTCTTAAACTGGTGAGTAGGTTGTGGGTTGGTTATCTTGCAAGGTGATATTAAAGCATCGATACGATTTAGAGTAATATAAAGTTTGTGTGCAGAATTCCCAGCGCCCTCTTTTTTGAAATCTACAAATTGAATACACGCTACGAATCTTTCTTCTTCTTCTTCTTCTTCTTCTTCTTCTTCTTCTTCTTCTTCTTCTACCAATACTGACATATATACATCTAATGCTTACCAAGTGAATGAATGTATTCACCTAACCCTTCCCTAACAAGTTGAATGCGACACAAGGTCAAATTTGAAGCCGACAAAAGCTGGTTTGAATTAAGTTTTTTTCCTTCTCATAGACTGGTTGCCTAACAAAGTTTAAAGAAATTAGTCAGCCGTACTATTTACGCATAGCTTTAAGGAAAACAGATAGATTCATGCCTTTACCAAAAGCAGTAGAACGAAATTAAACGCAGACCGACGGGACTTAATCTCGGGTCACCTATTCCATTTCCCACCGTTACGTCAAGTGCGCTTCTAATTAAAACCAGTTTATCCAAAATGAAGTATTGAGTAACTTAATGGATTCATGCCTTTCCCAAAAGCATTAGTTGAAACTTAAATGCTAATAGCATCGTCTGGAATATTAACTTGATACGCAGATTCTATTTAGTAGGTGTTATTCACGAATAGCCTTGTGCCCAATTAACATATCGCTAAAAGAAAGGTTTTGGGGAATAACTTAGAGTTCACTTAAAATGTTTTTATGGTTCTAAGGAATATATTTTAATCTGGTAGGTCTGGCTCAAGGCTATATGAGTGAAGAGTAAACTTTTTTGTGCCCAGAAGAATAGCTAGCTGAGATACATAGCTAATTATCTTTCTCTGGCAAGTAACCATTCGTTGCGTTTGCAAGTCATTAAGAGATATCAATCCTCAACTGGTATACAATGTCGTGAGCCGAGTTAGCTGGGGCTATAGAATATATCAATTAGATCTCTGCAAAAGGATAAAATATTTCTCTGGATATGAAGGTGAGGCTCCATTCCTGGAATTTGGGAATGTGGAGTGCCACTTCATTTTCATTACTCAGGTCCACTCTAATCAGAAGTGTTAGTATCTTTTAGTATCTTTTAGACTTCCCTGTATGAGCCAATTAAGAATATACCATCATTTTCTATTCTTAAAACAGTTTGACTGAACAAAAAAATAACTGTTAAATTGAATTATTAGTTTTTTACTGAGTGCAAACAAAACTATAAGTGTTCGATAGCAATACTTGAATCCATTTAACTGTGTGCAAACAAATGAGTTCTGGCCATTTAAGAATAACGATACCGACAAAAATTTCGTTCATATATCATTTTTGTTTAATATATATGTATAAACAGGCTTTGACATTAAATAACCTACTAGGGTTGTCATGCTGTAAAACATAGCCAACCAACCAAATATCAGTTTTGTGTTACTTATTGCAATTCACAGATTGACAACCTTGATTTTGATCTTTGTTACACTGTCTACTTGCAAGAGAGTGTACATATTTTGTTCAGATTTTCAATATTTACTGTGTAAAATAATCATGACTCAAAGAACGCAACAATATTGCTCACAAAAGGAGTTAAAAATATTGATTATAATAACTTCTATTATGAAATGAATAACATTTGTATTTTACTGTAATGTTATAGGTTTACTAAACACTCAGTTTTTTTACAAATATTTCAAAACCTATATACCCAAAGTTTCCGATCATTATTATTATTACACCTTGACAGTTTTTTCTACATCAGCGGTAGCTGATGATCTTTCACTGGAGTTTGAGAGACAGCGAGTCTGTTTAAGTCTCCAGGACTCTTCTCAGTATTCTGGCCGATCTCAGTAGTGCTATAGTTTGGACTGTCTCCATTCGTCCTTTTATTTCCAAGTCCCCCAGTCCTTTCATTAATCCTTCGGTGATTGCACCAAGAGCACCAATTATAATTGGTATAAACGTCACTTTCATGTTCCACAGTTTTTTTCTGTTCCCAAATAAGATCGAGGTATTTATTCTTCTTTTCACTTTATTTTAATTATACTCTGTGGTTAACATGGACAGCAAAATCCACAATTCTGCAACTTATTATCATTATTTACTCCTTTAGAGTTTTTCACATCAGTGTTAGCTGATGGTTTTTCACTGGGGATAAAGTTACAGCAAGTCTCCTGAAGCCTCCAGGACTCGTCTCAAGATTCTGGCGATTCTTAGCAATGCTGTCGTTTGGATAGTCTCTACCCGTCCGCCAAATTCCAAGTCCTCCAGGCCTTTTAATAACCCTTTAGTTATTGTGCCTAACGCAGCACACCAGCGTTAGCTAATGGTCTTCCATTAACAAGCACACCAATTACAGTCGGTAATTATTTACTCCTTTAGAGTTTTTCACATCAATGTTAGCTGGTGGTTTTTCACATGAGTTCGAGTGACAGCAAGTCTCATCAGGTCTGCGGGACTCCTCTCAGTATTCTGACCGTTCTCAATAATATTGCCGTTTGAATAGTCTCCACTCGTCCGCCAACTTCCAAGTCCTCCAGGCCCTTTAATAATTCTTTTGTTACTGTGCCTAAAGCACCAATCAGAATTGGTGTAATTGTCACCTACATGTTCCATAGTTTTTTCATTTGTCTAGCAAGATTGAGGTACTTATCCTTCTTTTCACATTCTTTCAGTTTTATTCTGTGGTCAATCAGGACAGCAAAATCGACAACTTTGCATATTCTCTTTTTTCGTTTATTATTATGTCAGTATCTATTGATTTATTTGTGAAGTTTAGTGAACACAAACATTTAATCGGTTTCAGATAATTCCGAATTCTGACATATAAGAATTAGTTTGTCACATAGTCAAAATTGGAAGTTACCTATCCAGAATCATATTTAATTAGGGTCTCTGGGACCTTTTTTTTTTTTTAATTAGCGTTTTCTCTTACTATACGATAGATATTTCAATAATAAGTTTGTTTGAATTAGTTTTAGTTATCAGGCAGAAATTAAGTGGTGACGATTGGGTGACAGTTTTAAATAGTGTGTCACCCTGTTTCGGAGAATTTTATGCGTAGATGTTCAGGAATCACATTCAATCACACATTTTTTCTTGTGCAGTTGTGACTTAATTTGATATGCTAATAAAATAAAAGAAACAAAAACTCTACCCTTAAAGTTAATTCTACGTTTTAGTAAATCATGCGTAAAGCATTTGTGACATATTCTTTTATACAAATATTAAAAACAGAGAAAAAATATCCCTTAATTTTGATTCTAAACTGAATCCCCCATTTCCTCATCCACCTCTCAGCTCAATCGACTCGGGTTGTAGAATACTCTGACTGGATCTCTGCAGAGAGGTAAGACCCCCTCAAACGATAAGACACTAAACAATCTTATGGTCTGGGTCAAGTAATGCAGAAGCTGTGAGGAATGAGAAATACCCTGATATTACTTGTGCACTCCACCTACACCCGAATATGGCACATAGTTTTGTTTGCTTTTTTTATTGTGGGATGAATAAGAAATACTCCTTCATTGCCACCACACCCAGGTTCACTCTGACCTGGAGTGGTAGCACTGATATGGTCCTATCTATTGGTCAAATAGAACCGTTTGATTTTAAACTGAGTGCAAACAAATGATTTATGCTAAACTGTTTGTTCATTTAACTGTGTGTTTCTACAAATGTGTTTACAATTGATACATTTAATATATATATATATATATATATATATATATTTGTGTGTGTGTGTGTGTGTGTGTGTGTGTGTGTGTGTGTGTAAAACAGGATTTGGTATTAAATAAGCCACAATAGTTGAAATGCCATTAAACCAAACCAATCATCCAACACTCTGCCCTGTTGACGTGGCTTAGAATACTCTGCTGCACAGGGATAAGACCCTGTTCTAAAAGGTAAGTCCTTGGTATGACACTAAACTGCATTTGATTTGGAGGCCCTACTTTGCCATTACTAGCAGTTAAAAACTAACTTGGAATGGTTGGTGATTAGAGTTCCGTCTATTAATGACGTAGATATGTTTAAAAACATATTAGATTGGACCGTGAGTAAAAACCCTCTTAATAAACAACCTCACAAAACATGTTGAAATAAAGTAAAATTCAGGATAGGGAATAATACCGTTACCAAAGGTACAAGTCTGAAAGTGAACGGAATAGAGAGAGATTTTAATTTTATTTGAAGATGAAATTGGAGTTAAAAATCCGATCTTTTGTTGTTTGGGTTTCATAGCACATCAACCTTTGTAAGATATTTAATTCGAAATCCATTCTTATACAAATAATCAGATCTATTTCAAACAATTCAGTTTAGCATGAGTTCATAGTTTGATTATCAAAAATATTTCTTTTTCAAGCAATTCAGTTAATTATAAGTTTACACACAATTAAATGTAAAAAACAGTTCCATTTCAAACAATTCAGTTTAGCATAAGTACACACTTTAAATGTAAGAAAACAGTCAAATTGCCATAAGCATTTCTACTGCAAGCTATTCAGTTTAGTCAAACAGTTCACATTCAAAAAAAAAAAAAAAAAAGAAAGAAAAAAATTAAGAAGAGACGAGAATATAAAAAAAGAAAGCAAAAACAAAGAAAATAAATAGAAAGGAAAACAGAAATTCTGAGATAAGAAAATAAACCAAGATAGGAAAAAGCTGACGTTCATACATTGTTGTGCTAGGCAGGTGAGCCTACGTTCAGAACAAACTAGAACTAGTCATTCGAAAAAAAAAAAAAAAAAAAAGGATTCATGAAGAAAAAATAATTGAATGAAAACTAACAACAAAAATACCGTGAAAGCAACTAAAATTCCATGTGAGGCATTTAACACTTCTCATATACTATTTCTTGTCCTGCTTGTCCCAAGTTTACCAGCAAGAATGTTAACTAGATTGCTACATCGTCTCTTTCTCTCTCTATATATATATATGTATATATATATATATATATATATATATATATATATATATATATATATATATACATGCGCATCTGCTTGTGTGTGTTATGTCTGTATATTTATGTATAAGTATACAAGTGCATGTGTGTAAAGATTCACTTATTCATTTTCAATGCATAAATCTAGAAATATGTACTTGTATATCTCGCACAGGGACATGTTTCATATATATATATATATATATATATATATATATATATATGTATATATATATTGCACTTATACATACAAACACGTGAGGATTTGCATATATATGTGAAAAGTGGAAATAAATTAGACGTTATGTCGGTTTGTTGAACTGCGTTTTATAGCATAGCAATTTTTGTATATAATTTCATGCCAAATCATATATATATATATTTATTCTCATCCATAGAAAGACTGTTTTGTTGTATCAAAACTCTTAAGTGTAGCTAGAGACGTAGGACGCTTGAAGCTGGGGTGGAAACTCACCCAAATTTACCATAGACATAGTATCATACCGCTCAGCCAACAAGCGAACCACATCAGCTCGGGAATTATAAGGCATTACAGAGCGCTCAATTCGTTCGAAGAGCTTTGCATTACGCAAGTGGCAGCCGTATATACCTTCACCACTGTACTCAACCCTCATGAGGGAGGTGTGTGTGTATGAGTGTGTGCGTTTGTGTGTGTGTGTGTGTGTGTGTTTATGTGTATGTGTATCTGTTTATGTGTGTGTGGGTTGGTTGGTGATTAGTTGTGTCTGAATACACGCAACCATGTAAATATGATAAAGATAAATATATAAAATAGTAAAAAAATTTAGCATATGCATGTATGTTGCCGAATAGTATTCATAGATTTATTTTTTGGTTTGTAAAAGAGATACATCTTCGAGGGTTGTTTAAAAAGTAACAGTGCTCGGTGTACTATCTGAGCTATGGTCGAAAGAGGGATAAAAGATTGGGTTATCACCTAACATGATATTTTTGGGAGTAAATGACTGTAAACTTCACTTTCTGCATCCATTGCACATTTTTTTTTTTACATTTTCTTTTACAGTTTCTCTTTTTCTGTTCGTCTAACAATGAACGCATAGAAGCGAACGATGAAAACCAAGAAACTATTAAGCCTGTATTGTTTTTTCCTGGTTGTGAAAAACTTCGTCAAAAGCACATTGCAATGCTTTAGCAAGTGTATGGAAATAACACTATGGCACGGACTCTTTTTTGAGTTCAAAGAAGAACACGAGGTGCTAAGAGATTACTTTGGGAATGGGAGGCCTTCCACAAGCAAGACGGAGGTCAATTTCAATCAGATAAAGAACGTGGTATGATATGATCGTCATATCACCGTTTGAATGATTTCAAGTTTGCTTAACATGAAAATGAACTGTGTCTAGATGATGATCAACGGAACATCCAGCCGCTATTGCTGTAAAAAAAAGCTCCCTGCAAGAACAGCCTTCTTTTTCACTGAATCATGCTCCGTGTGGCTGTTTTCTTTTTCTAAATACTAAAAGGGAACAAGGGGACCCGTTTTGAAAGCCTGGAGGATATCGAACGGGCATTACCGACATAGTTCTGGGCTATCACTGAATACTCCTTTCATTACTCAAGAGGAACATGGTAGAGAAAAATCGGAAAGCGCATTAGACTTGATGATGATTACTTTAAAGGGAAAACTATGTAACTTGTTTTATGAATTGAAATAAAATGATTGTTTCTCCAGTCCTTATCCACATTTTCAGGATATTTTGCAGTCAACTTCCTGCCTGATCTTGGATTTTCTGTTTTCTTGTTCAGATTGTTTTACAGACATTTTGGCTTGAAATTTATGCACCTAACGATAAATTTTGCTTTTCTGGGGATAATTGTTTAGTCAAACATCCTGCGAAATTTTGCTTGCACACTTTTGTATGATTTTGTGTCCAAATAAGTTATGACGCCAAATATTTTTCCATTTTTTGTGTAAGGCATTGTGATCGAGGATTAATAGTTGTTATAGTATACTATTTTCAAATTTGAATAAAAAAAGAACACAACATTATTATTTGTAGAGTTATCAGTTTTAACATGGGTAACATTTACATTGGAACATCCTATGTGTGTGTGTGTGTGTTTGGGTGGGTGCAATGACACTGACAAATATTAGACATAGGATTTATTCTTTTAGCGATTTCAAGCCATCATTTATTCATGAATGAAAATGGTTGATACATATATATATATATATATATATACTGCATTTTTTAAAACTTATTCATCATCTCGCGTGTCCAGCCGTACTGAAGAGTTGTGATACAACGAAACTGGTCCGTCTGTGGATGAAAATATACGCTCCACCTGGGGGCGTATATTTTAATCCCCAGACAGATTGATAACCGATCGCAAAATGTAAACAAACGAAAGTTAATGCATATGCGTTAATTCCCCAGCTGACGTTGAGTCGCAGGCTTGGCTTAGGGGTATGTCATCAGCCTGAAGTAAAGTTAGACGGTTTTTTTTATCCTAGCCCCACTGAGGAGTTGTGATACAACGAAAATGTTTGTCTGTGGATGACGATTATGTATATATATGTATTTTAGCCTGTTTGATTAAATAATAAAGACTCATTTGTCTATATAATTTTATAAAGATCCTTTCAAGTATCCTGATAAGTGCTTTGGTTTTAGGTTGGAATTGCTGGTTGAATTTACAAAAATTTTCTCGAGAACATTCGGGCCTTTCATAGTCCATCATCAGGGGCTGCTTTCATGTATAAATTTTGATAAATTCATGCACCAATTCCAACCTGAAACCAAGACACTTCCCGAGATACTTGAAAGGATCTTTAGAAAATTATATTGACAAAATATCTTTATTATTTAATCAAACATGCTTAAATGAAAGACTGCTGCCTAACTAAACATATGTGTATTTGTACACACACACACACACACACAAACACACACACGCACACACACATACGCTCATATATATATATATATATATGTATATATGCCTTTATAAATATACCGAGCAGGATGCAGCTCGAGGTCTTTCTCTCTCTCTCACAATATATATATATATATGTGTGTGTGTACATATGTGTGTGTGTGTGTGTGTGTGTGTACATATGTGTGTGTGTGTGTGTGTGTGTGTAGAATTAGAGTACCGTCTCACAGATCATCTCGGTAAGACAGACAAGATATGCTGGGCGCTGCTGGTGAATTGAGGATGAACATATAAATGACGTTTTTTTATGGACACGTACACATGGACAGATCAATGCTGGCTGACCTGAAAAGAACTACATACATCAAATCTGAAAGGACACTGCATGATGCCCAGATATTGTATTTCGATGAATGATAAGGACGGATGTAAAAAGTGCGAGTTAAGGAACCGCGTTATCAGAATGACGCTATGAACACACACACGCACACACACACACACACACATATATATATATATATATATATATATAAAAGGAAAAGATGATCATTCATGCACAATAGAGTAGGTCGATTTTGGAACTGTAAAAAGAATAATGCGGTGAAAGTTGCAAAATAACATCCGAAATTACCCTATGAAATATTTTTTTCCAAGATTTTGTATTTTTTTGCGAAATCGCATTTAAAGACATAATATTTTATGATTTTAGTCATGATATCGGTGACGCTGGAAACCTGTATCCATAAAATTAAAACTGAGACTAAAGGAAAATTAAATAATGAAATTTATTAAATAATTGATATTATAAAGTTTATTATCCATTTTCATATTATGTTTAATTAAATAACAAAAAACAAAAATAAAATACATTAAAATATATAGTTTAAAATACAAATAACGACTTACTAAACCTCGTTTTATCAACCGGATATTTTTTCGGCTTTCACCGGTGGTAAATATCTCTCCGGAGTACTTCGGTTTGTTTACGTTTTTTACCGTGATAATTAACGCAAATATATATATTTTGCAAAGTAGACATACTATTAAAATATTCAAACATTTTATAATTATTGTAATTTATTTATATTTTAAAATTTAGTGTTTTTTTAAGTGAAAAGTCGGTTTACGAGTTAATTTTGGAACTAAACAGTACAATACTGTTGTTTGGTAAGTAAACATTATTACTTTTTTCTAATGAATTTCGAAATTTATTTACAATTTTTTAAAAACATCTTCGTGTATTTTCAGACAATATATATATATATATATATATATATATATATATATATATATATATATATATATATATATATATAAATATTCTTTTTACAGATATTTTGATTAAAAAATAGCAGGAAAAAACACTGGAGTTTCTACTCGAAATAAAGGTGCAATTAAATTTTAAGGTTTACCATCACCATTGGATAAAATTGAGACAGGAACTTGTCGACAAATGATTCAATACAGCTATTTTTTAATGAACACTTATCCCCACATTTCTTGTTTAGGTATTTCTAAATTAATAGCAAAGGACGTGATAGATATTTGGAAGACTGTCAACCCTCGTTTGCCTTTGTAAAAGGAAATTAGTGTTGTCAACAAGGTGAAAATTCTATGCTTTCAGAAGGCAAAGCAAATAAGTAGGAAACATCTACCTGCTGCCCAAATAAAATTCTGGAAGGAAAAGTTGGATACATTTTTTGATATATCATGTTCGTGCAACCTGCCAATTTTAAGTTGTGACAATATTAATGTCAAATGCACCAAAGAAAATTGCCAGACTAAGCACATCATCTGCACTTATCCTCTGAAAAAAAGCCAACAAAAAGTATGAAGATATCCCCACCAATAGCTTCAACATTATATGTTTAGGGTGATTCTTCCCATTCTTACACATCTTCTCCAAGTGATGAAACAGAGGATTATAAACTGCTAGATAGTCCTCTCCAAGTGCTTTATAACCTCGCAAAAATTCCAAGGCATACTCTTGAGTTAGTTAGGGGTGATATATTTTCTAATTTTGGAGCCAGCCTTGCCCATGCCTTGCTTTTGGATTTGAGGGCTTTTGGCCTTTTTATCCCTAATATAGATATAAAGAATATCTATATGGATAAATGTAAAATAGAGCAAAGGCTAAAGTGAAAACAAATGCCTATGAAAAGCATAATGAAAATGTGGGGAATCTTCTTTGGTTAGGAGTTGATGGGAGGAAAAAGACACTCTACACTACAAGGAATCAGTGGAGGAAAATGGAAGTAAAATTCTAAAAAAAGCCAAAGGACCTAATGCTACTTGACAATCACAAAGGAGACACCAAATGAGAGTATATATTTGACTCACAGGGTTCTTCCTGATATTGGTGCAACTGCTACACTATTAAGGGTGTCCTTGTTGACAACACGAATGCAAATACAGGCTGTAAAGGTGGACTTGTTACACTTTTAGGAAAAAAAATAAAAAGATATCTTCACACAATTGGTTGCTCCTTACATCAAAATGAACTTCCATTTAGAGCTCTATTCAAATATTTAGATGGCACCACAAAAAGCCACACTACATTCAATGGTCCATTGGGTAAGTTATGTGCAAATGATTGCCATAATTTACCCCAAAAATCTTTTTCAGCTGTTGAGAATCCCCCGGGGTTTCATTTTGGAATGAAAGATATGGATAGCCTTTGTAGTGACCAAAGACTACTCTATGAATATACAGTTGGTATTTCTAGAGGTAAGGTGGACCCTAGATTTGCATCGTGAAAAATTGGTCCATTAAACCAGGCAAGGTGGTTAACTTTGGCTATCAGGCTCATGTGCCTATGGACTCGTGGGGCATATCCACAGAATCTTTCGACCAAACTATATAGTTTGATAAATTTTATTGTGAATGTTTATGCTATTTGTAGGTTTGATATAAAAAAGTAACAAGTTCCATCACCAGCAAATTTATATTTACAATATGATTGACAGGATACGAAAGAAACCAATTGAGGTTCAAAGGATTACATTAAAAACCTCCAGTATAATGCTTGGGCATTACTTCTGGAGAATGTTTTATTTTCAATGGTGAAATTTGATGAACCTGAAGTGAGAAAAGAGGGTATAAAAAGAATTTTGGCCATTAGGTATGTTTATATTTATTCATACAAAACTGGTTGAAGTACTTGTGCCAATTTATTGAAACATTTTAAAGATTACATCTGATTTCACCAAATATTATTAAAGCAGAACAAATTGCATTTAAAAATTAAACTCAAATTATTTTTTATATTCTTTCTTAAGAGGGAAGCCAGTCAAGAGAAGATTTTAAAAGATCCCAATGATCAACTTTAAAGTTGTGCACTGGACTGATTTAATTGATTTGTCAGTAAATGGAGTCTGTGAGCCACCACTCACACTAGACTTTTCTGACGATGAATTACAGAATTCATTGTTAACTGGTGAAAAGATTGACTTGCCAGATTTTCCTTCGCATTCCCAAGGTGTGGAGCGGGCAGTTAAGTTAGCAACGGAGGCTTCTCAATCCGTGTATGGCTTTGAAGCAAGGCACCAGCGCATACTTGCAAAAGTTTTGTGCCAACAATTGAGACCAGCGTTTTCATCTAAGGGCTCATATATGGAACTATTTGATACCATATATTAAAAATTATTAAACAATTATTTGTTTTTCCATATTTGTTTACTTATTGTATTTCAATTCATATCAGGAAAAAGGTTTTTTTCCATATATTCGAATATGACGGCTTGAATAATAGCATTTTAGATTCGACACAGGTAAATCAGGGTGGGGTAGGGGTTCAATTTTCAATTTGAAGTTTTGTTAAAATTTATTTATTATATTTCCATAAAATAAAATAAGATTTCCTAATTTAAATACTGAAATTGTTTGGTTTTTACATCAATATTTTGGCCAAACCTGGCAAAATTGAGGACTTTTCAGTAGGTATTTATTCAAAATCTTTCATGCCAAATTAGCAAAAAACCGTGAAAGATTCAGATCAAATTTTTGGTTTGAGTATTTAATAGGTATATACACAACTTTCAGTGCATTATTCTTTTTGATATTTAAAAAAAAGTGAAAAATCAACCTACCCTAATGCACAAGGGGAAACACACCTACAGAGAAAAAAAATATATATATATACATATATATTACCAAGGAAAGGAGTTGCGCCCTCCCCTACATCTGAGTGAAAACTAAAGGTCTATTGAAAACTAAAGGTCACCAACTTTACTTACTTTCACATATATATATTCTCTGTGTGTTTTCACCTTCTGTATATATGACTGTTTATTTGGCCCTATATATATATATATATATATATATGTATGTGTGTGTGTGTGTGTGTGTGTTTGTGTGTGTGTATATATATATGATTTAATGTATGTGTTTATTTACTTATCCTTCAACACGGACTGGACGAGACACAGGGTCAAATTTTAAGCGGAGTTTTACAGGTTAGGATTCAGAGTTTTCCTGTCCCGGATGTCATATCAAAGTTAAAGAGTCATTCTGTCCTACTATTTACCCATAGCAGCAGGGATGATAATTGGATTCATACCTTTCCTTATTGTATTAACACCACATGAAATGCAAACAGACTCGTCCAAGATTTGAACTCGGGTCGGCGTGTTGATTTCCTTCGATGGTATCCATTACACCACGAACGCCTCCTTTTATTTTATTTTGTGTTTGTGTATATGTGTGTTTGTGTATGTGTGTGTGTGTGTGTGTGTGTGTGTGTGTGTGTGTGTGTGTGTGTGTGTGTGTGTTCGTTTGTTCGTTCGTGCGCGCTTAAAGAGTCGTCACACCTGCGTCATCATCTGCCCAACATATGTACAATGTTTACACTGACAACATATTAGTGAGTTTGAATGCCATCTCTGCGGTAGGGGCAAAAGAAAAGTTTCAGATAAGAAAAGATAACGTCAACGATAAAGAGAAAAGTCAACGAAAGGAAACATTATAAATTACAAAGAGAGGAGAAGGAATATGTTTTGCTTTTTCGAACAAAATCTCATAGAATAACATTTGCCATTTTTGGATTGCATGTGCGTCCGTGCACTGTGTGTGTGTGTGTGTGTTTGTGTGTGTGAGCTTGTATGTGTGTCAATGTGTGCGACTAGATTCTTTTTCGGTGTTGCCATAAATGCATACACAAATCTGTAGATATTCATATGTATCTATCTATATATATATATATATATATATATATATATATATATATATATGTGTGTGTGTGTGTGTGTGTGTGTGTGTGTGTGTGTGTGTGTGTGTGTGGACATAAATACACACACTCAGAGATGTATGCAGACACTCGTCGCTGCGGCAAAAAAACTAACAGTCACTGAGCGTCGTTTGTGGCGGGAGAGGGGGCTGAGTGTAAGTTCGTTCATGTTACAATAGAAATTAAGACACAGTGTGAGAATATATTAAAACAATTTAATATAGATTTATGTATATTTTATTGAGGAAGGTATTTAATTCTTGTGTTGGACATACTACTTATCCTTGTGCATTTGGAAGTCTTATAAATTTAGTAAAATAAATAAAAAGTGGAGCAATGTTAGATAAAACGTCGAATAGAATGATTTAATTAAGAAAAGAAAGAAACAAAATTAGGCCTAGTATACCATTTTCGAGATGTGTCAGCCTATTCTTTGTTTTCATTTAAAGGTAGTTTGGTCTCCTTTTCGGTGGACTGTTTGTGTTGGTTGGTTGATTGGTTGTTTGTGTTTTATGGCATATCAACCTTTGTGGGTTATTTAACGCCAAATTCATTTTTATGAAAATAGTTCTAATTCAAAAAATTGAGTTTAGGATAAGTACACAGTGTACTATTTCTAGCTATTCAGTTCAGTCAAGCAATTCTAATTCAGCTAATTCAGTTCAGTATAAGAACAGATTTTGTTTACATACACTTAAATGTCAAAACAGTTGTATATTAAACAAATCAGTATAGTGTAAGTAGAGTTTCAATGTCAAAAAAAATTCCATTTCAAATAATCCAGTTTATCATAAGAACGCAGTTTAAATGTAAGTTCGGTTAAATTGTCAAAAACCATTTCTATTTCAAACTATTCAGTTTAGTCAAACAATTCAGTTTAGTATAAGTATACAGTTTAGTTCTATTTAACCCATAGATAGGGCCCTATCAGGTGCTACCACTCGGGGCCAGAGTGGACCTGGGAGCGATGTCAATGAAGGGGTACTCTGCATTCCCCAACGCTCCAGCATCTGTGGAACCTCACAATCAGATTGTTTAGTGTCATATTCAGGACACTCGTTTTGTGGGGTCTTACCCCTGTGTAGAGGTGCTGTCGACGTATCCTACAGCCATAGCCGACTGGGCAAGTTTGTGTTGGCAAAGGACCTGCATTTACTAGAATGATAAATGTACAAGTAAGTTAATAGTTCTGTTCTTTATTTGCAGTTCTTTCACCCACTTTGTCTTTCTGCTGATGAATGAATCCATTTAATTAGAATCTAATAAACTAAATAGAAGTAAATAAATAATCGTAAAAGAGATTTTTTTACAAGTGTTTAGAATCGTAAATCATTGCGTACAAATCGACCAGGTTAATATGTCGGTCTCAAGATTGCTCAGAATTCCGGGTTAAATATAAACCTGTTGTATAGTCTGATCCCCATACAGAAAGTAGGCTTCAGCGACTTTCTAGTTTATGTTTATAGTCAATGCATCAGCTGTTAGAAGTTGTGTGTGATATAGCATTAATGTATTTGTCGGAATTTCTGAGATGATACTGGGTAATTTTTATTAATTAGAATATTTGGATTGTTGACGTCATGTTAATTGTTATACTCGCTACGTTTCAGCCGATATGTACTTCGGTCTTCTTCAGGTGTTTCGTGTCCAACTCGGAAACCCACAGAGAATCTCGAACTGAAACGTTTATTTGAACCACTGAGGTAGAATGTTCAAACTTAACACTTGTATCTGGCTATGATTAATAAAACTGGAACAGTCAACCTGATTCAAATAAAAGGTTCAGTTCGAGATTCTATGTGGGCTACCGAGTTCTTCATGAAACACCTAAAGAAGGCCGAAGGACATATTGGCTGAAAAGGTGAGTTCAATAATCCGAGTATTCTAGATATAGCGTTAATGTAATATTTAATTTGTAGTGCAGTTTTACTATCTATATGAATCTCTGGGGTAATTTGTTAAATATGTTTACCAAAACACAAGGTTAAAGCAGAAATGTTTGTGGCCGTCAGCTGGAGTTACGGTGACTAGTACTTATCGATATTTCGGAAAACTTTTCAACTAATAAATGATTCCTTGGCTCAATTTTAGCATTGCCGTATAAGTCGACCACTTGTTTTGTAGAGTTTTAAAAAGTCGACATGTAAACCCGAACTGACGGTATATTCTAGTAAAACAACATATTCAATTCACTTGTAAAGACCACTGAGGTAATTTGGTTTGGTTTAGTTTTAATGACATATTAACTCCTTATGGGTTATTAAATTCCAAAATTTAATTCTATTGTAATGTTTTTAAAAAAATGTCAGTTATAACTATTTACATTTTCAACGTTCAACGTACCATTGAAACCTTTCTGAAAAAAAAAACACCCTTTTTGGCTATGATAATCATTTGTTTGCGCAGTATAGTATCAATTATTCGCATCTAAATCAGATAGTTTAAACTCAATATGTTTAAACGAACAATTCCTACAAAATAATAATTGTTTGCGTAGTTATATGGTATAAGATATTCCTATGTAACACGAATAGTTTATACATAATTATATGGTTTCAAGTAACTAATAATATTAATCCCTTGTAAGCAATTGTATATATTCTTAATATAAATGATTAGCATAAAATTAAATGGTTTTCAGTATTGATAATTATTTCTAGAACTGTCTGACTAAACTGAATAGCTTGAAATAGAAACATTTTGACAATTAAACATTGTACTTACATTTAAACTGCGTACTTATAAAATAAACTGAATGATTTGAGATAGAACTGTTCTTGACATTTCATCATCATCATCATCAAGACGTGCCGCCAACACGGATATCCTTGACCATCTCTCACCACTTTTCCCTATCGTTCATCACCTCCGGCAGGTCTTCTGGGTTACATCCTGTGTCCTCACATAGCTGCTGTAAGTAAGTTCGGGCTGGTCGTCCTGCTTTTGCTTGGCCATATGTGGGGGTCCATAGTAGTACGTCACTAACGAGCTCGTCTTTGCTTCTCCAGCAGTGTCCGGCGTGTCTGGCTCGTCTGACCTGTATAGTTTTCGTTTTGGGAGGTAGGTGGCCGTACAGTCGGCGTCACGTGGAGTGTTGTCGCCAGGACTTGTTCAGTATTGCTCTCAAAAATCTATACTTATACTAAACTGAATTGGCTGAATTAGAACTGTTTGACTAAACTGAATAGCTTGAAAGAGAAATGTTTTTGACAATTGAACTGTGCATTCATGCTAAACTGCACACTTTGAAATAGATCGGATTATTTGTATAAAAATAGATTAGGCGTTAAATTGTAATATAATAGCCGAGGGATTTCGGTTCATGCCTTTGAGTTTAGTTAGGCTGAGAATCTTTCGGCTCAGCACATGCGTTAGTTGGGGGCAACATTAAGGCAGGTGTTAATGCGGGCGCGCACGGGCGGATGGAGGTGTCACTCAGATGTCACAATACTCCGAGACAAAACGGGTGACGGAGTGCGAGTGACGTCACGCACCGGAAGCGCGCAGAGGTTTGTGGAGATTTGAAGAAAGTTAGAGAGTTGAGATTAGACACTGGACGAAGACGGTCGACTTTTGGAGCTCACAGACGCGAGGCGAACGTGCGCCCTATGGGGGCCGCACGAGATGGGGGCCAAATAAATAAGACAGCATAGAAGATTGTGTCTCTCCCCCTTACGTCGAAACCTTTAACTCAAAGTTAATAAAAAGGTTTCGTACCTGAACAAGAAGTTGTTACGTGTTTTCGAATTCCGAGATTCCTATGTTCTTTATATATTCTATCGTTATCAACATTCGATGTCCATTTCCCCCATTTTGCGCATGGCCACATTCCTGTATCTGACTACGCAACAAAATGACCTACAATGGTTGATATGCCATAAAACCAGAACAACCAACAACGATCTAAGTTAAGCAGTAATAAGCATATTCAGTGATTAAATGGGAAACCACATGCCGCATGAAACAAAACGTAGTAATTAACATTTGACGGTCACTTTGAGACTAAGTATCTCGAAACATTTATTCTTATTCCACGTGTTCTTGATAGTCCATTTATAATGAATTTCTTTCGGATAATATTAGGTGTTATATATACCTCTCACATTGGAGGCGCACGTAATGTAATGATTATCATCATAAGAAATGGACACCTCAGTTTAATTCCTGGATGTGGCTGTTTGCATTTCACACAGCGCTAATACCCTTGGGGAAAATATGAAAATAACTACTCTTTTTTTAATCAGGAGTAAATAGTAGGGCAGACTGGGGTTTTTAATCCTAGTACGACAATCAGTCAAAAAAAAAGTAAAGTTCTGAATTAAAATCTGTTAAACTCCTCTTAAAAATATTGGTCTAGTGCACATTTTGTTTGTACGGAGGGGTTGACAAATAGATAAACCTCGCTCATAAAAGTGTCTGGGGTTGAGATTGAGTCTTGTTTCTCAAACACTAATTTCAAGTTGGGTTTGATTATATATATATATGTGTGTGTGTGTGTGTGTGTGTGTGTGTGTGTGTGTGTGTGTGTGTGTGTAAAGGGAGAGGGGGGAAGAGAGAGATGGCAGTTGTCTTAAAACACAATTTCTCAGGATTTACAAAAAATGGCGATACTGTTAGAATGTTTCAGCAAAAAGCGCGAAAACGTGAGGGAAAGATGTAATCTGTAACAAATATCACATTAAAATGGTTATGATGGGACTTACTGAGCTAAGAAATTGTTTCATTCTCTCGTTCGTCCAGAATACACCGATTTCATCTCAGCAGAGAGGTAAAACTCCAGTAAATTGAACTAAACTGTGTACTTATGCTAAAATGAATTGTTTGAACTAGAACTGTTTTTGACATTTAAACTGTGTACTTATGCTAAGCTGAATTTTTTGAAAAATAACTGTTTTTACTTTATTCTGTGTGTAAACCAAAATCTGTTTTTCCAAGTTGGCTGAGGCTGTAGAATACACGGACTGCATCTTTGCTGAGGTATAAGACCCCACCCTAACGAGTATCCCGGATGTGTCACTAAACAATCTGAGGGTGAATTTCCAATGATGAACTTTTGCTAAACTGAATTAGTTTGAAATAGAATTATTTTCCCATTTAACTGCGTGTAACCAAAATCAATACTTAAACTAAACTGAATTGTTTGAATTAGAACTGTCTGACTAAACTGAATTGATTGAAATAGAAATATTTTTGACAATTAAACTGTGTACTCATGCTAAACTGATTTTTTGAAATAGAAGTGATTATTTGTATAAAAGCGCATTTGGCATTAACAAAGTTAACTTGCCATAAAACCCAACCAACCCAGCAACCAACATCCTAACGTATCTTCTAAGTATTCAATCTAATTTTAACAATGTTGTGATCTTGGTAGTTTAGATTTTTCATCAGATCCCCAGTTCCCGCTGTCTCTTTTCTAGTTATTTGGGAACCGTTCAAAGACATCCAGCTACTATTGGTATCATCCTCATTTGCTCGTTCCACATCTTTTTCTGCTCTCTGGCAAGATCAGGATATTTTCATTTTAATATTTTCGCTTTCTTTCTCTTTCACACTTATTATTTCCTCCTTGTTAATGAACACTAAGAAATAGTTATCCCTCCGTACCTCAAAGTCACTGAGAGTATTTTTGCATCTCATTTTGTAGGACACATTTTTTTTTTTTTGTTCATGTACCATTTATCAGTATTTTCAAACTTTGATGCTTTGTTATCAGTAAAGTAGAAACTATCTGTATATTTTGTTACTTCGTCGCAGCTTTTCAGCCGTGAATTCTTTAGATTCTTTTTTTATTGACTACAAAAACCCGAATTACTGAAACTTTTATACCACAATTTATTATTCCCCTTATATTTTATATAGGACTATACATTTTCTCCGCATGTTTTTTTTTTTATATATATATATATATAAATTATCTACATTGGATCACATGATTCTCCAAGCCAAACTTAATTTAATTTTACTAAAAGGAGTGAGTTTTTCGAACGTTTTCTATATATTAGCAATCTCACCCTGGGAAGTCACACCAATAAAAAAAAAAACATACTAGTTAGTTTGGGATATACACTTTTCTTGTGTACAATCTTGTACCAAGCCAATACAAAGTTGTAAAAATATATCTGCGTTCTAATTCACGGCTAAATACTTTTGACAACTCTGGATTTGATTTAAAAAAACTCATTTAATAAGTCCTAAGATATACCCACATATTCCATTGATTAAAATTTCACAATAAGCTGCATAAAGCAAAAATAAGATCGTATTATATGTATAGTATTTTGTAGAAGGAAAATGTACAAACGAAACAATAAGAACATGAAAACTGAACAAGTTATGAGCGAATTCATTCAATAAAAAATGACAGCACAAGGTCGACATGATTAATCAACTACTACGTAGAGACTCTTATGAATGGGGCGTCTGTGTCTAGAAATTACTAACAATCATGCCCAGAACAAACGTCAACTCAAGAAGATTGGGTATATTATGCGATTCCAGGTTCCTTAGCCTAAGCAGCGAAAGATAAAAACTATACAAAAATTGAGCGGTAAAATCAAGCTGCTTACTGTAAATTCTGTTCTTAAGTGTTCATCTATTTATATACGGAATTAGTATATAGCAGTTTTACTTGGATAATCTGAGGGTAAGTAGTGCTTTCAGTTTGTATTGCCCACAAGTATGAGGGTTGCCCGAAAAAGTCATTGGTTAACCAAAATATTCTCATGGAATGTGACCAAAAGCTGTTTATTTTTCAACATCGTTCCCCTTGGTTTGGTTTTGTTTGGTTTGGTTTTATGACATATCAAATCCATTTTTATATGTTCAAACTTTTCTATTTCAAACAATTTAGTTTAGCATAAGAACAGTTTTTGGTTGGTTGGTTGTTTGGGTTTTATGGCATATCAACCTTTATAGGTTATTTAATGCCAAATCCAATTTTATACACTTAATCAGCTCTGTTGCAAACAGTTCAGTTTACCATGAGTACACAGTTTAATTGTCAAAAACATTTCAATGTCAAAACCAGTTCCATTTCAAACAATTCAGTTTAGCATTAGTACGCAATTTAGATCTATTTGACTCATAGATATGACCTTCTCAGGTGCTACCCCTCCGAGCCAGAGTGAACCTCGGATTGATGGCAAGGGAAGGGCGCTCCGCATTCCCCAAAGCTTCAGCATTGCTGCAGCCTCACTATCAGATTGTTTAGTGTCATATCAAATATAAAGGCATTCGTTGAAGGGGGAGTCTTACTCCTCTGCAGAGTGGCATTCGGTGTATTCTACAGCCCTAGGTGACTGGCAATACACAGAGTTAAACGTAAAGACATTTTTGATATAAGATAATTCTGTTTAGCGTTAGTACGCCGTTTAGATGTCTATACAGTTATATTCAAAGTAATCCAGTTTAGCATTAGTACATAATTTAGTTCTATTTGACCCATAGATTGGACCCTATCAGTTGCTACCAATCCGAGCCAGAGTGGACCGAGGAGCGATGGCAATGAAGGGGTACTCTGCATTCCCCAAACCTCCGGCAATACTGGAACCTCACTATCAGATTGTTAAGTGTATCATATCAGGACACTCGTTGAGGGGATCTTACCTTTCGGCAGAAAAGCAGTCGGTGTATTCTACAGCTTTTCGGCAGACAACAGAGAATATAGAAGAAAGCAAAACGATCAAAATATTCTTCGATCTACATAGAAATCGCATAAAGCTATTAAACATAAGAGTAACAATAATACTTATGGCAATTATAACACTTGGAACGGTCCCCAAATAACAGGGACAAAATTAGGAGGATTTGGAAATCAGAATAGGAAACGAGACCATTTTAACCACAGTTTTAAGATCGACAAGATACTCAGAAGAGTTCTGGAGTACTGAGGAGATTTGCTTTCATTCAGACAGCAAATGAAAGAGTATCAGCTAAATTTGATGTGAAAACCTTAAAATTAGTTAGATATCGATTGAATGAAGCAAGTGTTAGGGCTCCCTGATTTATTATGAAATCCTACTTAACGCATAGGTTACTGCTCAGTTCGTAGATTAATTACCACTCTGTAGGTTATGTAAGCAAGCTGAATTTTGCATGCCAGACAAAGTAAAACATTAGGATTCGCTCGGCTGTCAGCAACAGTGTAAAGTGAGTTAAAAAAATTTCGTAAAAATGGGATGATGTAAAAAAATGAGACCACAATATTGTTTTTAGAAATAAATATAGGCTTTAGATTGGATCTACTGAAGTTTCAACAAAGGAGGATTTGATATATCTTGTTGATATGCATATACAATTCGAAGAATATGAAAACCTAGACACATGCTGTAGTGCTTTCCAAAAGTCCTTGCAAAAGATCTGAAAGAACTGGATATTAGAGAAATAATCACAACTATCTGGATGATGGCTTAACTGTGAGCAACTGTTTTGATATTCAGTGATTGAGAATAGCGATGACTAAAATCTGATTGTAGAGAATAAAAGGAAATCAGTTTCGGTTTCTTTGTTTAATGGCATATCAACCTTTGTAGATTATTTAATGCCAAAGTCATTTTCCTAGAACAGTAGTGGTACTATTTACCCCATAGCTGGGAGGATAAGGGGGTTCATACCTTTCCCAAAGGTATTTGCCCGAAAGTGAACTTAATAGCGCAACTGGAGTACGAACTTGCATACTACGATTCCGCAGTCTATCGCTTTAACCATTACACCACGAGGACACCCCCAGAAGGAAATCAGTTTAAATTGACTCACAAAGCAATACACAGGAGTCGATGCTGATGATAGAATAGACTCAACAAGATCATTGGGATAAATTTGTTTCAGCAAGATTATGAAGAATCATGCTGTTACATGATCTTCTGTGTCGAAATGTACAAACCATTAAACGTGTCTACTTCTGGCGAAAGAATTAAAAGGCTGCCAATTGCATAACGCAAAGCACTTCTAACAAACTGAGCTCTCCGGTATCAGATAGCGTAGAATGTAAGCAAAGGAAAGTTGATAAAAATAGTTTATATTCCGGAGCTGACGTAGCTCGTCAAAACGGCTGAGCGGTAAGTTATCGGCCAAACTTAGTTAGGCGGGTTTCGATCCCAACTTGAAGTGGCCAACACGTATTGCCACACTGAAGAGTTGTGATACAACGAAACAGTCTGTCTGTGGATAACAATATATATATATATATACATATATATATATAAATTGGAGGTGCCCGTGGTGTTATGGTTATCGTCGTAGGAAATGGACACGGCGAGGACGAGACTGACTGCATTTCACATAGCACTAATACCCTTGGGTAAGGTAAGAATCCAATTATTCTCCCTCCAGCTATGGGCAAATAGTAGGACCGACTAGGTTATTTAGCCTTCGTGAGACAACTAGTCTAGGAGAAGGAAAACTCTGAATTCAAACCAGTTAAACTCCGCTTAAAAATTGACCTTGTGTCATATCCTGCCCGAGCGGAGGGGTTGATATATATATATATATATATATATATATAATGGTTAGAATGTTCACCAATGCCCCAGGAGACCGGGTCCAATCCCAGGTCGAGTCATACTAAAGACTCAAAAAATTGTACTTGATCCCTCCTAGCTTAAATATAAGCATTATAAGTTACAGATAAAGGGTAACTTGAGAAATTCAAAGAAAGAAGGAATGAGGGTAAGAGGGAACCATACATTTGACTTCCAAAATTCAAATTTTATCGCTTTCATTCATTATAAAAACAAACGTAGGATCATAGAATCTTCCGCTATTTCACATAACAACTGTACAGAAAAAAGAACAGGATTCTATAAAATTTCCCCTTATGTGGCCAAAATAATCTTGAAGGATTTCAACTTACAATTACATCGATAATTAAACAGACGTTTCTATTTTCCCTTTTCTTTGCGCTTCCCCATTTTCTTTACGTCTTACTCCGCATTTCTTCTCTCGTTCTCTACTCTCATCATATGCAAACCAACTTTTTATAGGCGATATGTTTCTCCTTAACTTTTCTAAAAATTTATGTTTCATGACGTAGCATTTTCTAATATTTTTCTAATATTTTTCAGTATTCGTTTTAAATTCATATTTCCTAATCAAAATATGACAAAAATGTTTTCCATCTGAAATGTTTGTAATTTCATATCTTAAATAATACATGTCGAAATGTGTCAGTGAAACAAATAATTATTAAATATTTTCTCAATCATTAATAAGTATGTTTCTTCCCGTTTTCTTTATGCAACATATCTGTCTGATTAACCCTCTTACAATACTCATTGATGTATACATGAAAAAATATAGAGAAATGTGAATAAACGTAAACAAAGACAACGGATTCAAAAATAATATTTCGTCCTTATATCATATGACATTCTGAAGAAGTATTTTTCAAATAAAGACCAAATATTATTTTGAATCCTTTTTTTATGCTTCGGTTTATCAATATTTTCACGAATTTTTTTATATCTTGTCGGATTTAGCAAATTTATCATTTCTGTCTGTCTGTCTGTCTCTGTCTCTCTCTCTCTCTGTGTGTGTATATATATATATATATATATTCGCACAAACAAACGCATAAGTTAGAGTTAAGACATGGCTAATTGGAAATTCAAATCTAATAAAACTATATTGATCTGGTTCTCTCACAACAGAAAGGCCTATATATATATATATATATATATGGCCGAGAGGTCTGAAACTTAGTCTAACTTAAAAGTTGGACGGGTTTCGATCCCGGCTTCGAGCGTCCTGCGTGTCTAACCACACTGAAGATTTCTGATAGAACGAAACAGTCTGTCTGTGGATGACAATATATACGCTCCCCCATGGGGGTTGAGCACTCTGGCGAAAGAATTGTCGGTCGCCACAAGCGTAATGCAAAGCTCTTCGAAAGAATTGAGCCGATAGGGTATTAAAAAAATGTAAAACAAAGGCTGCTAAAATAAATACTTTAAAATTCCCTTAGCCAACGTGGTCCGCTTAGTGGCCGAGAGGTCTGAAACTTAGTCTAACGTACAAGTTGGACGGGTTTCGATACCGGCTTCGAGCGTCCTGCGTGTCTAGCCACACTGAAAAGTTCTGATAGAACGAAACAGTCTGTCTGTGGATGACTATATATATGAGAAGAAACGGACAAAATTAGAGCTGACAAGTTTCTTCAGCCTAATGGATATGCTACATCAACTGTACATTTTACATTGCTGTTCATACAACACATGGAATTCTTTAAAATAAGTTTCTCAAAAATGTTTTAAATCACGAAAAACATTCTAAAAATGTTTCCTTTCTTTTCAACGAAACTTTTTCTCCAGATGATGTGGTAAGGTCGAAACTACTTGAGAACCTTGAAAATTTCCGATATAAAAAGTAATATTCCTTTTTGTCCTATCACTGTTCTTCAACATTGTATATAAATACCTTTATATATATATATATATATATATATATATATATATATATATACAGCCCTTGGGATTCTGTCCGCCCGATTGACTCTGTCGAGTAAAAAACAAATCGAGCGATTAAAGTTATTCTTCTAGTCGTCCGGCGGTTGATCAAAAATCGCAATGAAACGTGTCTCTTCAAACATAGAAAAAGGAAAATTGATTCTTTTTACAACCCATAAGTATGCCATAGAAAATCCAAAAGTTACTTAGAACGACCTACAATGACACTATTGAATTCTTTCGACAATATCCTGGCGCCTGAAGAACGTCGAAGAGTCAGGTTAGAGAAAAGAGAGTTGCATCCCCATACTATATATTTATAATCATTAAAAGAAGATCTGATAAATGGAATTTAGAATGACCAGCGCCTCTCTCTCTTGGACGTCCGGTCATTGTAAACATTCGTATAATTAACACATCCACAGTGGAACTAAAATGACTCTGTTGTCCAGATTAATGGCGCTCACAGATTTTTTAGAAAGTCATTTGGAAAAATTATCCTAGAGTCAAAACCAATATTCGCTCCCCACTAACGAAAAATAAAAACGAACAATTGAAAGAAAGAAAAAACGCATATTTCTGTTAACCTTGCACCAAAAAACAAATTATAAAAGTAAGTAATATTCATATTTTCTTCTCTTATTTCCTAACTCATAAAATGCCAGGTCATGTAGAATTATTGACTATTAATGATTAAAAATGGTGTCAGTCGAGTAAAATTATTTTAGGGCTGGTAAATTTTCCCTCACTCTCGACAGCCGGTCGAGTAACTCCTATTTCAACTCTCAAATGCTGTACACACACACACACACACACACACACACACACACACATATATATATATATATATATATATATATGAAGAAATGTTGGATTTCTCAAAGAAACAAGACAAAACCTCCCGTTTATTAAGAAATACGCAAAGACAAATCCAACATTTTCAAATATATTTACACGTGCCAGACACGTTCTTAACGCTTGAATTGTAAACGTTATATGCACATTTGTATCTTTTCGTTGTGTATGTTTCATTTGCTCCTGTTATCTCGACAAGCATCCATCGGAATGTGAACTATTCTGATATCCAAGTTCTGATGATGGTTACTGAAACCGAAACGTTCCACGTCGACTTTAATTCATAATAAATTCACCTATTTGGATTATGTTTTTCTGCTATCTTTATACTGTCGGATTTTGATCCATATTTACTTTCATATATATATATATGGGGGAGGTTGACTGTGGTGGGGTGAGAGAGTGTGTATGTTTGTTCTCTATCTCCCTCGTACGTGTTCTCCCTCTCTCTCCGTTTACCATCCACTCTTTCTCTGATATATACGAAAATCCATATGATTTAGAGGCCATAGTTTAGGACTGTGACATTGCAGTCAGTGAGTTCTAACTCCAGTCATTCTATGACATTTACTTTTGGACTAATACCTTTAGGAAACGGATGAACCCCTTTGTCTGCAAGCTGTTGGTTGAATAGTACCACTAATGTTCTTTTAAAAAAAATAGTAAGTAAAGTAAAGTTGGCAACCTTAGTCGAGGGTGACTGAAGGCTCTCTTTTCAATAGCTACTACACCTAGGTGTAGGGGAGGGCGCTCCTCCTTTCCCTGGATTGTTCCACTTTACCCTTTATCTTTACCTTATAATGCTGAGTGCTAAACAAGGCGGCATCAAGTACCATTTTTTGAGTCTTTGATATGACTCAAACTTGGATTGAACCCCGGTAAGCATAAAAGAAACCACGCAGATTGATAAGCTATTAAAAAATGAAATCAAACCAGAAATCGAACTGCAAAGGCTGGCGACTAATGTTTGAGAGTGCGCTCGACTAATATTTTCAGTATATGTGCATTTTTATCATTCATATTAATTAAGCTTAGTGGCTATTTAAAAACCAACTAATTTTGTTTTCCAAGTTTTGAAAAAAAAAATCTTTTGTGAATTTCTGTTCTAAATGAGGAGATGAAATTATGGAACTTTCATTTTGGAATAGGTTTATAGGGAGCTTTTCTTCTTCCGATGCAATATTGTTGGTGGCAATAAGGAAATGCAAACTAAATAACATCCCAAATAACGATGACATTTTCGGGAAACTGACGAAAAATATAATTAGAATGTTTTGAGAAAGCAGTTGAAAAATCACCTCATCCAACCGTTCTACTCTATACAGTTAGTGATAGATGAGAAAGAAGATAATGCGCAATGAGATCTGTATATCAAGGCCACGGGTTTATTTTTTCATCACAGTTCCGAAACAGTACCGAAAAAAAATTTCAAATATCCCAAAACATTCTCGAAATTCAAATATTCTTTAACTCGTGATCATCTTGAGTTGTTACAAACGTAATAAAACACAGCATGAAAACATTTAGGAAATTATATTTATTTTGGCCTTTTTAGTCTTGAAATAGTGAACTCTGTGTTTTTATTTAATCATTTTTCTTTGTTCAAGAAACAATGAAACGTAACTTGAAAATAAGAAATTTTGTTTTTAATATCGATTACTAATTTGAATATCTACTTCCTTTTTTAAATGAATTGACTCCCCACACTGTTATTTCTCTGGTAAGTCTGTTTCTTATTCCTTAATCTGTCACTGAAGATTTGCTTACAGTTTTGTTTTAATTTTTATTTAATTTCTTTTTGACCCTTTCACTAACCTTATTTGCATTCATGACCCTACAATACCTGCCCCACAACACAAACCCATTTCCTTTGTGAACTGAAAAGCCCCCACGAACATATGTTCCCGATTGATAGGTCAGTACCTGTGAGTGAGGTTAAGTTTTAAAGGTGGGAGGCTCAAAATCCCGACGCAGAGTTTTTATTGTTACGGTTAAATATTCAGGATGAATAATGAGTTTCAAAGCAAGGGGAAAACTTTTCATTTCGATGAAAGGAATATTTCCTTTATACATCAACTGTTCCCAACTAAGACAAAATACCATTGAATCTGATTAAGTTAAATTTGATTAAGTTAAAACTATTTGAGCATTATTTGCATTCAATTTTATTATTTTGATTTGTACATGAAATATATATATATATATATATATATATATATATATATATATATATATATATATATCGATCTCTCGATTTATTTATCTGAGGATATACGCCTACACAAGTGCTTATTAACACCGAAAGACCTCATATATATTTGAACAAGCACAGAATGTGTTTTATTGCAAAGATTGCTAAGACTATTTTGGGTTGTGGGATCAACACGAAGTTACAAATTTATGAACTCTTCCAAAGAGCTACTTCTTTTCGCCTTTTTAATTTTGATTTTGATCAAGTTTAAAGAACAGGTCTTTTTTACTTTGCTATTAAATACTATGAAAAGAAAAAAAAAATTTTTAATAAACGTTTTGTTGATAGTAATCAAATTCCCATTCTTCTTAAGTAAGGCAACCATCAACTAAAAATTTCTCTTAACTTTTTCTGATCTATATGAAAAAAAGGGAGTTTATATTAAAAGGTTTCATTGTTTGTGTGTGTTATGATTTTTTTTTACATAGAATGAACGCTTTTTAATCTATGGGTTGCGTATATATTAAAAACTCTCACTATCTCTGTATCAATATATATATATATATATATATATATGTAAAGAGAAAGTGGGGGAACCAACAAGTTTGATAATAAGATGAATTAAAATGCTGTGAGAAAATGGGAAAATGTGAACGAAATAATCAAATATGAAAAATACAAATGAATTAAACAAAGAAATTGCACGTAACAAATAAAGGAAAGACGGATAAAATGTATAATCGGATGTTTAAAGAAATTTCGACTAGATAAATCAAATAAAATACTTTTATGAGATAGCGATCACCATTACCACCTTCAACAACCTGGTATAGCGGATATGATGAATGTCTCGGTTGGAGTGATTGATATATGATCATGATCCAAACCCGGGCTGAAAATACCTGGATAAAACTATGAAATTAAATGGCCTCTCATTTGATGGTCTCTGGGCAGTAATGTGGTATTTTGAAAGATGTAGATTAAAAAGGTTAATTGACTTGAGTTTGTGACAGGAAACAGTTTGTGAACCCCATATTGTCACGTGGTGTCCCATTGAGAAGATAGAAATATGATTACTACTATCCTCTTAGCTGAATTAACAGTAGCAAGCTGTCAAAGAATGACCGTTAAGAAAGAATGTAGGTCACAGAGGGGAGACCCACGGATGTTTATACTTGGTGACCTCACTCGGGTTGCCTGACACGGGAAGGAAGAAGGTAGAAGCCAAACGATTGGCTGGGACCTTAAAACGGAAGTGGGGACTCCTTCCCGTCAGCGGAAATCGACAATAAGAAAAGTGAGTTGTTGGACTGGGTTCGTAGGGGACAGAACCAAAGCCAAGTACTCCGGGTAAAAGAAGACGAAGAATATCTCGGACACGAAGAAGCCATTTTCTTCAAGCCAGTGTTAAAAATAGCATAAAGTCTATTAGCCCGTAAAAGAGGAAATATTCACCACAGGAATCCATCTAAATAAGATAAGTAACCTTGGGACTTTCTCCTTATACCCAATTTTATATACCCTCTCTCTTTCTCTCAATTTGAAGAAAAACGAAAGACAAGAAAAGAAGACATTTATGTTCATGGACTGTTCATTTATTATATATTTGACACGTTGAAGGTGTATATAATTGTAGTAAAAGATTGATATATTTTAATGTTCCCACGTGCCTGAAGTTGTTATTAGCAGCGTCTACTACGAATTTGTTATTTTCATGTTTCTTTTCCAGCTTCATGTCGCCTTATGTTATCTGGCTTAAAATTGTCCGATTAATTCCTTTAAAATATCACACGGGAAACCGGAATTGCCGACTACTATAATTAATATTATTACATCTCAACCTAGATGTCCATATCTTCCATTGTCTAGGGGAGGAAGTCTAGTGGCCTTGGTGGGTGTGTGTATAGTGTGAAATTTGGAACCCCTTGCCAGCGGTGGTCAGTCTGGCCATAAATTAATCCCCCACATAATATGCCAGTTCTTATATGCCTGAGAGAAAAACTGAACGAGGACTTATTCTACAAGGGATCAAGTACCAACCTGCCCCGTCTTCACACGTGCGAAAATAAAACCCCGTTCTGGGATAAAAGTAAATTTTTCGCGTCACAATATTATGAGGGGACAAGGCCCTGTAAATGAAAGTCAATGTTTCCCCCAATGACTAATCAAACAACGTCATGTCTATCCTGTGGGTTGTTCCTTGAAAAATAAATGTAACAATCCCTTCTATCTCACAAAAAATGAGTGGTTTTTGTAGCCAAAGTGTTTGTCTTTCCTTCCTTCCTTCCTTCCTTCTACCGAGAACAAGTGACAGCTTTTCATCTTAAGACCATCAACTTTTTACCATCTTTCAATATATCCAAGATTGGTAATGTTACAATATTGAACTACATATTTGAAGAGTAAAGAAAACAATGAATTTAAAAGAATTTAGCAACGCAACAAGATAGTATTGAAATAATGGAATTAAAGAAAGATGATGGTAGCATATCATGAAGTCAATATAAAGAAATGAATGAGAGTTATGAAGAAAACAATGAAAGAAATATGAAAATAATGCAAGAATTATGACTTGAATTAGATAAGAAGGAAACGATGGTGGAAAGATGTAGACACAGGAGTACACAAATTAGGATAAAATTATGACGACCAGAAAAATAAGAATTATACAAATGAAGGTTAAAAAATAATGAAGGCGACCTAAGTCGAGAGTAACCAGAAGGCTCCCTTTTCAATAGCTACTACACCGAGGTATACTGGAGGGCACTACTCCGTTCCCTGGATTGTTCCACTTTACCCTTGATCCTTACCTTATAAAGCTGAGTGTTAAGAATGGAGAAATCAAGTACAATTTTTGAGTCTTTTGCATGACTCAGCCTGGGATTGAACCCTGGTCGCCCAGACCATTGGCAAACTCTCTAATCATAAAGCCAAACAGGAAATAATGAAGAAAAGCTGAAGAACGGCGTAAAGGATGAAGGAAGGAGGAAGTAATATTACAAAGGCAATAAAATGAAAGAAATATGAGCCCAGAAGAAAATAATGGAAATAATATCACAGACTGGGGAGAATTACTTTTGAATCTATTTTTAAAGGAGATCCTGTGGGACAGGAAATACGTTTATTGAGAAAATTGAAGAAGAAATGGGGCTACGATCCATAAGTAAAAAATTGAATTAAGATTGGGCAAAACAAAATCATTTCTTTAAAGTAAACATGAATTCTGTGGGCTTTTTTCTCTCTTTATTTATGTATTTTTCTCGAAGAAATATTACCTTACAGTTTACGTTTCTATGTACAAAGAAAAAAGTTGAGGCAATATATTTTACTGAATGAAACAAAATATATATCCAAGCGAAACGATATAAAAGATTTAAAGTAATATATATATATATATATATATATATATATATATATATATATATATATATATATATATATATACTAACTGATTTGCTGAAGTCTGAGTTGTTCGTTTGATTTGAAATTTAAGCTTGTCTGCCAATGACTGAATTTCCAGACACGCTACAATTCAAGCAACGACAAACATACAACTCCAGACATTTGGTCGGAGTTGGGGGTGTCACGAGTCAAAGATAAGGATAAATTACTTCGGCTGACAACAAAAGAATTAAAGTGACTATTGCTTAATTTTTCTTCTTACTTTTTCGACGTTAAATAATATGATTTTCTTTCTTGCTTTTATAAAACAAGGTTTTGTTTTTAATTTTTTTTTTTCCAATTTTGAATTAAATAATACATTTAGTTCAGCGTGAGATTAGATTTTAAATAAATGCAAAAAAAACAAAAAAACATTTAGAATAACTGTGAGGTTACAGAAATAGATCAAGAATAAGAAGACGGTGTGAATAAATATATGCAAAATATAACAGCAGAAATGAAAACAGAGACCAAAAAAAAACGAAAAAAAAAACAGTAATAAAAAGGCGGGAAGGAAAAATATTGATAAAAAAAAAAGAGTTAAACATTAAAAGAAAAAGCAGAATCTAATAAATAAAACAAAGAAATGACTTGACAACATATAAGTAAGTTAGCCGACCATAGTAGAGGGTGACCCGAAGACTCATTTTCAATGGCGACTGCACTGAGATGTAGGGAAGGGTACTACTCCTGTCTCTGGATTGCTCACTTACCCATGATCCGTACCTAATAATGCTAAGTATTAAGCAAAGACGCATCAAGTACCATTTTTTGAGTCTTTGGTATGACTCGACCTGGAATTAAACCTCAGTCTCTTGGACCATTGGCGAACATTCTTACCAAAATGTCAGGTAGCGGGGAGAAATGTAAGCCACCATTTTTTCCCAAAAATAGTTTTAAAATTTATCCATTACTTTTTTCTCGTAAAATTAGCTGTAGTAGTGTGTTTCCACAACAAATATGTTGAGCTTTTTTTTTGTGAGGCTCAGAACTTTTTGAATTATCTTATATATATATATACATATATTACACAAGAATGTGTATATATATATATACATATATATATATATATATATATATTACACAAGAATCTTGCTAATAATAATGAATAAGTCCTGGTGGCAACACTCTACAAAGCACCAACTATACGGCCACCTCCTCCCATCACGAAAACTAATCAAGTTAGACGAACCAGAAACGCAGGACACTGCTGGAGAAGCAGAGACGAGCTAGTAAGTGATGTACTCCTATGGACCCCCACATATGGCCGAGCAAAAGCAGGACGACCAGCAAGAACATACATACAGCAGCTATGTGAGGATACGGGATGTAGCCCTGAGGACCTACCAGAGGCGATGAACGATAGGGAAAAATGGTGAGAAAGGGTCAGGGGTATCCGTGCTAGCGGCACGACATGATGATGATGATGATGATATATATGTTGAAGTATACTGGTTTCACTACCCAGGGAAAAGCAACCGGTCTTCATGGAAAAACTTTGAATTCACAACCGGAAAAATCGTGTGTCGGTGAATTCGTGGCACATTGGTTCACCTTTCTTCTGTTATCAGGTTATTTTCGAAGTGTCAATGATGTTTCACAAGCTTTCATCACAATAAGAAAATTCTTATTTGTAAGTACTCTCACAGTTTGCATGTTTAACTGGTTAGTTGAATTCATGTACATCAAGATAGATGGGAGAGTCTATCTTCAAAATTATGCACATTTAAAGTTCGTTACCTAAAGTGCCATGTTTTTCGCATATCGCGCAATCGTCAAATGGAAGATTATCCTTCTGACGATCGTGTGATACTCAGTAAACTTAAGGAGTAAAGAACGTTGATAGTTTAAGTTTTATATATATATATATATATATATATATGGAGAGAGAGAGAGAGAGAGAGAGAGAGAGAGATGGAGGCGGATTTCATTTCAGAGTAGAAAAGTGTTGAAACTTGCTTTGTTTATAGTTACAACTCACTCGCTCTCTCTCTGTCTCTCTCTCTCTCTCTCTCTATATATATATACAGACACACAGAGACACAGCCAAGCACACACACACACACACACAGACACACGTGTGTGTGTGTGTGTGTGTGTGTGTGTGTGTATCATTATCAATATATCGTCGAGTTTGTTTATGCCAGGAATAATTTTATTGCTATTACTTTGGCAATATCTTTATTTTAAACTTCTTTCTTTTCCTTTTGTCACCCATTAAGAAATGTAAGTGACGACGTATTTTGACAGCGTACTCTGTCATATATGTGGAAAATAAATGGAAAAATGTATGATTGGTTTTCTTTAGGGGGCAAAATCTGCTGGTTTTCTATCTAGTTTTCGTGGTTCTATTTTCTACAGTGATGAATTGATATATACAGTCACAAAAGTTAGTCTTAGTTGATCTTAGATACACTCCCTGGAAATGTTTTTGAACAAAAATAATTTTTCTGTAGTGCCCCTAAATCATTTCATCTGATTCTTCCAGTCGATTTCTCTTCCACCAAAATCAAAACCCACTTCCATGGTGGCCATTTAGGAGCTGCTAAGAACACATAATAGCTTGTGAAGAAGGCAGAATCAGTTAAAGAGTTTCAGAATTGTGTTCTGTAGAGGGAACTGTGTCTTGGTCATTATGTCACAATCCAAAAGTCCAAGCTATTTAAAAACTGCCGAGAAATCACTGCAACTTTCGAAGAAACAATTAGAGGTGAAGTTAGTTAAAGACTTCAAGCTCTGTATTCATGAGTGAAAACAACGTATTTGTCCGTGTGTGACCTTCCAAGTAAACCAATTTAACACAGGTAAAAGTGATTTGTAATTAAGTTAATTTTCTTTTTCTTTTTCCATTAGTCTTTTTACTTAATAAACCAACCTTTCAGACTTGTCTCAGTCACGAGAAAATCGCTCATATGTTCAAACTCGTCTACCATATTTGTTCGAAAATTATCAGTTAAATTACCCTTCATCACTTAAGAAGATGAACTATGAAACCGATGACTGATTTCGCACAATGTAAATCAAAGTTAACTAATGACTTTTCAGAGGTGTTATAATGCGAAAACCCAGCCGTCAAATCATTTCATTTCGATGGATTCTTCACCGCTAAAGGTTTTCCGTAGTCTGGTTCTTAGGCATAAATATCCGCTTGATGGCGAGTCCAGTTAAATGTTCAGCTAGTGTGGGTAACGGTGGGAAGTGGACAAAAACAGATTGAGCTGAGTGAGTGGTCATGACAAGCAAGGCTCACCAAGATGCATAATGTCTGGGCTTTTCTTTATGGGTTATGACAAAACGAACATAAATTTCAAAACACAGGATAGATTATAGAATCAAGTTGTCGGTTTGCACCAAGAAGTGAACTAAATGGAGAACACGTCTCCCTTTCCCTCGGTGTGTAGGTGCCTGTGTTTGTGTATGGGTGTGTGTTCTACTCTCAAAATCTTCGACTGCATCACCTTGATGTAGAAATTTGTCTGTGATGGAAAGCTCATGAAAGATTTCTATTAATTTCTTATTCACTAACCCATATACATACACACGAAGGCATTTTTTATATATAGTTTAGTTTAGTTTCGGTTATTTATTTAATGGAATATCCAACTTCATGGGTTGTTTAATACCAAAGCCATCCTTGTAGAAAAGCAGCAGTGATATCATTTGACCCATAAGAGGATTCATATCTTTCCCAAGGGAATTATTGCAAAAGTTAACTTAATAGTATGACTGGAACTCGAAAACAGTTCGAGGTCAAAGCCTAGCACTTAAACTAGAACATCATATGAAATACCCCATATATATATATATATATATATATATATATATATATATATATACGGGGATCATTAAATTAGTTTCCAGACTTCTTTCGTATGGGCACTTTTATTGATAGTACACACATGAAACTCTAGTCCCCTTCGATGTAATCTCCTCCGGTTGTAATGCATTTGTTGTACAGTTCCAACAACTTCTGGAAGGTCCCATAGAAGTCTTCTTGTGTGACCGTGCCAATGACCTTCGTCATAGCCTCTTTTTATCCTCAATTGTCTCATAACGACAGTCTTTGAACTTAGGGAAAGTCACAGGGAGCAAGGTCTGGACTATAGGGAGGCTGAGGAACTGTCTTGATGGCCATCTTTGTCAAATAGTCTGTGACAAGGATGGAGTTGTGGGCTGGTGCATTGTTCTGGTGGAAATACCACCGACCCGATTTGAAGAGTGCAGGCCTCTTCCGATGGAATCTCTTCCTGAACTCCCTTAAAATCTCAACATAGTAACCCAAATCCAAATAACACTTTGGCCAATTAACTCTGGTGTATTGACTTCCTTACTCCTCCCACACCTCTCATCATCCCTCGCAGACACCCTGTCTTCCTTGCATCTCTTATGCCACTCAAAAACTGATGCCTGATTCATGCAAGATGCTCCAAAAGCAGTCTGAAGCATTCCATACGTTTCTGTGGCATTTTTTCCAAGTTTAAAAAATAATTTCTTTGCATATCGTTCTTCTAAAGTGTCCTCACGTCCAGTTTGCATTTTTGAAATTCACCAGGTAAATGAGGCTTTAGAAGGGTGTATTCCAATTGCTGCTGTATCTGTTCAGTTGAACACGAAATCATAAAAGTTGGTCAGTCTACTCATAAGATGTATAGCAATAACATACTGAATTTTCAAGAATCTACAACAATCTTAAACGCCTGTACAAAAAAGTCTGGAAACTTATAGAAGGCACCACGTATGTATATATATATATATATATATATATATGTGTGTGTGTGTGTGTGTGTGTGTGTGTGTGTGTGTGTGTGTGTGTGTGTGAGTGTGTGTGTGTGTGTGTGTGTATATATGTGTGCGTAAGTGTGTGTGTGTGTGTGTGTGTGTGTGTGTGTGTTATGCATGTCCTCGTGGTGTAATGGTTATCATCGTGGGAATTGGACACGGCGGCACGAGTTCAAATCCTAGACGAGACAGATAGCACTAAAACTCTTGGGAAAGGTATGAATCCAGTAATTCTCCCTCCAGCTATGGGTAAATAGTAGGGCAGACAAGGTTCT
This sequence comes from Sepioteuthis lessoniana, assembly GCA_963585895.1. Lineage (NCBI taxonomy): Eukaryota > Metazoa > Mollusca > Cephalopoda > Myopsida > Loliginidae > Sepioteuthis > Sepioteuthis lessoniana. The sequence goes on along the minus strand of OY757916.1, from coordinate 70,292,605 downwards.
TCAGCCTTGGTGAGGCAACTAGTCTAGGAGAAGGAAAACTCTGAATTCAAACCTGTTAAACATATCATGCCCAAGCGGAGGGGTTGGGTAAATATGGTTATGCATGTGTGTATATTAACATCAAAGATGGCATTAAGTCATATGCGGAATGTGTATATATCTGTAATACAAGGCACATACACACACATTCAGACACACAGACGCACTTACACACAAGCATACATATAGTGAGACAAATCTATCTATCAATCCATCTATAGGTGCATGCTTAAGAGAGAGAGAGAGAAAGAGAGAGAGAGAGGGGGTGCAGACAGACAGACAGACAGACAGACAGACAGACAGAACTGTGTGGGTTAAATGATAATCAAAATATAAGCATCTTGAAATAACTACTACTGTACCTCTGGTGTAACGGTTAGCAAAATAGATTAGCCAACCTACCCAAGAGAGTTCGAGTCTCATTAGGAGTCCGATTCATACGGCCTTGTGCTGCATCTGAGCAAAGAAAAAAGCTAAGTAGATTACACGTAATGTCAGCTATTTTGCTTCTATCACAATATTTTTCTTCTTTTCTTCATTGTTTATATAAACTTTTTCTCTCAATCATTGATTCTTTCCTTTTTCTTACTTTCTTTTTCTTTTTTAGTGCTATTTTCCTTTTTCCTTTCTTTGTTTCTTGATCTCAACGCACTCCTATTCCTCAGATTCATTATTACATCAATTCATTTATTTATTTATTTATTTATTTAAAACTTTTATTCTTACATTGGTTCAGTTTTTATTTTTTTCAAATATCTTACATCCAACATTTTTCAAATTTTATTCATTATATATACTTTTCTTTATTTTTCACTTGCTTCATTTCCATTCGTGTTAATGTGTGTGTGTGTGTGTGTGTGTGTGTGTGTGTGTGTGTGTGTGTGTGTGTGTGTGTGTGTGTGTTTTACTCTGTAATCTTCATTCGTTCAGTTTTCTATAGAAATACTTTTTCTTTTTCTTTTGTGACTTTTTAAAAAATTCTATCACACCAATGCATGCATTTATTCATTAATTCTTTCTTTCTTTCTTTCTTTCTTTCTTTCTTTCTTTCTTTCCCTATACTGATCGCTTTCTTTCTTTCTTTCTTTTTCCCTATATTGATCGCTTTCATTTTTTTTTTCTTTCTTTCTAACAAAGAAATGTTTACTTGCAAATTGTTTTTTTTTTTTTTCATTTATCTTCATTTCTTTCTATTGTTCTTATAAATAATAAATCTATTTACTCTGACAGTTGATTTATCATTTTTTCTCCCCCCCCTCTCTCTCTCTCTCTCTCTCTCTCTCTCTCTCTCTCTCTCGCTAGGTTTTTTTTCTAATCATTTCATCTTTTTTAAATTTCTAAGCTGTATTTAGTGAGGAAATGTTTTATTTAACATTAAACTTTTTCCGAATATTATATATATATACATATATATATATATATATATATATATATATATATATATATACTCTAATCCATATTAGTTGTAACTGCTATACTCTCTCATATCGGACAAATAGTCCTGTTTAAAAAAATTTTTCTCGATAGAACTGTTTGCAAAATAGTCTGAAGAAACAACAACACACAAACGGAAATATGAACGTGATTCCTTGAATTCTAGCCATAAAAAAGCCTAGCCGGATTGACATACCGTTAAAATCAAGCTATCTATCTATCTATATATATATATATATATATATATATATATATTTCTCGTGTTATCAAAACGCGAACACATTCAATTCTTGCGTTAACTTCTCCTTTTATTTATTATTCGATCTATTGTCCTTATTTCTTGTAACTTACCTTATCAATATTTTCAATTTTCTTCGTTTCTGCACGATTCATTTCTTTCTTTCTTTCTTTCCTTCTTTCTTTCTTTTTTTCTTTCTTGATAATTTTGTTTATTTTTATTCTTGATTTTTTCGTCTCCTTTTTATATCCTATTCAAATATTCAGTTCTATTTCTGACAATTCAGTTTAGCATGCGTACACAGTTTAATTGTCAAAAACTTTCTATTTCAAGCTATTCACTTTAGACAAACAGTTCTAATTCAAATAATTCAGTTTAGAGTAAACACACAGTTACAAGTCAAAACAATTCTCTTTCAAGTAATTCCGTTTAGCATAAGTACACAGTTTACTTCTATTTGACCCGTAGATAGGACCTATCAGGTGCTACCGCTCCGGGCCAGAATGAACGTGGGAGCGATGGTAATGAAAGGGTAATCTACATCCCCCAAAGTTCCAGCATCTGTGGAACCTCATTATCAGATTGTTAAATTTCATATCCAAGACACACGTTGGGTTGAGGTCTTATCCCTCAGCAGGGAAGCAGTCGGTGTATTCTACAGCCCCAACCGATTGGGCAATAAGGAATGTGTAGTAACCCTTTATTGCCATTACTCTCAGGTTAACACTGACACGGAGTGGTAGTACCTGTTAGTGTCCCATCTGTGAATCAAATACGACTTAGTAATTTTTTTACTATACTTGAACTGTGGGCAAAGAAAT
>OY757916.1:70242573-70285073 GCA_963585895.1 Sepioteuthis lessoniana | reverse complement strand
ACCCCTCCGCTAGGGCAGGATACGACACAAGGTCAATTTTTTAAGCGGAGTTTAGCAGGTTTGAATTCAGAGTTTTCCTTTTCCTAGACTAGTGGCCTCACCAAGGCTGAAGAACCTAGTCTGCCCTACTACTTACCCATAGCTGGAGGGAGAATAATTGGATTCATACCTTTCCCAAGGGTATTAGCTATGTGAAATGCAATCAGTTTTGTCCAGGAATTGAACTCGTATCGCCGTGTCCATATCCTGTGACGATAACCGTTACACCACGGTCACCTCTGTATGCATATAGACTGTAATCGATATTTGCTGTTTTCAACCTCAAGTTAAACATATATGGTCATCTGATGAGACGGAGAGTATAATGATATTCTGCGGAGAAATAAATTTGTAATGAGAATATAACCAGTTTTGTGTTGCACTATATATATATATATATATATATATATATATATATATATATATATATATATATATATATATCATTAAATAACCCGCAAGTATTGATATTCCACACATATATCTTTAGATTATGCACGAATACATGCAAAAAATATAAAAAGAGGGCACGTAAATATATATATATATATATATATATATATATATATATATGTACGAATAAGGTTCAATATCCTTTAATTTTTTTGCTTAGTCATCATCATCATCATAGCTTGCCGCTAGCACGGATTTCTTCCGCTATTTGTCCCTATCGTCCATCGCTCTTAGTAGGTCTTCCATGCAACACCCTGTATCAGTATAGAGTTGTTGTAGATAAGTTCTGGCTGGTCGCCTAACCCTTGCTCGTTCGAGAGAGCGGGGCACATGATTACATCGCTTATGAGCTTGCCTTTACATCCCCAGCAGTGCTCTGCATGTCTTACTCGTCTAATTTGGAAGGTTTTCGAGATTGATGGTAGGTGCCCGTACAGCTGCTGCTTTGTAGGATTCTGCCTCCAGGACTTGTTCAATACAGCTCGCAGCATTCTTATGTAATTGCCGTCAAGCTTTCTCTCTATATGCTTAGCCAGCGTCCCTGTGGTGCATCCATACTGTAGTACTGACACAACTGCTGATTGGAAAAACTGCTCTTTATTTTTTCTGGTAAGTATGATTTCCATATGACTGATAGTCTGTCGATAGCTGCCCAAGCATTCGCTCGTCGTGTGTTGGAATTTGCTTAGTACCCAAGTACAAATAACAACCAACTTTGCACTCAGTATGATTATAAAATAAAATAATCCAGAGAAAATTGTGCAAAATGCTCTTCCTTAGGGACAACGAAACCGATTTTATTTTCTTTGATAAAACGTTTCTCACTGATTATGAATTGCGATTTTTTAAAAATTAAAAATAGGGAAAACTTGCGAATATTCATGAACACAAAAAAACTATAAAAGAAAAATACATATATGTACTTACATTTGTAGGTTTGGTTTAATCAATCTGTTTTATGGAATATGAACACTTGTGGCTTATTTAATGCCAGATATTGATCATATATATATATATATATATATATTGTCATCCATAGACAGAATGTTTCATCATATCACAACATGTGGGTGTGGGTAGACCCGCGAAATGTTCCAAGCTGGGATCGAAACCCGAATGATGTAAAAAGCAGTTGGACATCTTAACCGAAATCTCTTTTCCGTACATTATCGTTTTTGATTGTCATTATCGTTAAATCAACCAGCATTTTATGTACCGTTACCGGAACAATTCTATTTCTTACATTTACGATAGCTGTATATCCTATACAATTTAACTTATCAAAGATTTCTAGAAAAGCTTTTGAAGTCATCGACATTGAATCATCAGAGGCAAGTTGCACAGCCTACATTTGTTTGAAATGTCTGGAAGCAGAGAAACGATATGGAAAAGGTTACTGAGATGCAATAAAATGAGGCCAAATCAATTTAATTCAATTTAGTTTTTTCTATACATATCAAGACTTCTTTCATGGGGTTTTGCTTATGTACTTGGTAAATGTCAGATGTTATGACATAGTTTCTCTCTCTCTCTCTCACACACACACACACACACACACATATATATATATATATATATATATATATATATATATATATATATATATATATATATATAACCAGTCGAGAAGTAGATAATCTCTGAAGTCAAACCAGCTGTACTTAACTTTAAAAAATCAAACTTTATGTTGCATCTTGTACATAGCAGAGGTCTTGCATAACTATATACACCCACTTTGTCAAAGAAGATTCTAAACTTCAGCTTGGTTTATACCCGAATTCGATGAGACATCACATTGGTGATGATGGAGACTTCTACACATATGACAGAGCCTTAGTTTCAGGATGGTTACCCATGATTTCTCACTTTTTATAATGATTCTGCATCGATTTCTGCACATTGAAGCAAATCAGTAGCCGTATTCATCCGAAACCCTTCATCTGCTCTGACATAAAATCGGCGGAAAAAAAATTTGGCTGTAACTTGTTTCATCCCTAAATCTTCAGTAATAATAGCTGACATCACCTAGCAGAAATGCCCACCTTCGTCACAAATCTCTCTGATAATTAATCTTCAATCTACATTCATTAGAATTCACACATTTTAGTATTTTTAAGAAACAATGGAGAGAAGGAGATTTCCTGTGTTATACTGTTTAACGGGCTGGAGTTCAACATCGTATCAAGTGTGTTCGAACTCACGTCGAGCTATTACGTTAATTTTTGCTAGGTCATCATCATCATCATAGCTTGCCGCTAGCACGATTTCTAAAATATATGGTTTTATATATATATATATATATATATATATTTATATATATATATATATGTGTGTGTGTGAGTGTTAATCTTGCAAATACACACACACACAGAGCGTCTATTGCAAGCCTCTTCGTAGTGTAATTGAGGTCTCGGCTACCGTTGAACGGATGTATGTAAACAATAGTAATTGTGATTCATAACCGCTTAAAATTTACTTCGTAGCTAATATCTCCTCGTGGCTGAATGGTTAGAAGCTTTAGTTTGACGTTTCATGGGAAAGGTATGAATCCAATTATTCTCCCTCCAGCTATGGGTAAGTAGTAGGGCAGACTAGGTTCTTCAGCCTTGGTGAGGCCACTAGTCTAGGAAAAGGAAAACTCTGAATTCAAACCTGCTAAACTCCGCTTAAAAAACGGTAATGTTTAACGGGCTGGAGTTCAACATCGTATCGAGTGTGTTCGAACTCACGTCGAGCTATTACGTTAATTTTTGGACAAATTCCTTTACAAAAGGATTGAACCCTTTTATCTCTCCAGTTATATGTTTAATACTATCACAACTGCTCTTTTACAAGTATAAGTTGGGCATTAAATCTCCCACCTAGGTATATAGGCCATTAAAAAAAGAAACCAAATTAAAAGTTATGCTATAGCAATCAATTGTTAGAAAATAAATCAGTTTGGTTTCTATGTTTAATGACATTAACTTTCGTGGGTTATTTAATGCCGAATAATCCTTGTAGAAGAACGGCAGAAGTGGTATTTAACACATAGCAAAGTTGACAAAGGGATCCATACGTTTTCCAAAGCATTTGTCCGAAGGTGAATATTATAGAACCATTACAGTTCGAAGTCGTTTAGTTCGAAGCGACACCTCATCACTTTAGCCAGTACGCCACAGTGACTTTCCCCAAACCTCATTGGTTTTGATACCTTAGTCGTTATTATGCGACAAAGGTATCCGAAAATAAAGCGCGGAACCATTGTAAATTTGGTGAAATGAGATTCTCTATGCATACATCTTGGTACCTTGTAAATTTAAATTAAATTAATTGAAGATTTCTTAAGGGAAGAAAAACATTGCTGATAATGGTATTCTCAGCACAGTCATTGGTAAGCAATACCATTGACGTCTCCAGAGATTTGGTAACATTTCAAATTTAATTTGCTTCTAGATAGATGCCAACATCTAGAGTTACCATGGATAATGTCAGGATCTATCATGCATGTCTAAACAAGAACTTACTGCTGGATTAAAATATCTGCTCAGAATTCCTCCAACAGTACGCATTGTGACTCAGTTCAACTTAGTCGAAGCCCAACCCATTTTTGCAATGCTAAAACAAAGATTTAATTTGTTTGAAACAACAACAAAAAAAGAGCAGAATTAAGCGACGGTAATATTACATTCTACTCGGATAATAAGGAAAACATTAATGCACACATTAAGATTTGATGAAATTTACTTGAACGAATTCCTTTTGATTTAATTCAAGTCAGCTAAATGCAATTAACTAGTTTTATTGTTTGATTTTCTGATCTCCTTATTTGAAATTTAATTCATGATATGAACAGGGATAATACCAAGGTGGTCAGAAGTGTTAAGTCCCCATAGAAAATTTAATTGCAGATGTTTTATTGTAAGAATAATTTCGATATATAATTCAATATATATGAAAAAAATTATTCATGTTGAAAATTGAATCCTTTTTCATAAATATTATCTTTATTAGCAATTGGATACTTTATAAGAATTATTTTTGCTAAAAACGGAACCCTTTATTTAAATCACCTGTGCAGATTCTCAATGATTGAAGCCCTACTATCTTTGAACATAAATATCGTTAAATCAACCAGCATTATTGTTTCCGGAACAATTCTTTTTCTTTCATTTACGATAGCCGTACATCCTTTACAATTTAACTTATCAAATCTTACCAGAAACGTATTTGAAATCGTCGACATTGAATCATCAAAGGTGAATCTTACAGCCTACATTTGGTTGAAATATCTGAAAGCAGAGAAACAATATGGAAAAGTTTACTGTTATGCAAAAAAATGAGGCCAAATCAATTTAATTTCATTTGATTTTTTTTTATGCATATCAAGACTTCTTTCATAGGGTTTTGATTACGTACTTGGTAAATGTCAGATGATAAGACATACTTACACACACACACACACACACACACACAAAATAAATGTTATTTTTATTGGCAATTGAATACTTTTATAAGAATTATGTTTGCTGAAAACGGAACCCTTTATTTAAATCACCTGTGCGGATTCTCAATGTCCTACTATATTTGAACATAAATATCGTTAAATCAACCAGTATTTTTATTTTTTAGATTACGAACTTGGTAAACGTCAGAAGTTAAGACTGAAAACAGAACCCTTTATTTAAATCACCCGACCAGATTTCTCAATGATAGAAACCATACTGTCTTTGAACATAAATATGAATATACTGTTCAGGATGAAAAAAAAAAAAAAAAGAATCCAAGTGTAAATGTACATCATGACCGACATTTTATTCTTTTCTTTTTTTTTTTTTTTACATCGATGCAAAGTTAATAAAATTTATTTTAGCAAAAACAGAAAAAAATTACAATTGCCCATTATGTACCAATTAGGCCACCATTGAATATTTGTTAGATATTTTTTTAAATATCGAAGAGATCGTAGGTATAAAATATTGTAGAGTTTATAGGTATGAAATTAATTCAATATTTTTAATATACTAATACTTATACACGTTATTCAACTTATCTATTAATATGCATGAATTAAATCCCCATTATTACTGATAAAGTCAACCGATATTAACGAAATACTATGTATATACGAATATTAACGTAATGTCAAATGTATCTTCTATTGATACTCATGAAACAATTTGTCAGTATGATGAAATAAGTCTCGAAATTCATAAAATGATCTAAGAATATTTTGAAACTTTGATCCCAACGTTAATGAAATATTCTTTATTTCTTGTTGCTATTCACCTGATACGGACTCTAATTCAGGAAACTTCATTCCGAGTAAGAATGTTTACGAAACTCATTGATATATATGAAGTTCACTACTATCAACGTTTTCAAGAACCCGCTCATTCTTTGAATCATATGCCTCACAGATAAGGGGTAATAAGGTAAGTATACTTGCATACACGCATACGTATACATATATATATATATATATATATATATATATATATATATATATTACAGTGTATATATATATATATGTGTGTGTGTGTGTGTGTGTGTGTGTGTGTGTGTGTGTGTGTGTGTGTGTGTGTGTGTGTGTGTGTGTGCAAGCGTTATTTCAATTTTGTGCAAGTAACTTTTCATCTAGTTTTTGTGCCCCAGTTTTTTTTCTCTATTAAAAAGTTGAAGCGTTTTGTTTTTGTTTTGTTTTTTTTTTGTTTTTGTTTTTCATTTTTGCATTTTGCTTGATTTTTTTTTTTTTTTCTTCTTCATTTACTCTTCAACTGACAAGAAAGCAGAAAAGCGTTGAAGTGAATTTAAAATGGCGTTCAAGCATTGTCAGGATTATTTAAGCGCGAAATTTTTCATTTACTTCTTATTCTTAATCTACTTGTCACTCGTCGATACCCGGGCATAAGCGGCAGCAGCAGAAGCAAAAGCAGCAGCAGCAGCAGTTGCAGCAGTAGCAGCAGCAGTAGCAGCGAATAACTTCTTTTTGCTTTTTTATTTTTTCTTATCTTTTTCGTTTTATTTCATTTCTTTAATTCATTTCAGTTTGAAAGTTTCTCGTTCATTTGTTTATATCCCTTTTTAACAATTGACATTTCTATTTTCTCTTTTTTTTTTGTCCATCTACATCTGTCTGTCTATCTGTCAGTCTGTCGATGTCTTTCTTACAATTGAGCATTCTCTTGCACTCCACTCTCTTAACTTATCTCTACTTTTCTTTTTTCGTTCCCCCTGTTTCTCTTTCTCTCTCCCTTTCTTTTTCTCTAAGTCTATCTATCTATCTATCTATCTATCTATCTATCTATCTATCGATCTTCTTTCATTCGGTTATCTTTCTTTCCCCCTCTTACTCGCTCTTTTTCCCACTCTCTCATGTTCCCTCTCTTTCACTCCCTCTCTTTCCTCTCACTTTCTGTCTCTTATTTTCACCCTCTTTCCTTTCTCTCTCTCTTTCTTTCTCTCTGTCTCTTACACACACACAATCACATATTCTTTTTCCCTCTCTTCCCACTTTCTCTCTCTCTCTCTCTCTCTCTCTCTCTCTGTCTCTCTCTCTATCTCTCTCCCTCTTTCTTTCTTTCTTTCTCTCTTTCTACCCACCTCTCTCTGATATATTGAATTTTTCCATTTTATTTGTTTTATTGTTTCATTTATTTTTTTCTATTCACATATACTGCCTGCCCCTCTCTATCTTTCTCTCTCTTTCCTCCTCTCTCTCACAGTTTCTATCTCAGTTTTTTTTCCTTTTCCTTCTTTTTTCGTTTTTCATTCCCTTTATTATCTTATTTTGGCTTTTTGTGGTTCTTTCTCTTGTAGTTCTTCATCTCGTTCTTTGTCAACCTTTTTTTCTTTCTTTACGTTAGATTTTATCTTAGATATTCTTCTTTTTTCTTCTATCTCTTTCTTTCACTGTTTCTATATTTCTTCATTCTCCCTTTCTTTCACTTTTTTCCTTTTGTCTTTCTTTCTCATTTTCTTTCTTTGATTCGTTCGTTAGTTTTTCCTTCTTTGTTCTCTTCCTATGATTATAATTTTTTGTCTTGTTTTCAAATTTCATGTTTTCTAATATCAATATTTCAGACTTTAAAAAAAATTGCTCTATCAATTTCTTCTTTCATTTCATATTAAACATCTTTGTTTATTAATTATGTTCATTTTGCAATATGTATTTTTTATTGAGCCTCACTTCTTTCTTTCTTTCTTTCCTTCTTTCTTTCCTTCTTTCTTTCTTTCTTTCTTTCTTCATCTTTTTTTATTTCTTTTTAAAATATGGTTTTCCTTGTAGACAAGAGATATACCTACATCGTTTCCTTGTGGTTCACTTGATTAAATTTTCGCCTTTCGTGGGCAAATTCGTTTTACTGCTTATACCTTTTGTTTCTTTCATTGTCTGAGTTAACGAATCAAGCGAAACTTTCCGATCACTAAACACATCTGAGAGACTCATCTACCGAAAGTGGCTTAATACGCTTCGATTATTTAGAAAGAATTTGTGTCTATACGGTTAAAGATATTGAGAGTGAATGTGTCTGTATTAATCTGTGTGCAAAACTCGAGGGAACAGAAGAAACGTGGGGTGCAAAGCAGGATTTAAAAAAGAGACTCCATTAAAGAAGAAAGACTATATTAGAAATTTTCTTTGTTCTATAAACTAGGAGAATTTTACTATGCTAGATATACGTATTTACTTCTCTTGGTATACTGAGGCAAAATTATAAAAATTGTAAATCCACTTCCTAGAATTGAACTTGCTAGCGTTGAGATAACATGAGACGAGGGTGTCAACAAGAGCACTGTAACTAGGTCAACACAATATCATATAGAGTATAAAATAATGCTTGGGTATTATATATATATATATATATATATGTGTGTGTGTGTGTGTGTGTGTGTGTATGTGTATGTGTGCATAGATAGATAGATAGATAGATAATCGGAGAGGCAGAGAGAGAATATCAGATAAGATAGAAACGGTGACAATAGCTCAAGGTGACGGTTAGATTTTTGCCAATATGATCATCAAAACCAATCCTACTTTTTTCGATGATCATGAGTATATATATATATATATATTGTCATCCAAAGACAGACTGTTTCGTTGTATCACAACTCTTCAGTGTAGCGAGACACGTAGGAGGCTTGAAGCTGGGATCGAAACCCGGCCAACTTTAGGGGTTGTCCTCGTGGTGTCATGGTTAAAGCGTTGGACTGCGGAATCGTAGTACGCAAGTTCGTACTCCAGTCGCGCTATTGCGTTCACTTTCGGGCAAATACCCTTGGGAAAGGTATGAGCCCCCTTATCCTCCCTGCTATGGGTTAAATAGTACCACTACTGTTCTTCTAGGAGAATGGATTTGGCATTAGATAACCTAAAAAGAGTTGATATGCCATTAAACAAAGAAACCAAACCAAACCGGCCAACTTTACGTTAGGCTTAGTAGCATACCGCTACACCAAGAAGCGTATCACATTAGCTAGGGAATTATATGGTATTAAGTAGTAGCGTTCGTTTGTTTTCATTTTATACCCTACTGGATACTAGAGTGCACAATTCGTTTGAAGAACTTCGGTGGTATGTTCGTACGCACACATATAAACACACTTATATATATATATATAGAGAGAGAGAGAGACGTGATCACTTTTAGATATATCTCATAAGAATAGATATACCCAAGAAACAAAGAAACTGTGTCGTAAGAGAAACCCACACAAACATTCAGAGGCAGTGTGAAGGGGTACACACCCACACAGACGTACACACATTACACGCATACATTATATATATATATATATATATAATATGTCACACCTTCTTGTATTACCGTTTAATGTGTCACACCTTCTTGCATTACCGTTTGTTATGTCACACCTACTTGTATTGCCGTTTGCTATGTCACACCTTCTTGTATTACCGTTTGCTATGTCACACCTTCTTGTATTACCATTTAATATGTCACACCTTCTTGTATTACCGTTTAATATGTCACACCTTCTTGTATTACCGTTTAATATGTCACATCTTCTTGCATTACCGTTTGCTACGTCATACCTTCTTGTATTACCGTTTGATATGACACACCTTCTTGTATTACCGTTTAATTTTTCACACCTTCTTGTATGTCCGTTTAATATGTCACACCTTCTTGCATTACCGTTTGCTATGTCACACCTACTTGCATTACCGTTTGCTATGTCACACCTACTTGTATTACCGTTTTCTATGTCACACCTACTTGTATTACCGTTTGCTATGTCACACCTTCTTGTATTATCGTTTAATATGTCACACCTACTTGTGTTACCGTTTGATATGTCACACCTTCTTGTATTACCGTTTGATATGACACACATTCTTGTATTACCGTTTATTTGTCACACCTTCTTGTATTACCGTTTGCTATGTCACACCTTCTTGTATTACCATTTAATATGTCACACCTTCTTGTATTACCGTTTAATATGTCACACCTTCTTGTATTACCGTTTAATATGTCACATCTTCTTGCATTACCGTTTGCTACGTCATACCTTCTTGTATTACCGTTTGATATGACACACCTTCTTGTATTACCGTTTAATTTTTCACACCTTCTTGTATGTCCGTTTAATATGTCACACCTTCTTGCATTACCGTTTGCTATGTCACACCTACTTGCATTACCGTTTGCTATGTCACACCTACTTGTATTACCGTTTTCTATGTCACACCTACTTGTATTACCGTTTGCTATGTCACACCTTCTTGTATTACCGTTTAATATGTCACACCTACTTGTGTTACCGTTTGATATGTCACACCTTCTTGTATTACCGTTTGATATGACACACATTCTTGTATTACCGTTTATTTGTCACACCTTCTTGTATTACCGTTTAATATGTCACACCTTCTTGTATTACCTTTTGATATGTCACACCTTCTTTTCTTACTGTTTAATATATCACACTTTGTCTTATTACTGTTTAATATGTCTTACCTTCTTGTATTACCGATTAATATATCACACCTTATTGCATTACCTTTTGATATATCAAATGATTCTTATTTAATGGTGGTTTCTTAACCTAAACCTGCCCTCAGTGGATTGAAACAACTTGTAAAACATAACGCTATTAGAGAAAGCACTTGAAAAAGAAATAAACCCCTAAAAATATTGATTCAAGATATAGAACAGGATACAAAAATTGAAGTAAAATATGAGATTTTAACATAATGAAAGAAAATTCGACTTAAAAGTCAATGAATACGAAGTGATGATTCTCATCAACTAAATGCAAATTGGATATTTCTTGAGCAAAATATATGAACGGAAACAAAGCAACAGATAAAGACAAAGCAAGTTCACATATACGAATAGATATAAGTCTATTGGCCAACTGAGTTAAGTGTTTGCCCTTGGCCTCGGAGGCTGGGATTCAATCCCAGGTCGAGTCCTACCAAAGACTCAAAAAGTAGTACTTGATGCCGTTTTGTCAAACAATCAGTATTATAAGATACTGAGCAAGGGTAAACTGAGAAAATAGGAAGAAAGGAGTAGCACCATTCCCTACACCTTGGTATAGTAGCTATTGAAAGAGGAGTTGTTGGGTTGGCCTCGAGTACGGTCGCTAACTTTATATATATATATATATATATATGTGTGTGTGTGTGTGTGTGTGTGTGGTAAGATATAAGATTTGAAAACAAGTCGGTGTTATAATTGATTTATTTCCTGCGTAAGGTTTCGCTCTTCATCACACGACTATGTTCAAATACAGTTTTGAAATGCAGAAAAATATACTGACACTATTGTTTCTTTTATCATATGCGAATCCATCTTGATGTTATTGGATATTTTGAGTTGTGCAGATTTTTTTTTTGTAACTGAAATTTCTAAAGCTGAAAACTTTTAAGTTTTTGTAGTTCTGAAATATATCAAATATTGTTGAAATATATCAAGTAGTCGTATTGCTCACAATTTGGTCAAAGTGCACACACACACACACACACACACACATGTATTTACCCATCCCCTCAGCATGATAAGGATGCGACACAGGGTCATTTATTAAGCGGAGTTTTACAGATTTGTATTCTATGTTTTCCTTCTTCGAGACTGGTTGTCATACCAGAGTTAAAGGGCTGAGTGTGCTGTACTATTTACACATTATCGAGGAAGAAGTGTCGGGTATTAGCAGTTCAGGAAATACAAACAGCCTTATCCAGGTTTAAACTCTGCTCACTGAGTCCATTCCCTACTATGGTATGTATTAGTCCACGGGCGTGTGCGAGTATATATATATATATATATATACATCGAAACAGAGAGAGGGGGTTCAAACAGACAGACAGAGAGACAGACAGACTGAGTGACAGAGTGATGATCTGTGTATCACATAAGCAAAAAACTCATAGTCACTAAGCATTGATGACGCTACCCTAAGTTGGATATATATTGAGCATTACAAATATAACAGCATTATTAACATACCGCTCCTAAGAAACTAGTTGAGTGCTCTAGCTTTATTTATTTGAACGCATATATATATATATATATATATATATATATATATGTTGTCATCCATAGACAGACTGTTTTGTTGTATCACAACACTTCAATGAGGCAAGACACGCGAGATACTCCAAGCTGAGATCGAAACCCGGCTGACTCATATTTGTATATTTGACATCATTTTTTCTCATCTACTGAAAGTGATACAAATAATCACCTGTTGAAGGCATGAACTGCTATCGATTGGCTGTCGATCATATGGAAGTCGTATCTATCCGATAGAATAAAACGGAATTCTTCCCACGCAGCTTTTGTGTTAATACAACCGTACAGATGCACCACGTGAACACTGAATTAAGGTTTAGAGAAAAAGAAAGACCGAAACTACTCAAGAATACTACGAGTTATATTGAACAAATCTTGTAAGCAACACGCCACAAAAAAAAACAAAAAACTGCAATACTATCACTTCCCTCCCATTGCTAAAACCATACAAATAAGACGAGAAAGACATGCGGGACATTCATGGATAAGCAAGGATGAACCCATATGGATCCCTTCATATACATGTGCCAGTGTTTGCTGACCAATAAGAACTTGCATATAACAGCTCTATGTGGACATAAGATGCAGTCTGGAAGTCCTGCCTGTAGCGTTGGATGATTGGGACGAATGGAGAGAGAGAGAGAAAGAGAGAGAGAGAGAGTCAAGGAAATCTGTGCTAGCATATATATATATATATATATATATATATATATATATATATATAAATATTCTTAATTTTATGGATTGTCCTCAAGATATAACCATGTAGAACTCGTTTGCTAATATTTACGTATATACTATTAAATTTTCTGTTTCAGAAATAATGTTAAAGAGTTTAAATTGCGTTTTGTTTGTTAATCTGTTTTGTGTTTTCCATCATCGGGGTTTTCTGTTTGCTTTTATTTCAAATAAGAATATTCATTTAAAGGCTGCATATTTCACCTCAAAGAATAGTCAAAGACAAAAATCAGTTTTAAACGCTTTCGACAATTGGGAGGTCCGTTATAAAAAGTTATAAAGATAATGACGATTCCAATTTCATCATGTTATTTTCTTAATCTAATAGTTCTTTTGTGGATAATGAATTGACAATAAATTCAAACTATTTCAGATCGAACCCTGAATATTAAAACAGAGTCTAAAAAATAATGCAAGGGAAAGAGTAAGCATTACATATATATAATAAGTTCTTTTGTAACAAATGTACCATGAATATCAGAGTTAAAAGTAGACGTTTTAGTACCTTGAAAAATTAACAGTTCAGTTGGCATTTAACCGTCACTCATCTATTTATATGCGTGCGTGCGCATCGAAGAAAGAAACCATTTTTAAATGGCGACTTCCGGATATTTTTGGGGAAAATTCTAAGATAATTCTGTCTGTCCCATGACGAAAAAAACTCACTCACTCATTAATTTAACTATAAAAAAACATTTCGATGGTGGCAATTTTTAGAAAGTTTTACGATAAACGTAAACTATAATATTTTTTACTTGTTCCCTTGTGAACAAAAACTTAATGCTTTTTCTCTTTTTTCTCCTGAAGTTCCCATAAAGATAAAAAATGAAAAAAAAATTAAATGTTGTTTTTCGGCAATTTTTATTATGGATTTATCAGATTCAGGGGAGATTATAAAATCTGAGGAGCATATAGCAAATTAAGTAAAGGAGCAGCGTTCAATTCCCAGTTAGTTTTTTTTTTTTTTTCATGTCATTCTCATATTTTATTGTTTGAACCCACTTTGCTAATAAAGAATAGCAATTTCAAAATTGTTTTATATATATAACTGAAAAAAGAAATTGCAATTTCGTGGTCCCATTATGAATTCATTTCGGGTCTATAAAATGAACCTCTTCAGATGTAGAATAGATTTAAAAAATACATTTGTGTATAATCATATTCAAATACATAACTGTATCTTTCTTTTACTCTACATCTAAACAGAGTCATTTTTTAGACCCGAAATAAATTTATAATGAATCCACTGAATTAATTGTTTTCTTTAAATTTTATAAAAAATGTTTTCGCTCTGATGTATTTTTAATCTGAAATTAATTATATAGTCGATAGCAATTGGCACTGATCTATCAACTGGATATTCCTACCCCTCAGATTATTACCTAATAGTCTTATCATTTGATTATTTTCCTCGGATTATATATATATATATATATATATATATATATATATATATATATATATATATATATATATATATATATATATATATAATTTCAGTTTGATTGTCTTCCATATTTATCTTTATATAACTATATTTTGATGAGATATGTGTAATCAGTATTAAAGTGTCAAAGTTCAAAAATGTGTTTGGAGTGTCCAATAATTGATGATTATGAAGATGGTACAAAACAAAGTTGAATTTCAAATATTTAGATTATACTGGGTATTAAATAAAGAAAAATAAAAATTGAGATTTGATAATTTATTGAAAGAAAATAAACCGTATTCAACGACAAATAGAAACTAACTAATTAGAAAACATGCAGAATTCAAATTAAAATTATGCAAGAAACGAAAATAAGGAATTGACAAAACGAGGAGTAAAATAATTGAAAAAATCAAAGAATGAAAGAAAGAAATCTAGAGACTCTAAAGAAAGAAATCTGAAAACTGAAATCGATTAAGCAAAAAGGGAGAAGGAATAGAAAGAAAGTAATTATGACTAGAAAGAAAGAAAGAAAGAAAGAAGAAAGAAAGAAAGAAAGAAAGTTTGTTTTTCTTTAAATCATAGTAGAAAAAATGAATTAAGTTTTTATGTAAAAAATCAGTTATACAAATAAAACAAGATTTGCAAATAAAAACGGCTTTTTAAAACAGAAAAAAAACCCATTATCGATAAGGATAACAAAAAATCATATATATATATATATATATATATATATATATATATATATATATATATATATATATATATATATATATATATATTCCAGACAAAAAAATTGTTCGAAAATACAACTAAAGGAACGTCGCTATAATAGTGTATATTAATATAAAGTAAAAAATTGTCTTTCTTTTTTATCAGTTTTTGTTTTTCTTTTCTCCTTTATTTGGTTGATTACTTTATTCACATATTATATCCTTGTACCTTTTCTTTAAATTTTGTTTGGTTTTATTTACTTCTTCCTACTAGAGACAGAAAATTGTTTGATAACAAAATTAAAGAAACGTCCCTAATATATATATATATATATATATATATATATATATACAAATATTTCTTTTTCTCGCTCTCCCGAAAAATCTGCTCTTGTGCACATTTATTTCCAATTGCCAATTTCTTTCTCTTACTGACCTCCAAATTTAATTACCCCTATTCATTTGTAAACTGCAAGGAGTCAGCTTTGCTATTTGAAGCGAAACAGCTCGTCAGCTGCTAATGGTCGAATTAGGTGTTGACCCAAAACCGCTTGTTCAAGGCATGAATTACCTTTGACAACATGGACGATATGGTCCACATAATGGCGCCGCCTCCTCTCCTAATGGAACTTGTGTAAACTTGCTTGCCTCTGCATTTTGTAATTCCTCTTTTTAAAAATTCATCAAATTTTTCCTGTTATCGTGTACATCCTAGGATCTGATTCTCTTCTATTTAAGGGCGACTGTAATAGAGCGACGGCTGGCAACTTAATCAAGAAGCACCACGCGGTAAGCTTTGTAATCATTTCGCGCGTTGACAGTAAAACTATGTTGTTCATTTAAAAATTATATATATATATATATATAAAAAAGTAAAGTTAGCGAGGGTGACCCGAAGGCTCCCTTTTCGATAGCTACTACACCAAGGTGTAGAGGAGGGCGCTACTCCATTCCCAGGATTGCTCCACTTTACCCTTGAACCGTACCTTATAATGCTGAGTGTTAAGCAAGGTGGTATCAAGTACCATTTTTAAAGTCTTTGGTATGACTCGACCTGGGATTGAACCCAGGTCTCCCGGGCCATTGGCGAACACTCTAACCGCTGGGCCAATGTCCCGGTTGCTTCCTGATGATCCGATAAGGTGAAACTTTAGAAGAAGATTTTCGACTCGCGATTTAAGTTAATTATATATATATATATAATTAACTTAAATCGCGAGTCTAACCCCAACTCTAGTAAATATATATATATATATATATATATATATATATATATATATATATATATATATATATATAAAAGCCCGATGATTTTAATATAAAATCATCGATAAAAACGAATCAAAAAAGATTTCTTTCTACCCGAGGCTACGACTATGGAATTCGCTCACTTGTGGGCTGTTCTGTTCATTATTAGTTGTAAATAATCTAACAAAAGATTAGACGCAAACATTTTCTTTATAACGGAACATTTTGTCTCCATAAAATATTCCTAAAAGAAAATAGACCGGATTATTTAAATTAATGTATATTATTAGGTCTTATTTATAACCAAATATCATTAGAAAATATCATTACAGGACCTCTGTAACCAAAAATAAAATTCCCAGAATTTTTATAAAGGATATATTAGTTTTTGTACTGCTCTATTTTCATAAACTATTAATATTCTTAATCTCTCTGTGTTCAAGCCTTGCTTGAGTTTGTTCTATTGTTTCTCTCTATCTATCTCTCTCTCTCTCTCTATATATATATATATAGGAGTCATTGAGGTGTAATACATATATATCAAGAGAGAGAGAAACAGACAGACAGACAGACAGACAAACAGTGAGAGGGGGAGTGAGGGGGAGAAAGTTAGAGGGAAAGATTAAGGAATGCTTAATTACCTAACTTCTTCATCAAGGGCAAATGCAACACTAGATCAATTATCTTTAGCGGCTACGGGTTGCTTGAATTCAGAGCTTTCCTCTTCTAAAACTGATTGTTGTGACAAAGCTAAAACCCGCAAGCGCTCCTACTACTTACATATAGCTGATGATGAAGAATAGATGAATTATTGCTTTTCCCAAGGTCATTACTGCGAGGTGAAACACAAACAACTTTGTTTTGTAGTTTATCAATTCACTATTCTGTTTACTACGATGTTACGTTACACGCCACATGAAGAATGAGACAATATCCAGAGGGATTTTTTAGACGTGCAAATATACGCCAACTGTTTCAGGTTCTGTGACTGTGTCGCTCTTTTCTTTTGATTTTTGATACTCAACACTCTTGTTGCATATTGACCCTTGACATAGCCGTCAATCATAGACGTACCTGTGCAAATAAGCGGAAGAAGTTGTAGGCGTTCTGAAATAATAAATGATGATGCCTGCGCTGTTGGAGTTAGTAAGGGTCAGAGTCAGAGCCAGCGTGTAGTCATTCAAAGCGCCCCGCTTGGGGCTGTGCCTTTCAGTGGCTCACTACGACTTCCGGTTAAGTACCCCGTGGTCGAGAAGCAGAAGAAGTCCTAAGAGGGGTCTTAAAGATAACACAACGTGCTATGGTCAAGAGAAGAAGTTATGTGTCAATATAGCAGTCTATCTTAGACTGTCCCCGTCTCCGCCTGTCTCACAAACCACGGAAACTTTGACTCCAAGAAGAATAAAGAGAGTTATATTCATATAAAGATGTGTAGTCTTTCATCCTTCAACCGCGGTATATAACATTGTTATATATTTGGTGACATGACGATGATTTTGGGAAACCAAAGACATTGGTCGCATGGTGGTTTTAGTTTCTTCTAGGAAGTTAGGGCCTATGATGTCTTCTGTAAGGGATATGCAATTTTGTTGTAATTTTGATATATGCATGTAGGATAGCCGATCGCGCCGAAAAAGAATAAGGATATATTCAGACAAGAACTAGAACGGTGTAATTGTCGCATGATTGAAAGGTCGCCTTCTAAGATATGTAATGATTGTTGTATTTTTCCTGCTGTTCCCCTTGACATTATTGTAAGATGTGAGTGTGGAGAGAGATGTAGGAGGACGTGATGAAAATGTCCACAGGTAGATATTTTGAAAAATAAGGGTGATAGGAGTGTTGCATATTGACACTTGCCTGAGCTGTCAATCAGAGATGCGTCTGTGAACTAAGCAGAAGATCACGGGATCTAATCGGAAATTGTAGGTGTTCTGAACTAATATATGCAGATACCTGCTGGAATTTGGAGTCAGTGACGGCTGAGTCAGATCCAGCTTGCAATCACAGAGGGCGCCCCCGCCGGGACCTGTGGCCCACACCGTGCCTCCGATTGAGCAACGCCGGCCGAAGAGTAGAAGAAGGGCTAAGAGGGGTCTTGAACATAACACAGCGTGCTATGATCAAGAGAAGAAGTTATGGGTCATTATAGCAGTCTATCTTGTCTCCCTCCGTCCGTCTGTCTCACACACTACTGTAGCTACAACACTTTTCGAAAATAAAGTGTGAGAGGTATATATATATATATATATATATATATTGTCCTTCATCGCATATCACGGTGTAGATTAAGAATATCATCAACAAAATGCCTTTAATCATTATATATATATATATGTGTGTGTGTGTGTGTGTGTGTGTGTGTGTGTGTGTGTGTGTGTGTGTGTGTGTGTGTGTGTGAAAAGTAAATAAAGGATTGTAATCCGACAATACGGTCACCTACTAAACTTATATATATATATATATATATATATATATGGAGAAAAAAAACTGTTAACAATGGTCCACGTTGAAGGAGAAATTTATCGAGAGGTTGACACTATAGCGTTTCAGTTCTACTGAACCATCATCAGGGCCATGAAGGGTGATATAAGCGATTTTAAGTCAACGATGGATGTTTTAAAATGCAAAATATAAAAACCTTGGGGAAAATTTGTGTAATAAGAAAAAGTTGGCCGTTTAATTGGTGTATCAGCATTTGTTGTTTTAAATTACATCATTTGACTTATTAGGAATATTGTATAGAATTTTTGTTACGTTTGTTTACCGAGAAAGATTTCGAATCAGAAGGATGTAAAAAAAGAAAAAAGAAAAATAGAAAGCATAAAAATTATGATTTATGTGGAAAATGTTAACTAAGGATGGAATATATTGTAGCTATTTAAAATGTATTTGCTCAAGTAAAGAGGAATATTATAAAAGCGAGTATTTAGGGAATTAAAAAATGACATAGCCGCGGCTTCGAAAATTCGTCTAAGATTTCTATTATGGATATAAGTAAGCATCCCAGCAGAATTGAAGTCAAAGTTGTGATTATATTGAGAAATGTGTAAGAATAATGCATTGTTTGAGTTACCAATTCTTATGTCTCTTTTGTGCTCTTTCAAGTGAAGGTTCCGAGATATTTCGCCGATGTATTTAAGTTTGCAATCCTTACAAGGGATACAATAAACACAGGCGTCAAAAAATATGTTACGTTGAGGACTAGAGTGTACTAATTCGCGGATCATTTTAGAAGGTAAAGAAGTAGTTTTGATATTGAGTTTATTTAAGTTGTTTGTTATGCTGTGAGAAGAATTGTTTGGCAAAGTTATGTATCTATGGGGGGAACTAGTTTTATCAGACATTGAGAAGGCATTAATTTGTGATTGATTCTTGTTGTTGGTTTTGAGGGCTTTAGATTTAGCAAAATGTATAAAGTATTTGGGGTACTGAAGGTTAAGGAAGGAGTTTTCTATGTGGATGAATTCCTCATCTAAATATTTCGAGGAACAAATACGTAGAGCTCTGAGGTAAAAACCTATGATAATACCTCTTTTAGTATTGTTGTTGTGGTGTGACTAAGAGTGAATGTGGACATTTTTACAGGTGGGTTTACGATAAACCTTTAATTCTAGATTGTTAATATTCCTAATAAGTAAAATGTCCCGAGAACTTAGGGTGTAGTTGTATTCAAGTTCATATGTCAACTTTAAGGAAGGTTCGACATTGTTTAGTCTGTCAGTGATGCTACGTAAATCAAGATCTTGTGGATAGATTAGTAGTATGTCGTCGATATAACTGAAGTAATGTGCAGTGTGGGGTATAATATATTTAAAGGGGCCAGATTCGAAGAATTCTACATAAATTGCAAGCAAGAAGTCTGCTAAGTGGTGATTCCATTGGTAAACCAAATTTTTGTTTATAAAATGTGTTGTTGGATTGGAAGTAGCAATGTGAGGTATATATGGTACAAATATCAATCAGTTTAGAGATAGGTAGAAGAAATGTGGTATAAGATTTTCGAAGGTAATTATGTAGACGTTCAGTGCATTTATCAACTGGTATATTGGTGTATAAGGATTTGATGTCTAAATAAGCTAAATATTTGTTGTTTATATCAATGTCAGTTGGTTGAGCAGTGATCCGGAATTTTTTAGGAGTGTGACACTGATGGTACCTAATAGAGGGGATAATAATTTGGCTAGAAGTTTAACGATATTATAGGGGGTGGGGGCAGATCCTATACCAGAAATGATGGGTCTTAGAGGAATGTCAGGTTTATGGGTTTTGGGAAAACCGTAAATTTTATGGATTATGGGGTGGTAATTGATTAATGAGGACCAAGATTGACCTTCCTTGGAGATTAGTTTGCTGTAGGATTTATTAAAGTCGTTCATATTATTTACAATTGTTTGTTGGGATATCTGTTCATAAGTGTTGTTATCACCAAGTAGATCCATAAGTTTTTGGTTGTAGACCGTGGAATCCATAATAACATCATTTCCACCTTTGTCAGGAGATGAAATAACGATGTTGTGGTTAGAAGAGAGAGATTTTAAGGCAGTTATGTATCTGTTGGGTAGGGTCAGTTCATCGGAATGGTAATGAGTAGAAACAGCGATAATGCCTTGTAAGAATTCCTTGTGGAAGTCAGAGTCATAGTGCTTGTAATTTGTGTTGATTAATTTTCCCATATCATGATTTTTGAGGGCTTCGGGCTGAGACTCATGCTGGAGATGTTATTGACAAAATCAGCCCTGCCCAACTTTTTCAAACAACTATTGTTGAATAAAGATATAAATTTAGATCTGAGTTTAGAGATATGGTTATTGTTTATCCTAGATATCTCAAATCTAAGTTGATCAGCCGTGTTATTGGACATTCCATGTTTCCGACGAAGTTCTTGTTCGAAAAGTCTAACTCTTTTTTTTCTTCCTTCTGATTCGAAATCTTTCTCGATAAACAAACGTAACTTAAATTCTATACAATATTCCTAATAAGTCAAATGACGTAATTTAAAACAATAAATGCTGATACGCCAATTAAACGGCCAACTTTTTCTTATTATACAAATTTTCCCCTAGGTTTTTATATTTTGCTTTTTTAAACATCCATCGTTGACTTAAAATCGCTTATATCACCCCTCATGGCCCTGATGATGGTTCAGTAGAACCGAAACGCTATAGTGTCGACCTCTCAATCAATCTCTCCTTCAACGTGGACCATTGTTAACAGTTTTTTTCTCCATATATATATATATATATATATATATATGTGTGTGTGTGTGTGTGTGTGTGTGTGTGTGTGTGTGTGTGTGTTTGTAGTATATATGTATAAAAAGGATTTGGCATTAAATAACCTACAATGGTCGATATGCTATAAAAACCCAACCTAACCGTATAGATTGATAGATTTGACAAAAACTGATTAAATGATTGATTAATTGATTGATTTTAACGGCTCGTCAACACATTCTTCATTATTTTAAACTCCTTCAATTGTAAAATTTGCATTTTGATTAATTGTTAGGCAATATCGTTCAATCAACCAGCATTAATTTTACCATTTACAGAAATATTCTTTAAATTATATCTACGATAACAGCGTATCCTTTACGATTTAAGTTTTTATACATAACCAGAAAAATATTTGAAGTTATCGATACCGAATCATCTAGTCCAATCGGCTGGAGCTGTAAAATACACCAACTGCATCTCTGCAGAGAGGCAAGACTCAACCAACGAGTGTCCTAGATATGACACTAAACAATCTGATCGCGAGGTTCCAGTAATGCTGGAGCTTTATGGAATACGGAGTATCCCTTCATTGTCTCTGCTCCCAGTTTCCTTCCGAACCGGAGTCGAGGCACTTAATATGGTTTTATCTATGGATCCTATGGAACGGTTGTGCTTTTAAACTGTGCGAAAAGGAATGACTGCTGTTAAATTGAATTGTTAGAAATAGAACCATTTATATCTGTCTAAACAAATTGACCATTTATTGACCATTCTTATCTGTCTAAACAAATGATTGACCATTTATATCTGTCTAAACAAATGACTGGTGTTTAATTGAATTGTTATTGATAAATAGTAATACTTGGAATCATTTAACTGTTTGCAAACGAATTAGTTATGTTGAATATACTGATTAGTATGAATAGTAATACTTGTATCCACTTCACTGTGAGAAAACAAATGATTAATATTGAAAAGAATTATAAGTATTAGGTAGCAATACTTTTAAAAAATTGACTGTACGCAAACAAATGATTACTAATAAATAGAATTATTTCTTTAGGATAGAAATACTTGAAACTATTAAACGTTGAGAAAAAATGAGGATTGGCTCATTTAAAAATGTTATCAACAAAATGTGTTTACAAATCATATATCTTTAATATATATGTAAAAATGGAATTTAGTATTAAATAACCTCCAATGGTTATGCCATAAATCTCAACCAAACAAACTGAATCATAAAAAGGCGACTCGCTCAAACAACGCCTGGTTAAAAATTTCTGAAAAGCAGAGGAACAATGAAGAAATGTTTACAATTATAAGGCCGATTTGTTTTAATTGAAAACTTTTATGAATATAAAGATTTCTTTAATAGGTTTTTGGATACGTCCCTGGTAAATTTCAAATGTTCAAATATTAGTTAAAATATTAGAATAATGTTAAATGTAATATGAGTAAGTATAAAAACATGTAAGTATATAAAATGATAACCTCTTTGCAGATGGTGAAATATTTATAAGAAGTGGGAGTAATAAAGAAAAGAATATAAACTTAAAGAAAATATACACGGATAATAGAAGGACAGTTCAGTTTGTTAATCAATAGAGAAACACAAATTATTAAAGAGATAAAATATAGCTTCCGGAGTGAAAGAAATATACAATGATGAAAATGCCCGAATCCATCAGGGGAATTTCCTTCATAATTATTAATATCAAGGGATGAAGGAGGAAGCTCTCTCAATGGGGTTTAAACGGACAAACGACCAGAAGGATCTGAACCGGAAGGAAACGGGAGGTTGGAAAATTTAAGAGATATGGTTGGCAAATATATGATAAAGGAGAAGAGAGGAGAATTTTCGAGATGAAGTGTATATGAAGCCCTTTTCAGCAGTGAAGAATATAGCTGCAGATAAAATGAGACAATTAATATATTTGGGAAATGATACGACAACGGAGAAATACTGTTATAGAAAGATTTCAGATTCATTTGTTACTTTTGATAGAATAATATTCATAATAAAGAAATAACTCGAGCATATTTAGGTTTGTAAAGCCGTAAGAAATTAAAGATCAGAAAACTGCCCAACTCCAACGATAATTACACTGGTTTAATATTTTAGAATAATTTTCTTACCTGTGATAAACAAGGAATTAAAACCGTTGGTTTGAATTCACGTGACCTTTGCGTTGCGGGTAGGATGTGACACAAGGACTAATTTTTAGAATAGTAAAGGCGGTTAGATTTCAGAATTTTCTTTCTCAAAGATCGGTTGCCTTCTCAAGGCTAAATAACTGTCTACGCTATAGTTTATCTAAAGCTGGGAGAAGATAGGAATTGATAATTTTCTCTCGCCTATGAGAGTAAAGTAAAATCGTAAACAGCCTCGTATAGGATTTGAACTTGGATCATTGATTTCATTTCGTTCGGCAATAATCGTTTCGCAAAGCGCGCGGCTTGTATAGCTATTAACAGTGTTTAAGCAGAGCTTGGTTTGTTTGCTTTATTTAATGACAAATCAATCTTCGAGGGTTATTTAACACCCTTCTTGTATAAGAACAGTTGTAGTATGATTTACTTTTTCCGAGAGTATTAGCCTACGAACGCTAAAACATAAGTGGTGTTCGAACTCAGTTACTTCGATGTCATAGATTTGCACGTTAAGCAATGAACCAACGGAGACTCAGCGCAATATAAAGATAGAGAAAGTACAAAAGCAATAAATCTAACCAGACTAGAATTTTAGAAAATTCTCGAACATAAAAAAAAACAATATAGCCAAATCAATAATAAAGGCGTTTAAGGTGTATATGGTATAAAAGGCGACATCGTGGCAAACGAGTTAGAAATCCAGTTACGCTACGACGTTTATTTTAGGACTTATACTCAACGGAAAAGTATGATACCCCTTATCACCCCCCAGCTTTAGTTTAAATAGAATAACTACTGTTCTTCTGCAAAGACGATTTTCGAAGGTTGATACCCCATTAAAGTAATGAAGTCAAAGTAGAAATCAAGTAAGTCATTTATGAAAAAAGTAAAATACCAAAAAAATACTATTAATCAGACCAATTCAAAAATAATAAGAAAACTATGCCATTGTCAGAGATAAAGATGGTTTGGTTTCTTTGTTTAATGACATATCAACCTTTGTAGGTTATTTAATGCCAAAGCCATTCTCCTAGAAGAACAGTAGTGCTACTATTTAACCCATAGCTGGGAGGATAAGGGGGTTCATACCTTTCCCAAGGGTATTTGCCCGCAAGTGAATGTAATAACGCGACTGGAGTACGAACTCGCGTACTACGATTCCGTTGTCCATCGCTTTAACCATTACACCACGAGGACACCCCCTAGAGATAAAAAGACAGACACTGAAAGAGATAAAGAGTGACAAAGAGAATAATGGATGTATTTAATGATTTGTTTCAGTCTTCAGGAGGATAATGTATCTTTGTAACTTACAACAGCAGCGGATTTGTTTAACTGGTCTTTTCCCAAAGCAAAATAGAATTGAATTCTAGTGTCTCCGAGAACTTTTCAATTTTTGATCAAATTTGTCTCTCGATTTCCTAGAAGGACCATCCAAGCTAGTTACTATGAATAAAGAAAATAAAGTTAAAAGTAGTAAAAAAATTATTTCTCAGAAATTTTCAGAAATTACAACTTTTTCTGGGAGTTGAGATAAAAAACGAATAACCCAGTCCTCGCCAGAAGATCAGACCTAGTTCCAATTTCGATAAAGAAGACAATATGTATGCTAGTAGACTTTACCATTCGTGCAGATCACAGGGTAAAACTCAAGATAAGCGAAAAACAGAAGAAATAAAGCGAACTTACTTGAGCAGTAAAATGTAATGGAACAGAAAAGTAATAAAAATACCGATTATCATTGTAGTAAGGTAAGCTGATTCTACTGAGGATACAACAACTACAACAACTATTAAAACAACTAATAAGATTAATAACAATACTAATAACTCAACAAAATAGCAGATGTTGGTTATGTGGTGATTGATCCGAAATGATCAAATTAGCGCAAAAAGATTATAAGACTAGACACGACTGGCTGGGGAAGGTTATCCACTGTTAATTGTGCAAGAAGTTTAAATTTAACAGTACAAACAAATTGTATATGCGAAACCCAGAATCTGTCCTAGAAAATGAGACGTATACAATTCTTTGGGATTTTGAGATACCAGCGGACCATTTAGTCTCAGCCGGACAACCATCTTAAGTGATAGTCAACAAGAAGAAGAAAACCTGCCGGATTTTAGACTTCGCCGTTCCAGCTGACCACAGTGTAAAACTGAAATAAAGCGGGAAGAGAGCCAAGTACCTAGACCTTGCTAGATAACAGAAAAAAAACTATGGAACATGAAAGTGACGGTGATTCCAATTGTAATTGATGCACTTGGTACAGTCTCCAAAGGTTTGGTACAAGTACATGAGGATTTGGAAATAAGAGGATGAGTGAAGACCAGCCAAACTATACCATTGTTGAGATCGACCAAAACAAAACAAAAACGAGAACCTGCGAACCACTCAGTGAAAATAAAAGAAAACGAAAGCAGAATCAATACGTACCTTGCCAGAGTACTAAAAATTCTATGGAACATAAAAGTGACGGTGAAACCAATTATGAATGGTGGATTCGAAACGGTACCCAAAGGCAACGTAAGAGGACTGGAAGAGCTGGAAATCGGGGGAAGTACCAAGACCGTCATGACTACAGGATTAGATCAGAAATAATTATGTGAAGGGTCTTGGAGACTTGAGGAGATTTGCTGTCACTCAGACTTCAGTGAAAGACCTTCAGCTAATGCTGATGTGAAATACTCTAAATAGTAATAATAATAATATCAATGTTAACATAGGGAAGAATTCATGTTTGGAATTGCCATCTGAATTATCACTTTTCTCAAGCCTCTCGAAAACTCATTTCTTTTCTTCAAAACCCCAGCATGTACATGTCGAGCGCCTATTGATCGCTTCATACATTTTGTGTCTCAACGTTGGCTTGCCGGGCGCAGTCATTCAAAAATTAAGATTAGCGAAGATGGTTTTTGAGGTAAAGGACGTACAACTTGCTGAGGTGTAATTTACGGAACGATATGTGGATCTGTTCGCCATGGATAGATTGGCCCATAGCTTTTTATAACGCCCATTGCTTTTTCTAAAGTTCCTCGTAGTTCATTGCCCGCCTTGAATCTGATGGAGCCAGTAAAAACAATGTGGACAACTGAAAAGGAACGAAAGTTATGTCGACTCTTCACTTCATTGAAAGCTGTAGTTTACGCTTCCAGGATTTTTTTCTTCGGGAGATGTTATCTGAGTTAATATATTTAGCTTTTCATATGCGTCTTCCGCAGGAAAACGTATCTGAAATGACATGAAGAAGAATGAATATCGGAACTCAAGGGAAGAAAGTCTGTCCAAGTAAAACTGTACATTTTATAAAACTATAATAATACAGAGAGGTACCAAAAAAAAAAAATTATCAACATCCTAGTGTGAAATCAAAATAGTAATTTATATAGGTGTAACCCAGAAAAATTTTATCAAGATCATCATCATCATCATCATCATCTTGTTGTGCCGCTAGCACGGATATTCCTGACTCTCTCTTGCCACTTCTCCCTATCATTCATCGCTTTTGGCAGGTCTTCAGGGCTATATCCCGTATCCTCACATAGCTGCTGTACGTATGTTCGAGCTGGTCGTCCTGCTTTTGCTTGGTCATATGCGGGGGTCCATAGGAGTACATCTTTGAGAAACATGTAATTAAGTATTTGCATTATATATATATATATATATGTGTGTGTGTGTGTGTGTGTGTGTGTGTGTGTTGTTCAAGTGAATACTCTTGCTTATCAATGCTTAAAAATATACCTATATATGCAGAGACACTCGTATAAAAAGAGCATACTCATATATACATTGGTATAAATGTGTAAATATGGGAAGTGCTCGTAGTGTAATGGTTATCTTCGTAGGAAATGGACACGGCGACTTTAGTTCAAATCCTGGACGAGACTGATTGCATTTCACATAGCACTAATACCCTTGGGAAAGGTATGAATCAAATTATTCTCCCTCCAGCTATGGGTAGATAATAGGGCGAGGCAACTAGTCTTGGAGAAGGAAAACTCTGAATTCAAACCAGTTAAACTCCGCTTAAAAATTGACCTTGTGTCATATCCTGCTCGAGCGGAGGGGTTGGGTAAATATGATAAATGTGTAAATGTAAATTTATCGCAATAGATAAATTTATACAAACTAATGAAATGTATAGGAAATATCGAACGGACTCACATCACTGGACATACAAATGAATCAATAGGTTCATAGACGAAGGATGAAGAAAAACAACACATTTTTCTTTTTTGCACAAGACAGAGTCTTTCTTTTGTCAACGCACTTAATTCAATGGTTAAAATTAATCTGATTTATCAAACACTACCAAGCAAAGCAGATATATGTAAACAGTTCTCACATATAAAGAGCACATATTATTGAGCAAACAAACGTATGGAATATTGGCATAATAGAGTTTCCACCAATGGCCTGGTAAACCTGGCTTCAATCCGAGGTCGAGTTATACCAAAGACTGAAAAAATGGTACTTGATACTACCTTACTTAAAGCTCAGCATTATAAGTGTAAAGTGGAACTATCAAGGGAAAGGAGTAGCGCCCTCTGCTACACCTTGGTGTAATAGCTATTGAAAAGGGAACCCTCGGGTCACCCTCGATTACGGTCGCCACGTGTCTAGCCACACTGAAGAGTTCTGATAGAACGAAACAGTCTGTCAGTGGGTGACAATATATACACTCCCCCATGGGGTTTGAACACTCTGGTGAAGGAATTTTCGACCGCTCCTCGCATAATGCAAAGCTCTTCGAAAGAATTGAGCACTCTGGTAGCCGATAGGGTATTAAAAAGTGTAAACAAACGGCTGCTGCTGTTACTACATAATGCGTTAAAAATTTCCTTCGCCAAACGTGGGATTCTTGTTGGCCGAGCGGTCTGAGACTTAGTTTAACGTAAAGTTGGATGGATTTCGATCCCGGTTTCGAGCTTCCTACGTGTCTAGCTACACTGAAGAGTTCTGATAGAACGAAACAGTCTTTCTGTGGATGACTAAATATATAAGTTAGGGTCGGGTGACTAAAATTCTCACTTTCTTAAGCGGGAGCATGAAAAACTATATTTTAAAGAGTAAGATTAATATGTCTCACTTATTTTATCTGTTTTCTTCTCAAGATAAAAAGAAACATCCTCAGTTTTCTGTTTCAGATTGTTTTTAAATAAAGGAAAACCAACTTTCAGCTATTATAACCTAAACTGTTGTTGTTAACAGTGCTCATTATTGGTAACAGACCACGATAATATCATAGACAAGAAACTGATATGGAGTCAACGGAGCTTTCAGTTGTTGGCTGTTTGTTTGGTTGGGTTTTATGAAATATCAACCTTTGTTGGTTATTTGACGCTGAATCCATTTTTATGCAAATAATCATTTCTATTTCAGTCAATTCAGTTTAGCATGAGTACACAGTTTTATTGTCAAAAACATTTCTTTTTCAAACTATTCAGTTTATTCAAGTAGTTCTAATTTAGCTAATTCAGTTTATCATAAGCACATATTTTGTTTACACGCAGTTAATTGTCAAAACAGTTCTATATTAAACAATTCAGTTTAGTATAAGTAGAGTTTTAATGTCAAAAACAGTTCCATTTCAAACAATTCAGTTTACCATAAGCACGCAATTCAAATGTAAGTACACAGATTATTTATCAAAAACATTTCTATTTCTAGCAATTCAGTTTAATCTAACAGTTCTTATTCAAACAATTCAGTTTAGCATAAGTACACAGTTAGTTCTATTTAACTCAAAGATTGGGTCCTATCAGGTGCTACCATTCCGGGCCAGAGTGGACCTGGGAGCAATGGCAATGAAGAGGTGCTCCGCATTCCCCAAAGCTCCAACATCTCTGGAGCCTCACCATCAGATCGTTTAGTGTGATATCCAAGACTCTCGTTGGGGGGCATCCCTCTGCAGAGGTGCAGTTGGTGTATTCTACAGCCCCAGCCAACTGGGCGAAGCTTTTGGACTGTCAGTTTCTCGTCTTTTGGCTTACTATGACTGGGGATTAAAAACATTATGATAATGATTGTCCAAGTTCTGTATTTTGTTTACATTGCTTCAACAACCCATTGGCTTACGATGAATATGGATCAAAAGTATTTTAATCATGTCTGTCTTATAAGACTTTTATCCAAATTCTATATCTCTAAGCGATATATTTTTGGAATTAACAATACAAAAGAAAATCTATTTCTCCTCATCACTAAAGAAAAGGAAAATAAAGAAAAACATGACGACCCGTACAAATTAATGTACGGATTTTTTTGGCTGCTGAAGAAAAAAAAAAGCTAGCATCAAATCATCAAAAGGATCAATCCCACGAACTTGTTCCCCCTCCTAATTTTCCTGGGGTGTAGTATTGTACTAAGGACGTGGTTCCAGGAGATCTTCCATCAAACAATATAAACTTGGTAGTTCATCGGTTTCCGCTCGAGGCTCCCCCAAAATAGGAAATGCCGACGGGATCAAGTATTTTTTAGACGGCCGTGCATGAGTCTCAATTCATGCATGGTCCCCCATTATGAAATGACCTTGTGTCAAATCCTACTTGCTAGGCTGTCGAATAAATACCAGTCCTCTAAGCAATATATATATATATATATATATATATATATATATATATATATATATATATATATATATATATTATATATATATATATATATATAGATCTTACATTCATACCAAAAACATCGTCCACATAGAAAGAAAAGAATAATTGTTCCTTTTATAAATATATATTTTTCTAAAATAGGTGAATATGTAAGAACTGAAAAACTAAAACTAATTTCCACGAATATTGTGTCATTTTTAAACTACCAAATATAAGGCTTCTCTATTAAGACTTTGCAAATCTTTGTCATTCCGTCATAAAAAAGGGAAAACAAAAACTTATTTCTCGATAGAATGATCTTCTTTAAGAAAGTAAAAAATATTCAGTGGCAAATTTATTAACCGAATCAAATAAACAAAACGATTGATAAGGAATTGATGCACAAAATAAAAACAAACAACGAAAAAAAATTGTCTGCAGGATTTCAAATTGAAATTTATCTTAGAAGAAACCTTGTGTTTTATTGATTTATAGGCTTCTCTTCTTGGAATTGAAAAAATCATTATTATCACGAAGCCCATGTATTATTATCATTAACTTAGAAGAAAGCTGGTATTTTATTGATTTATAGGCTTTGTTTGTGGGAATTTGAAAAATTATTATTATTATTAGTAGTAGTAGTAGTAGTAGTAGTAGTATGAAGCCCTTGTATTATTATCATTATCTGAGAAGAAACCTCGTGTTTTATTTTTTAGTAGGCTTCGCTTGTTGGAATTTTAAAAAATTATTATTATTATTA
Organism: Sepioteuthis lessoniana; assembly: GCA_963585895.1. NCBI lineage: Eukaryota > Metazoa > Mollusca > Cephalopoda > Myopsida > Loliginidae > Sepioteuthis > Sepioteuthis lessoniana. The sequence continues at coordinate 70,254,205 of OY757916.1, read as the reverse complement.
TTATGAAGCCCCTGTATTATTATCATTATAAAGTTGTAAAGTTTGGAACAGCTTATTTCGGAAGGTCGCAACATTCACATCTATTCAGTGGGTTGACAAGGACTGAAAATAATTTTCTTTTTATCTTAAAAAATTAATATTTCAGCGGAAGCGGTTTTGAGGAATATTATTAGAGTCATATTTGTTCGTTTATCTATATGCTTATTTTTTTTTTTTTTTTTTTTACTTTTTATTATTAACTCCACTCAATTTAAGTGCCGAAAATGAAATTTTAATCTGATAATTAGCCGATTTGAAGTATTTATTTATAGCATTTTACGAGGTGAGCATTTCTGTTTACGGTTACTACAACTATTACCCTTTTCAATTTGGCGTCTTATTTGATTTTTTTTTTTTTGCTAATGAAGTATACATTCCTACTTTATTTTTTTTTTTTCTTTGTTTTTTGGCATATTCTTTTTTTTTTTTTTTTTTTTTTTTTGTTAATCACTGCCTTTTTTTAATTCTTATATTTTGCTTTGTTTTGCTTACTATATTTGTTGCTAACATTTACTCAACACTGCTTCGCCGGTCACACAAACCTCGGTTTAATTACAGTGTCTGCTGCCCCTAAATAACTCCTATCTCAGAATAGTCCTTTCTTGTTCAGTCGGTTGGAGCTATAGAATGCATTCACTATATCTCTTTACATGGGTAAGACACTGCAACGAATGTCCTGGTATGACACTAAAAAAATCTGATGGTGAGGCTCCAGTAATGTTGGGAAATATGGAGTACCCCTTCATTGCCATCAATCCCAGGTCCATTCGGGCCCAGAAGTGGTCGCACCTGATAGGGTCCTTTGTATGAGTCAAATAAAACTTTTTGTCATTTAAAATAGCTGTAAACAAATGACTTATAATCAATCGAATTGCAAGAAATAGACCTTTTCAACCATTGTACGTTATTTAGCCAAATCCGTTTTTATACATATCAACAGTTTTATTTCAAACAATTCAGTTTAGCTAAGCCCAAAGTTTAGTCCTAATTATCCGGTCCTACCTATCAAGGCCAGAGTGGACCTGAGAGTGATGGCAATAAAGAGTGACCAATGGTAAGTGATTTTTGTCGTTATGTTGTGTTTTTGTTTTTACTTGCTGTGTATCGACATCAGTTCAAGCTTCTTTTGTACATGTTGTCCTTTGTTTTCAACATTAAATTCTCATATATTCTGTTCTTGCGTTTGATGTCATTATTTTCCTTTGTGTTCGACTTTGTCTTCTTTCACCTTTTCTGACTGTTTTTCTTTTTATATTTATGTCTCGTATTTCGTTCCACTCCTTATTCTGGCAATTATTTCTTCTTCTTCTTCTTCTTCTGTTATAATTATTACTGTTAGGAAGATTTTCCACACTAAACCTACCTTGTAGGTTTTACAGTGAATTCTGAGTAACAGGACTCAAATATGTGGTGCCTTCAATAAGTTTCCAGACTTTTTTGTACAGGCATTTAAAATTGTCGTAGACTCTTGAAAAATCAGTATGTTATTGCTATGCATCATAGGAGATGACTGGTCAGTTTTTATGATTTCAGCTTCAAATGAACAGCTACAGCAGCAATTGGAATACACCCTACTAAACCTGATTGTCACGGCTGGTGAATTTCAAAAATGCAATCTGGACGTGAGGACACTTTAGAACAACGATATGCAATAAAATTCTGTTTTAAACTTGGAAAAATGCCACAGAAACGCATGGAATGCTTCAGACAGCTTTTGAAGCATCTTGCATGAATCGAGCATCGGTTTTTGAGTGGCATAAGAGATTCAAGGAAGGCAGGTAGTCTGTGAGGGATGATGAGAGGTGTTGGAAGAGTAAGGAAGTCAATACACCAGACTTGATTGGCCAAAGGGTTAGGGTTTGGGTCACTATGTTGAGATTTTAAGGGAGTTCAGCAAGAGATTCCTTCGGAAGAGGCCAACACTCTTCAAATCGGGTCAGTGGCATTTCCACCAGGACAGTTCACCAGTCCACAACACCATCCTTGTCTCAGACTATTTGACCAAGATAGGCATCGAGACAGTTCTTCACCCTCCCTATAGTCCAGACCTTGCTCTCTGTGACTTTTGGTTATTCCCTAAGCTCAAAGGCTGTCGTTATGAGACAATTGAGATGAGAGAGGCTGTGACGAAGGTCATTGACATGCTCACACAAGAGAACATCCATGGGGCTTTCCAGAAGTTGTTGGAACGGTACAACATGTGCATTGCAGCCGGAGGAGATTACTTCAAAGGGGACTAGAGTTTCTTGTGTTTACTCTCAATAATTGTGCCCACACGAAAAAAGTCTGGAAACTTATTTAATGATCCTCGTAAGTATACTCGTTGATTTTAACAGTTCTGTGGTTTGGATTGTCTAGATTCTTCCTTGGATCTCCAGTTAATCCAGTCTTTTTCCCAGGTATTTTGGGACTGTTCCAAGGGACTTAATTGTAAATGGTATCATCATTACCTTCATGTTCCATAGCTTCTTTGGTATCCAGCTAAAGTCCAGATATTTGTCCAGCCAATCGCTTTCTTTTATTTTCACTCAATTGACGGCTATTATTATTATTATTATTATTATTATTATTATTATTAGTAGTAGTAGTAGTAGTAGTAGTAGTAGTAGTATAAGTTCCCTTTTTTTTGTTGATTACTATCTGGTCTGGTCTTCTGACCGAGATTAGGTGATCCGTTTGTATATCGAAGTCCTTTAGGGGTTTGTGTGTGTCACTCTCTAGGACCGATGCTGGATTGTACATATACCATTTGTTCGTTTGGTCAAATTTAGATTTCCTGCACATCTCCCAGTGGAACTCCTTGCCGACTCAGTCGTGTCTAGTCTTTTACTCTTTCTGTGATAATTTGCAGCATCTTATACTCCTTCTGCACTAATTTTCATTTTCACTCTAGCTGTGATACTTTGTTTGTCACTAACGTGAGAATGACAGCAAATCACCTCAAATCCCAGGCCTATTCTAAGAATCTTAACTGACTTGAAAAATTCTTTGGTTTGGATGGTCTCGGTTGTTCCACTGATCTTCAGTTCATTCAATGTCTTTTAAAGGTTCTTGTGGACGTTTCAAGTACTCCAACTACGGTTGGTATCACTGTTACTTTTATATTCCATAATTTTTCCTGCTCTCTGACAAGTTCTAAGTAAGTATTCATTTTTTTCCTTTCTTTTAATATCACTCTTTTGCCAGCTGAAAGATCAAAATCCACTAATTGACATGTTGTGTTTATTTAGTTATTTTCTTCTCCTAAAAAGAATATACTATAGATTTAATACTACACGTGGAATTTGTAGAATAAAAACGAATACTGATAGGCATTATTTAATAGCATACCACGATATGAGGCAGATGACAAAACGGGGCCCTTTATTTCATTATATAAAAGTAACAGATATATATAGCACGAAAAACGGGCAACAAAGCATCCCCTTCATTCTGTACAGCGTGGCACTGTCTAGCTAAATAAAGAAATGTGACCAAGTCGTAACAATCCACAAAATAAGAAATCTGCAGCAGTAGACTTACACAGCTGGACCTCCGGGCTTTTGTCTTGAATATATATGTCTTTCATATCTGATTATTTTCTTCTCTTCCAACACAGCTCCAATTCCGCCTAAAACCTATGATACTTCTACCCTACCACGCTTTCTAATGTCTTCTTTTTATCTTCTTTCTTTCTTTCTTTCTTTCTTTCTTTATTTATTTATTTATTTCTCCCATAACTGCTAACGTGTCCTGATTTCTCATCCTCCTTCACCCCTTGACTGAACTAATTTTATTTGTGTGTCTTACTTCAAAGATTTATATACAAATTTGTAGATATTTTTCGCAATGAAGTTCTTTGAAAACGTCTGATGACCACAAAAAACATATTTATTTTATCATCTGGAGAGGAAAAAAAGAAATGAAAAAGTACATTTTTATTGTATACATAATGCCACAGAGTACAAAATATCCACTGTCCTTTCTTTGATGTTTTTGAATTATTTTCAGCCAATTGAAGTTTTCTTGTAATTATTCACTTACCACACCTGGATGTGGTTGGAAAAAAATCCAGTTATTATTCTGTTTTAAACGGTAATCTTTTTTTTTTCCGTTTACTTCATTTCACGGTCCGAATTTTCTCGGGAATATTTTTGAACTTTGCCGATATTTTAGCCCAATTAGTCCTTGAAAAGTTTCCATGGCGTAATGGTTACCTTGATAAACTACGGACTTGAAGTAAACGAGTTCAAACTCTAGTCGAGCTATTACGTTCACTTTTGACTAATAACTTGCGAAAGCTATGAACCTATCATCCTTCCAACAATGGGTTAAATACTATCTCAACTGTTCTTCTCATTAAATAAACCAATAAGTTTGATATAATGTTAAATAACGAAACCAAAGCAGACTAATTAGTGTATTGGAAATGAAAAAAAAAGTAGAATATATAAAACACAATATCAGTAAAAAAAAAATCAAGAATAAAAACTTTAAAAAAGCTAATAAGGATTATTTCTGTCAAATACGAATCACACACTTAAGTCAATTTAGCATAAGTATGCTGTTTAGTTCTATTTGATCAATAGATAGGGCCCAATCAGGTGCTACCACTCCAGATCAGAGTAGACATGAGAGCGATGCTAATGAAGGGGTTCTTTGCATTCCCCAAAGCTCCAGCATAACTGGAACCTCACTAATAGATTGTTTCGTGTAATATCTATAATTCAATGTACATTTTGAGATTTTAGAAAAAGAGATATTGATGAAACGAGGAAAGATATTATTATTAGTAATTTTTTTTTCAAATTTAATGTATATTGTAGTATTCTTGTTTTGATTAACTTGTTAAATGTTTTTATTTCATTAAGAAAATATTCCAATGTAATAAACTTGCCGAGTAATTTATACTTATTAGCAAAAAAATCATTGATTTATTCTTGCCCAGTCGGCTGGGGCTGTAGAATACACTGACTGCTTCTCTGAAGAGGGGTAAGACACCCCCAACGAGTGTTCTGATATGATACTAAAATGTCTGATGATAAGGTTCCAGTGATGCTGGAGCTTTGAGGAATAGGGAGCTCCCCTTAATTGGCATCGCTCCCAGGTTCAATCTGGCTCGGAGTGGTAGCACCTGATAGGGCCCTATCTATGGATCAAATACAACAAAAATGCCTACTTATGGTAAACTGAATTACTTGAAATTGAACAGTTTTGACAGGTAAACTACGTATCTATGCTAAACTGAATAGTTTGAAATAGAACTGTTTTCTACATTGAAACAATAGTATGCCAAACTGAATTGTTCGTAATAGAATTGTTTTGACATTTAACTGTGTGTTAACAAAATTTATACTTATACTAAACTGAATTATTTGAAACAAATTTGACTAAACTTAATAGCTTGCTATAGAAATTGTTCTGAGAATAAATCTGTGTACTTATGCTAAACTTAATTGTTTGAAATATGATTGTTTATTTGTATGAAATGGATCTGGTATCAAATAGCCTGCAAAGGTTGATATGCCATAAAACCCAAACTAACAAACAAACATTGATTTATTCAATGATTTTAATAGCGTGTAGAGCGTCTAGGTTCATTTTATTATACCTAGAGGTTAATATATAACGTTTATTGGATGGTAATGTTTATATTTTTGCGGATTTACTTCTGAGTTTTGGTTTGCTATTGGTTTCTTTGTTTATTGGAATATCCATCTATGGGTTATTTAATGCCTACGTACCCCATTTCAAAGAACAATAGTGGTATTAGGTAACCAACAGTTTCATTGGATAATTGGGTTCTTTCTTTTCTCTAGGTTATTAGTTCGATAGTGAATATTTTAGCACGACTGGAGTTCGAACTTGCTTCCTGCGATATCACAGTCCAGCACATTAACCCCCAAAGTCATACGTTTCATAAACATTTTTTATCATTTGTTTTGTTTTGCGCACAGTTCTATTGAATATAGGTAGTTTTAAACAAATCTATTTGACCCATAGATAGAATGATAACAGGGACTACTGCACCGTTCTACACCAAATGTACGGTTGTATCATTACATGGTACCAATAGATCGCTTGCAACGCTACAGCGTTCAAATGGAAGTTCAGGCGGATGTGGTCTCAACAGACATTAATTCTCCTTCTACGTCTTAAGTGTCAGTAATAACTTAGATGAGAGAAAAATGACGAACACACCAAAATCCCGACTCGGTTCGTTAAAACAAAAGTTTATTCGCTACTACACTTTTTGAGTAGTTGTCGAGAAGAGCGAATCAGAATATAAAAAACTGAGTCAACCGCATTAGCTTGACAAAAAGAAACAACATGTCATAAGGAGAGAAAGTCTTTGAATTATCTTCCACGTTTTCTCTGGTAGTTCTACCTCGTGCTTCCACGTAGGGTCTGTCCTCACCGATACGCGTCTGAGCTCCAATTGCTGTCATATCCCGCAGTCAAATAATTCTTTCCTGTCTCCTACTCCGCATCCACTGCCCTCTGGCGTTTTCATTTGAGTTCCTTTCAGCCTGTCAAAACTCGTCACCGATTCACTGCCGATACGTTTCTTTTTTTCAACCTGGTCGTCCCGGATTATCTTACACAACCTATTCGGTTGGTTGATTGGGTTAAATGGCATATCAACCTTTGTAGGTTACTTAACGCTGCATCCATTTTTATACAAATAAGCAGTTATATTTCAAATAATTCACTTTAGCATGAGTACAGACTTTAATTGTCAAAAATATTTCTATTTCAAGCTATTCAGTTAAGTCAAACCGTTTAAATTCAAACAATTCAGTTTAGCCTAAATACAATTCATTGTCAAAAACAGTTCAATTTCTTGTTACGCACCTGTAGTCAGGATTGAACCTGCAACCACTCGATGATTGTATCCTTAGAAGCTAAGGGAACCAATGCCTATAAACGTTACGCTATGGGTCCAGCAGGAGGACAGGCGAGTAACAATACAGGAATACTTAACACTTGTACCTGCTTATGGCTGACGGAATCAGAAAAGGTGACCCCGTAGATTCAATAAAGGACGTAGTTCGAAGTTCCGTGTAGGTTCCCGAGTTCAACACACACCTAAAGAAGGCCAGAGGACATATCAACCGAAACGTTGCGAAATAAGAATAGAGATGAAGACAATAGTCAGAAAACTCTTTATGATAAAAATTTCTCATAGTTTTAAACTTTTCAGCCATCAAGGATTTGATTACAGAACTCTGATCCCTCCTGAAACATCCTTTTCATGTCAATACTCTGGTTTGTCACCAATTTTGATTTGCTCCCAATCAATATTTTCGCGAAATTTAGTTATTCTATCATATTACATTTCTGCAAAAATTCAAAAAATTATATTTTGGATCTTTCTTAAACAGAATTTCCTTTAATTATTCAATGACTTTTGTATATATATATATATATATATATATATATTGTTTGATGGTTGCCATATTTACGAGGGGCATACGATAAGGTAACCGAGTTTTTTCGTATGAGCACTTTTATTGAGTGTACACGCATGAAACTCTAGTCCCTTCCGAAGTAATCTCCTCCGGCAGCAATGCACTTGTTGTACCGTTCCAACAACTTCAGGAAGGTCCCATGGAAGTCCCCTTGTTTGAGCGTGTCAATGACCTTCGTCACAGCCTCTTTCATCTCCTCAGTTGTATCATAACGACAGTCTCTGAGCTTAGGGAATAACCAAAAGTCACAAGGAGCAAGGTCTGGACTGTAGGGAGGCTGGGGAACTGTCTCTATGCCCATCTTGGTCAAATAGTCTGTGTCAAGGATAGAGTTGTGGACTGGTGCATTGCCCTGGTGGAAATGCCAATAACCAGATTTGAAGAGTGCTGGCCTCTTCCGACGGAATCTCTTCCAGAACTCTCTTAAAACCTCAACATAGTAACCCAAACCCTAACCCTTTGGCTAATCAACTCTGGTCTGTTGATTTCTTTACCCCTCCCTCACCTCTTATCATCCCTCACCGACTCCCTGATTTCCTTGAATCTCTTATGCCACTCAGAAACTGATGCTCGATTCATGCAAGATGCTCCAAAAGCAGTCTGAAGCATTCCATACGTTTCTGTGGCATTTTTCCAAGTTTATATCAGAATTTTATTGCATACCGTTCTTCAAAAGTGTCAGATTGCATTTTTGAAATTCACCAGCTGTAACAATCAGGCTTTAGTAGGGTGTATTCCAATTGCTGCTGTAGCTGTTCATTTGAACCTGAAATCATAAAAAAGATTGGTCAGTCATCTCATAAGATGTATAACAATAACATACTGAATTTTCAAGGGTCTATGACAATTTTAAATACCCATACGAAAAAAGTCCGGAAACTTATCGCATGCCCCCCGTATATTTTCTTACCTTATTCGATATACGCTTTGTACATCATGAATTATGAATGTTTAACTTTGGAATTGGCTACAAGTTAAAAATTGGTTTATTTATTATGAAACGTCCGTGTGGTTTTGTTGATCATAAACAACTGATCAGAATCCCTAATGCATCTTGATAATGCGTATCAAATGATATCCAGCCACTACACCTAAATAAAATTATCTGCACTGAAACCAATCTAATTCATTTCCGTTGATCTAAGGTCAAATGTACACGCTTGTGGTCACGGCAGAACAAGCACCAACATGTGTACACAACCGCTGCAAACCACAAGGAAAACACTCGTCACAAAAAAAAGCAACATGCATATTATTGAAATTTCCTTTCGATTTTCTGATTTCCCTTGTTTATATGGACCATTTATTTGTTGATACTTCTTTATTAACTTCTCTCCGCATTCATTGGTGTATATGAGAGATAATAGAGTTCACCTAAAAAAAAATGGAAATGTCAGTTACTATAGTAAATCTATTTATTCTTCCTTCATCAAGCGCCCTTAACCCTTTATGAATCGTTATCATCTATGTTTAAATATGAGTTTAATTAAAAATATCCCTTAATATCGACCACCGTTAACGACCGTCACTTGATCTAAAGAAAGAAAAAGGTCTCACTCTAAAAAAACTGAAGAAGAGCAGAGTCCCCTTAGCATGATGGCTAAAGTGAAGTTGCCCGTGGTGTAATGGTTATCGTCGTAGGAAATGAACGCGGCGACACGAGTTCAAATCCTGGACGAGACTGATTGCATTTCACAAAGCACTAATACCCTTGGGAAAGGTATCAATCCAATTATTCTGCCTCCAACTATGGGTAAATAGTAGGACAGACTAGGTTCTTCAGCCTTGGTCAGGCAACTAGTCTAGGAGAAGGAAAACTCTGAATTCAAACCTGTTAAACTCCGCTTAAAAATTGACCTTATGTCATATCCTGCCCGAGCGGAGGGGTTGGTAAATAGGATGAGTGCTAAATTGTTAAGTCGAAGCAAACGAGTTCAAACTCCAGTCGCGATATTACGTTCACTTTTGGATTAATACCCTTTGAGAAAGGTATGGACAACCTTTATGTATGGGTTAAACCGTATCACTGCTCTTCTTCTATATGGATTACTTTAGCATTAAATAACCTGCGACGGTTGATATGACATTAAACAATGAAAACAAACGAAAACAAATCATCATCAAGACATTAAACTATCTAATCAAAGCTAACATCAAAAACTAAAATGGTTTCTTAAATCTTAATTATGCAAGGAAATCTTCGGGTAATTAAAGATGAAAGGAGTTTGTCACATAGGCTACTCTTTGCGGAGATCAAATTTTATGAGAGAGAGAATGAGAGAGACGCAGACTACCAGACAGAAATAAACACAGAGAAAGATATTTAGTAAGTTAACCCATATTATGTCTTCTACAAACAAAGGGAAATCTGATCGGAAATTTATTCGAATCAAGATGAGAAAATTTGGCTTTCTACTCAGCATGAGCTAAGAATTTAGACAGCCATAACAAATATGCAAATAATAGGTTCTTTGATAGATAGATAGATAGATAGATAGATAGATAGATAGATATTTTAAAAGAATTTTACATTAAAAGTGTTTTTATCTGTATAATCTACACCACATAACAATGCAAAGCAATATCAAAACATTTAGAAAATAAAATAAGATATCTATTAAAATAGGATAAAAATTAGAAATACTCATCAAGTTGCGGATTGGTTACGTGAAACTCCGAGTAGTGACTTTTACTTTGTTTTTTTACTGATATCCTATTTTGCAAATAAAGATTCATATATATATATATATATATATATATATATATATATATATATATATATATATATATATATATATAAAGAGAGAGGAAAAAGATAGATTACCTGTGATTCAAAATAAGAAGCACAAATACATAAAAATGAAGGGATGGATATTTTAATCATTGTGTACCGAGTCAAAATTGGGTTATATTTTCAATGTATGTGATCCATCCATTAAAATATAAATCATGACTCTCGTAAGTAGAAATCAACATCCTCTTATTAGCATGAATTACCTTAACACTCCCTCTCTCTTTCTCTCTCACTCTCTCGTTATTCATCTCCATCGGCCATAGCCCTTAACAGCTTTTCTAGACTGAATTCAGTGTCCTCACTGAGCCGGTTTATATAACTCCTTGCAAGTCGGCCAACACTGGTGCATCCATGTGTAGATGTCCTTGAGCAAACATCATTTACGAGGCGCATACGATTAGTTTCCAGACTGTTTTCGTATGGGCACATTTATTGATAGTAGACACATGAAACTCTAGTTCCATTCGAAGGAATCTCCTCCGGCTGCAATGAACTTGTTGTACCGTTCCAACAACTTCTGGAAGGCCCCATGGAACTCCTCTTGTGTGAGCGTGCCAATGACCTTCGTCACAGCCTCTTTCATCTGAACCTGAAATCATAAAAATTAGTCAGTCAGTCATCTCATAAGATGTATAGCAATAACATACAGACTTTTCAAGAGTCTATGACAATTTTAAATGCCCGTACAGAAAAGTCTGGGAACTTATTGAATGCACCACGTATATATATATACAGACACGTACACTCACAGAGTGTATGATCCTTTAAATATATACAAAATACACACACACACACACACACACCCAGAGAGAGAGAGAGAGAGAGAGAGAGAGAGAGAGAGAGAGAGAGAGAGAGAGAGAAAGACATTTGCACATAACTAAAGTTCAAATTTACCAGCTGTAATTTGTTTTGTTAAATAATGAATCTGATCGTATGTAAATATAAGAATATGAAAAAACAAGGTATTCAAAAATGAGTTTATATCTAGATGAGTTATCTGTCATTGTTAAAGGTTGTCTGTGGAAAGAAACCAGTGATACCATGAGGTGGGGGGGGTTAATGGCGTAATGCTGAATGTCCTGGACAGCAGTCTCAAAGGAAGCAAGCTCAAACTCCACTCGCGCTATTACGCTCAATTTCGGACTTGTACCCTTGGAAAAGGTATAAACCCACTTGTCCAAGAGCTTTGGCTTATATGTCGTCACTGTTGTTTTGTTTTGTTTTTTTGTTTTTTTTCTATTACGATGGATTTGGCATTAAATAACCCACGAAGAAAACAAAGAAATCAGCCCAACACATATCAAGATTATTCTACTTCTGAAAGTATATCCAATCCAAATTCCGTATT
>OY757916.1:70222573-70237573 GCA_963585895.1 Sepioteuthis lessoniana | reverse complement strand
TTTTAATCAGTTTGATTGTGAACATATATGCATGCATTCTAACTATTCGGAACAATTCATTTTGAATAAAACAGAGTTTTAAAATAAAGATGATATATATATTGTCATATTATTCATTCCGTATCTTGATAATGAAAAAAATAAATATCTGAAGTAAGATGTATTTTCTTTTAAGTTAAAATCGCTAATCACGGAAGTTTTCATGAGGAAAAATAAATGTTAAAAACAATTTATTAAATGTGTTTAATGATTAATCCGTACATTCAGACCGGATAATTAATAGAGGCTGCTGTTCATGAAACAAATCCTTATTTTAAAAAATCCTTAATATTTATAATATAATATTTATAATATATAAATTTGATGGAGTAAAATCAGTAATATTTCATGTTCACCAACATGGATCGCTGGCTAGAAACCACGGAGCCGATATGAATATGAAGTATTACAAATGAACAGTGCGAAAGCCAGTTCTTATCTTTGTTGACTAGCAAACGAGAACGAGTGAGTTCAAGTCTCATTGCGTGCTCTATTCATTCAGCCTTGCGCCACATTTAAGGAAAACGCTTAGTAAATTACTATCTGAAATTTGATACGTACAAATATATAAATATATGGAACAGTTGTAAAGAAAAAAAAACAGAATCAACTTATATCCATAATATATATATATATATATATATATAGACACGTGCACTCACAGAGAGTATACTCCTTTAAATATATACAAAATATACATCTGCTAAAGCCAAAGGGTATCACAGACAATTAATTTCAATAAGACATTCACAGACACAAGTCCTGGATATATATATAAATATCATCATCAACATCATCAAATCACTCTTCGAATACGGATTTCCCTGACTCTCTCTCTCTCTCTCTGTCTCTCTCTCTCTCTGTCTCTCTCTCTCACACACACACACACACACACACACACACACCATTCGTCCCTATCAACCATCGCTCCTGGCAGGTCTTCTAGACTACATCAAGTGTCCGCACAGAGCTGTTGAAGGTAAGTTCTTGTTGGTCATTCAAAACTGCCACATCCACGTAAACGGGTCCGTTGGATAACATGAGTTTTACCTTGCTCCTCCGGCAGTCCTCCTTATGTCTTATTCGTCATATTTGGATGGTTTTAGAGATTGGAGGTAAGTGGACATACAGCTGTTGTCTCGTGGCGTGTGTCTTCCAGGATTTGTTTAATATAGCACGTAGCATTCTTGTGTATTTCCCGTCAAGCTTTTTCTCCTTCCTTTTTGTCAGCGTTCATGTCGTGCATCCGAACAGTAGTACTGACACAACCGCAGCTTAGAAGAAATGACTCAAATACTATATTATATATACTATCAAATATATGTGGGGTGTCCTCGTGGTGTACTGGTTAAAGCGATTGACTGTGGAATCGTAGTACGCGAGTTCGTACTCCAGTCGCGTTATTACGTTCACTTTCGGGCAATACCCTTGGGAAAGGTATGAACCCCCTTATCTCCCTCCAGCTATGGGTAAATAGTAGGGCAGACTAGGTTCTTCAGCCTTGGTTAGGCAACTAGTCTAGGAGAAGGAAACTCTGAATTAAAACCTGTTAAACTCCGCTTAAAATTTGACCTTGTGTCATATCCTGCCCGAGCGGAGGGGTTGGTAAATAGGATCAAATTTGTGGCCTTCGCATTTAAGAATTTAAGAAGGCATGTTTTTTTAAAGAAATTCTGAAGCAGAACAAAAAAAACAATTGTTATACGACCTCTTGCCTTCCATCTCATAAATCATCCAAGAAAGGAAAAAAAGATATCCTGGGCACCGTCGGAAAAAGTAAGTATGAACTCATTAGCAACGTTCTCTTGTGGACTTCTATAAGTTGACGTAGCAGTATTGACTGACGAGCAAAGAGTGACAGACATCTGCTCTGTGTCTGTTGTCTTAAGTATTTAAAAAGAAGGATGGACAATAGGATCAGATATAGATAAAGAATGTGAGAGAGAGCGCGAGCGGGATAGAGTGAGAGCGGGAGAGAGAGAGAGAGATAGCGGGAGAGAGAGATAGAGAGAGAGATAGAAATGGAAGAAAAAGAGGAAAATGGAAAGGAATCATTGGGAAGATTCGTAGATCACAAAGAAATAAGATATATATATATATTATATATAGAGAGAGAGAGAGAGAGGAAGAGAAAGAGAGAGAGAGAGAGAGAGAGAGAAGAGAGAGAGAAATTGTCAAAGAAATAAGTGCTATCAGCACAACTTAATGATGATGAACGAAGCTAAGTATGAACGCATACTAAAAAGACTTCATTTATTTTAGTTTCATTCTGATTGATTTCTTTATAAGATAATATGGGGCTTTAAGACTTTAAAAAATAGAATAATAATATTAAAAATCAATATCCTCAAATAAAAACTCATCAAAACCACTTTATTTCAGTAAACAAATTATCTGCATCATATTCTCTTTAAACCCTTTTTCACAGTGATATATAAAACACATTGTATGAAATCTAACGCATCTAGCCTTTTAAAGAGACATCGTCAATGAATAAGATATCAAGATTAAATTTATTGTGAATATGATTTTTTTAAAAATAAGGTCATTCTGATGTCGGTGGAGCCTACTTTCAGTTATAGAGTCATATCAATTATATCCTAATCTATCTATCTATCTATCTATCTATCTATCTATCTATCTATCTAAACATACATGCCAAAAAGAAAACAAATCAATTTAAAAGTGATTAATTTATTACAAAGGAAAGCCGACATAGATATGTTTCGGTTTTAATGAACCTTCACCAGGACATTAAAATGGTGAAACAAGTGTCTATAGAACAAAGAAAGATATTTTGTTAAATGCAAACGCGGGATACAGAAGAATATGCTCTAAGAAAGATCATATAACCGATCAATCATTCATGCAGCGTTCTATTATGAAAAACTAACACGTGACTGGCTCAAGCGATGATGTTTAACAAATGTTTCTCTCTCTCTCTCTCTCTCTATATATATATATATATATATATGAATTGATACAAAAATAATTTGAAATGTTCTGTTATTTTTTATTATCCTTATTCCATGTATGTATATATTTATGCCTCACGTGTTTTGAATATTTCAGTTTTCTTTAGGTAAATAAAATGTTGGCTGTGTGTTGAGTATCTTTAGATTTGTAGAAAATTGGTATCAGTCAAAACAATTTATAAACGTCTATGAAACTTCTTCTATTCTAAACATTCAAATCAAGACCAAAAAATCAGCTCAGGTAGTGTTATGGTTAGCAAGCTTGACTAGCAAACTTGAAAGAGTGAGTTCAAGTTTCATTGAATGCCCTATCCATTCAGCCTTGCGCCACATTTAAGGAAAACGCTTAGTAAATTACTATCTGAAATTTGATACGTACAAATATATAAATATATGGAACTGTTCTAAAGAAAAAAAATTAGTATCAACTTATATCCATAATATATATATATATATATATATATATATATATATATATATATATATATATATATATATATATATATACAGACACGTGCACTCACAGAGAGTATACTCCTTTAAATATATACAAAATATACATCTGCTAAAGCCGAAGGGTATCACAGACAATTAATTTCAATAAGACATTCACAGACACAAGTCTTGGAATTAAAAAGAATCACGACCAAATCAAGACAATAATTACAGTAGAAACGAGAAAACAGACTATCCTAAACAAACTTAGTCTCCTAAAGAAGAACCTAATATCGGAAACACGTGTAAGGTATGTTTATAAGAAATAAAACCTTAAATGAAACATTCAAATTCATTTTTGAAACTATTTCTTTTATTATATATATATATATATATATATATATATATATATATATATATATATATAAATATATATATATATATACATATATATATATTGTTATATATGTAAGTAATCATTTGTGTGTATGAACGCTCAAATTTATAAACAAATGATTTGTTTTCTTACACGATGAAAACTGAAAAGTCTTTCGAAAACTTTTTTCAAATAGACTTTAAGTTGATTTGTTTACTTTAAATTTGTTGAAAACTAATTCAAACAGAGTAATATATATGTATATATATATATATATATATATATATATGTGTGTGTGTGTGTGTGTGTGTGTGTCTGTGTGTGTGTAAATATTTATTTTCAAGTTTTACTTGGTAATTTTTAAATGGCTCTGACGAGTTTAAAGAAATATTAATATATATATCAACTTTTAGAAAAATTTTTACAAAATGAAATATGACATCTTGTAAATTTCTTATTCTTAGATATATTATGTTAATTTCACACAAAGCTACTTGTTCCAAGGTTTTGCTCCAAAACCATAATTTTCTTTCATTTTTTCTATATGTATATGCGTGCACCATAATTATCGTTAATTTTATCCTGTACATAGACGCTCGGAGAGAGAGGAAGAGAGTGAGAGAGCGAGGGAGACAGACAGACAGAGAGACAGAAACACACACACACACACACACACACACACACACACACACTATATATATATATATATATATATATATATATATATATATATATATATATACCTTTCCTTGTAAGTATTACCAAGGCAGAAGCATTCGACATGGTCTAGATGGTGGCGCCAGTGATTTTCCAATGGGAAAATTTATCATTTCAATTGCTAGGGATTATTAACACTATAGCTATACTCTTATACAACTCTCTCTCTCTCTCTCTCTCTCTCTCTCTCTCTCTCTCTCTTTCTTTCTCTCTCTCACTTTCTCTTGCACAGACAAAGTCTTTCCCATATATATATATATATATATACAAAACACGGAATCCTGTATATTGAGTGTTACGCACTGTCGTTTTTTAAATGAATATTTTAACTTTCTGTGACTATAAAATATATCCAGTTTTACCCCATATTTTTCTTTCCTCATATTCCAGAATTTATTAAATAGTAAGATAAGCGTATAATTAAGTAAATATGTTATTTTCATTATGTGTTTAAATTATTTAAGAAATATTCAATGCAAATTAGATACACCATATATCATAAAAGAGATAACTTACTTTTCATAATATTTGTTATATTTTCAATCATATTCCTCTATTCTGATCTCTGACTATTTACCTACGACGTTTTCATTTCATCATAATATATTTCTCAGTTTTATATTAGAACAACAGAATACCCCGTGAGTTTAAAAATCTATGGAAATTAAAGCTTTATTTACCAATACTGAAATAAACTATAAATAAATTTTATTTTTTTGTCAATACTGTTATCATCATTACCATCACCATCATCCAGTCCTGCTGACAGGATTGGTTCTCTTGACGCTCTCTTGTCATTCCTCCCTATCGACCATCGATTTTGGTAATTCTTCCTCTAGGCCCCCAGTTTTCATACAGAGTTGATGTATATATGTTTTTATTGGTCTGCTCTATATGGTGTATCTATGTGCGAAATTCAATAGGAGAACGTTGCTTTCGAGTTCATCCTTGTTCCTTAAGCAGTCATCATCATCATCATGTCGTGCCACTTGCACGGATATCCCTGACCCACTCTCGCCACTTTTCCCTATCGTTCATCGCCTCAGGCAGGTCTTCGGGGCTATATCCCGTATCACCACATAGCTGCTGTATGTATGTTCGAGCTGGTCGTCCTGCTTTTGCCCGGCCATATGTAGGGGTCCGTAGGAATACATCACTTATGAGCTCGTCCCTGCTTCTTCAGCAGTGTCCTGCATGTCTGGTTCGTCTAACTTGGATAGTTTTCGTGATGGGAGGCAGGTGGCTATATAGTTGGTGTTTTGTGGGGTGTTGCCGTCTGGACTTGTTCAATATTGCTCGCAACATTCTTGTGTAATTGCCGTCTAGTTTCTTCTCCAGCCGTTTAGTTAGCGTCCAAGTAGAGCATCCATACTGCAATATCGATACGACCGTTGTATGGAAGAAATTGCGTCGTCAAAAGTGAATGGTTGGTTCGATGGGGAGTAAGTGCCCTATAGTTGTTGTTCTGTGTGGTGCTGCTTTGAGGAAATTTTTTGAAAACACGATGAAACATCCTCGGATATTTTCCATCAAACTTTTTCTCCCCGAAAGTTTCGATAAAATCCGTGGCACAAACATATATCAATATTGACTCGGCTATTACTTGAAAAAATATATGTTTAATTTTGAAAGTTGCCTCAAATCGTCTTCAGACCACGGCACCATATGCATCAAGTTGGATTAGGTCGAAAGCGAGAAGTTTTCAGCATTAATGAAATGCACGCAGAACCACCATTCCCATGTGATTACGTAACATCAAGAAACAGTTACTGTGAACGCGTAATAACATCAACGGCCGAAAGTAAACGTGTTTTTTAAAAATCACAAACTGCACACTAAAAATGAAGATGAACGTCCAATGCTTTTATTTGATCTGGCATATATATATATATATATATATATATAATCCTTTTAAATACCCTGTCCGGTGGCAAAAGCTGCTTCGTAGCAACAGGAGTGGCAATACCACCTTGAGCTACCTAAACTGTGTTATCACTCCTGGTTGGCAGCTGATGAGGGCAGGGTATTGCACGTGCTTTCACAAGTTGTATGATGAAAAAATAAAAGTTCAAAGAGATCAGATTTCTTTCTTTATGGTCGATAACCAATCAGTAGCAGTTTATGCTTTATCTAATTGTATGTTAGCATATTGCAAGAGATATTGCTACAGAGGTATGTAACTGTTCTATTCATTTCAGGGAATTGCCATTTAATGTGGATATGGCTAGAATTTATTAAAAATACATGATCTCTGTTTTCACATAAAAGCTTATGCTTCCTTATACTGTTGTATACTATAATACATATACAAATATATGCGGAACATAATCAAACATAATGACGAACTTCAATGAACGAACGAATACACTTCTTTATAAAAATTTAATCTCTCACTCTTTATTCTTGAAAGGGTGATGTTGGTTGTGTGTGAGAGATGAGCTGGAGATAGGAACAGACTGCTATATTGACCCAAAGTTCTTCTCACCATAGCAGCACTTCCTTCGCATCGTGGCTGGGCTGCTCAACCGTGGGTCACTGAGGGCCGCAAGACCCTCAGTCTGCAAGCTGATTCTCACGCTGGCATCTTGTCTCCAACTGACTCGTACCGCCCCGGCCACCAGGTTATATTATAGTCTCACGTCCACCTGCTTCCGCTGTTCTTCCGCTTACTTACACAAGTGCATCTCTTGATTGACTGCTCGGTCTAGGGTCAATATATAACAATACAAGCTTTAAGCTATATTCTATAAATTTGGCTTTGTAAGGTGTATTTGCTAGAAACTTAGTCTGAAGTCGAGATAGTTTTTCAGGATATCGTTTGCGGTTTGCCTTTTCTAGGATTGAACCCTTTTATTTAACACGAATTCCAGTGAATTTTCCATTTGTCGAAATACATCTGAAACATTTTGTGATATGTAGTACGGCTGCACTCTTGTATCATCATCATCATCATGATGTCGTGCCGAAGCCATGGATATCCCTGACCCTCTCTTGCCACTTATCCCTATCGTTCATCGCTTCTGGTAAGTTTTCAGAGCCACATCCCGTATCCTCACATAGCTACTGAATGTATGTTCGAGCTGGTCGTCCTACTTTTGCCCGGCCATATGTGGGGGTCCATAGGAGTACATCACTTATGAGCTTCTCCAGAAGTGTCCTGCATGTCTGGTTCGTCTAACTTGCATAGTTTTCGTGATGGGAGGCAGGTGGCCGTATAGTTGCTGCCTTTTGAGGTGTTGCCGCCAGGACTTGTTCAATATTGCTCGCAGCATTCTTGTGTAATTGCCGTCTATCTTCTTCTTCAGCCGTTTAGTTAGCGTCCAAGTAGTGCATCCATACAGCAGTATCGATACGACCGCTGCCTGGAAGAAACTGCGTTTCATTTTATCGGTCAGGTCTGATTTCCATATGATCGATAGCCTATTGATGGCTGTCCATGCCTTCGTTAGCCGCATGTTGATGTCGTTCGTTCTTAAGTCTTAATCTTGTGATGGATTTTCAGTTTAGAAAATAAGATAAAGTCACAGGAAACAATTTCTGATGAGTATAAAGAATGTTATAATTTCCCATTCTTTTATTTTATCAAAAACTTACGGTTAAAAAATGTTGAGATTAGCAATATTTTCTTAAATTGGTATAGAGTATTCAAAACATCATCTAGACGTATAGGCGTCTAGAAAGCAGTCTCGACACCATTACTTTGTAAAATATATCGCTTACCTGTGTGTGTGTGTGTGTGTGTGGAGAGAGAGAGAGAGAGAGAGAGAGAGAGAGAGAGAGAGAGAGAGAGAGAGAGAGAATGGTGAAATAAAGACTTGTTTCATGTACAAGTTAATATCACAGAAAAAAGATGCTGTCACCGAAGTTCAAATTCTGAAAAAAGCTGTTTCAGTTCGTCCTGTTACTCTTGGAAAAGGCATGAATAAATATTTTTTCGATCCAAGAAAAAAATTGACTAGACTTGGCTCTTTAGTCTTATTACGCAAGTAGCATCACCATCATCATCATCATGTCGCGCTGCCAGCACGGATTTCCCTGATCCTCCCCCACCACTTGTCAATATAGTTCATCGCACTCGGCAGGTCTTCAAGGCTACATCCTGTATCGGCGCAGAGCTATTGTATATAGTTTCTAGCTGGTCGTCATGCCTTTGCTCGTCCATGTGTAGCGGTCCACAGAAGTATGTTGCTTATGAGTTCATCCTTACTTCTCCAGCAGTGCCCTGAATGTCTGCTTCGTCTAACTTTGATAGTTTTCGTGATGGGTGGTAGGTGGCCGTACAGGTGCTGCTTGGAGGGATGAAGTCCAGTGAGCAAATGCTATAGGAGAAGAAATATTCTATTCGAATCCACAATACTCCGTTTAAAAAGTGGGCGTATGTTGCATCAAGCCCGCGGTGGAGGTATATAATTATACAAACATTCAAGAGCGCGCTCACATTCACATCATAATTACACTAGTCTCTCTCTCTCTCTCTCTCTCTCTCTATATATATATATATATAAACATATTCTCATTCTGTTTGCGGGAGTCTCCGTGGAGTTATGACTGGGATGCAGCCTCGAAAATATTCGAGTTCGAACTCCACTAATGCTATGATCTTCACTTTTGGTCTAATATTCTTTGGACTCCTATGGACTCCCACATCCCTCAGCTATGGAGGAGTTGAAGGAATCCAGACCTTTCCAAAGAGTTACACAGCTTTTCTTCTCCACGGATAACTTTGACATTTTTAACCCACAAAGAAATCAACCATTCATTTCATATATATATATATATATATATATAGGGTGCAGAAGCAAAATTAGGAAAATACTAGAATAATATTAAACAATCTATTATTAAAAAAAGAATTGATTTTAAAAATAAATTAACAAATAAGAAGATAGCTACAAAACAGTACATTTACGCAATAAGGCCGCTATTTTTTCAATTATTGTAACAACAAGCTTTCGAAACGACTTGCAAGCCGTCAAAAAATTCTTGAAACATTTTATTCCATTCCTCTTCTATACCAGTCTCAAGTGAACCCATTTTTTGGATGGGAAGTTGCGGTTGTTTGGTTTTTTCTAAAACGCCCCCATATTATATCATCAAGCGGGGTAAGATCTGGGATTGATTGAGGCTATAAAGAAACACCAATTATTTTGGAATTATTTTTTTAGCTTAGTTTCAGTTTTTAACAAATCCTAGATTCTTTGTTATTTCTTTTCTTGCTCATTCATACTGGGCTGAATTGTAAGGAAAAATTGCTTGAATAATTGAACTATTCATGAAAAGTTAGATTTATCACATTTTTTTTTCTTTTTGGCTAATCAGACTAAAAAAAACTTTTTAAAAATAATTTCGTATTTTGCTTCTGCACCAAAACTAAATATCTTATAATACTTTTATCTGTGAACATTTGAATTGTTCTCTAGTTGTCTTCTTTTGTCATGGTAGAAGAATTCTAATTTTAACGGTCAGATATATCGTCAACATTCTCTTTTTACTTGGATATGAAAAAATAGTGGAAAACATTGATCGTACACAGTCGCAACTATTCCCTCTTTAAATCGTCCAAGAACTTGATGTTTAAAAAGATACTCGAGAGACTATGTGTGGTGAGGTTTTCTTGATTGGTCAACAAGACTTGGACGGATGCATGGCTTTCTTGAGTTATGACATGTTAACATAAATGCGAGTCCTTTTCATAAGTTTTGTTCTCTCAATTTGATTTACCCATATATTAGATCCTTACGACCTATTTAATGACAAAATTTGATTGATTCGTAAATGCTCATAATCATAACTTAATATTTTCGACCTTCCATAAAATCGTTTGTTTTTCTCTTTAACTTTTTTATTTGCCTATATTGATAATGTGTTTGCATTATCACATTGTTACGGGTATTGTTGTCTAATAGTAATAATCTACACATAATTATATACTTTAAAATAACTATTTCTCTTTGGTTATTATCGTTTGTTTACTGACTGTTATTTGATTACTAAAAAAGTTAGCGACAGTCGTCGAAGGCGGCCAGAAGGCTCCCTTTTCAATAGCCACTTCACCGAGATGTAGGGAGGGTGCTACTCCTTTCCCTGGATTACTAATATACCTATGTAATTCGTTGCACAAAATTATATGGTTTCATGTAACTACTATAAACCTTTAATGAACAACTGTAAGTATTAGTAACTATTCTTAAAACAAACATTTTGCAAACAGTAATGTCATGTCAAATATTTCTTAATAAATAATTTTCCAAAAGATGTATTTGATCCCCTAATATGTAAAACCAGTCTAGGATAAGAGAAAGAACTGGGTCTAATGGCAAAGCAGGGGGACTCAACCTTATCCGGTGATCCAAATTGGTGCCTCAACTCTGAATATAGTTTAGCGCTATGTCCAGGATAAGCACGTTTGCCTTTTAACTGTGTAAGAAGTCGGTGTAATTTAAGTCCAGCCAAAGGAGTTGGAGAGTCTTTCGACCTGTGCTTTGATTTATCAATAGATTTCTTTGCAGACGTATTGATCTTGCAATCAGATAAATATTTTGTGTTTTTTTTTTTTCATGCCTGGATTAAATATTCTATATCGTTCACATATTCATTCTATGGAACCTCTTTTTGAAAATTGTTGTGTGTACACACGCACAATATATATATATATATATATATATATATATATATATATATATATATATATATATATATATATATCCTTAATTATTAGCATCCAAGACACAATACGTTGGTTATTTACGTTTCAAGAGTTTTCCACAAAAGCACCTATCATTTCTTTTTTGATTTTTTTCTTATTAGCAGTTCTTTGTATCTTTGTATACACACACACACGCGCACAAACACACTTACAAATATATATATATATATAAAATTCTTAAATCTTCGTATATATATATATATATATTGAGAGGGAGAAGGTAGAACGAAGTAAAGAACGAGAATCGGAAAAAAAATTTTTTAGTCGATAAAAGGAAGCTAGTCTTGTAGACCAAACATTAGTGTATTCGCTAGATTTTCACTGGGTGCGCCATATATTTAGCTTTGTGGCAACTGAATTGTGTCCTGATATATATCATTCTCTTTATGGATATGATTTTACAAATGCATAATACACACATATGAAAACGTACACACACACACACACACACACACACACACACACACACACACACACACACACACACATACACACACACATATATATATATATATATATATAAAGAAGAATTGATGCAAATCAGGTGATAGCAATTAAATGTGTGTTTGGAACCCAATGGAGTTGGATGGTTGGTTGTTTGGTTAGGTTTTATAGCATATCAAACCCTGTAGGTTATTTAAAGCCAAATTCATTCTTATACAAGTAATTAGTTCTATTGCAAAAAAATTAGTTTAGCATGAGTACACAGTTTAAATATCAAAATCATTTCTATTTCAAGCTATTCAATTTAGTCCAACATTTCTCTTTCAAACAATTCAGTTTAGTGCAAGGTCAATTTTTGTCCCCACACAGTTAAATGTTAAAGCAGTTCTATTTTGAGCAATTCAGTTTAGCATAAGTACACAGTTTAGTTCTATTTGATCCATAGATACAATGGCACAATGATACATAGATACATGGGAACAATGGCAATGAAGTTGTGCTCCGCATTCCACAAAGTTCCTGCATCATTTCAACCTCACCATCAGATTTTTGGCTGTCATATTCAGGACACTCGTTGGGGTCTAACTACTCTGCAGCGGTGAAGACAGTGTGTTCTACAGCACCAGCCGACAAGGCAATGCCAGTGAGGAGAGCAGTAGAAAAACTTCTGAATTACTAACAATAATATCGCTAGTACTTTGGGTTTCATGAGTTAAAATTAAGCATTGATATTACCATCGGACTTGATTGGGGCAATACTGCATTTTATGCCATTAAACTTAAAAGACCGCAAAATCAGATTTTACTTTTTACACACACACACACACACACACACACACACACACACACACTCACACACACACACACACACACACATATACATACATACCCATATATATATATATGCATGTCTGTGTCTGTGTCTATGTGTCTGTGTGTGAGAATATAAATGCCCCATATGTAATTGATAATTTAAATGCACTGTTCCCATCATGCCTCACTCAACACGATATAAAAGGATAAATCCCTTCGTAGGAACCCCTCGTTTTGATGATCATAGATGTGGAAAACTGTCACCAAGCACAGTTGACTCATTGTTAAGCCAATCCTTAGATCTCTCTCTCTCTCTCTCTCTATGTATATATATATATAATTTTGTGTGTGTGTGTGTGTCTGTCTGTCTGTCTGTCTGTGTGTGTGTGTGGTATATAACACATGGATAATAGGTCCCTAATTTTTGAAAATTTTGTCCTAAACATACCAAATATTATTATTATTTCTAATAGAATATTATGCTCTCAAAACAGATGTTTCGATATAATTTGTTAATTAACGCACCACTGAACTGTGTAACTCGAAAAATGGGTCGGTAGAAATCCAGATATGAGTAAATTACATGAATGATTATGAAACTTTTATTTGACATACTTATTACCGGTACGTTTTAATGAATATGCTGTGTTGATCATCGTGTTTACTTATCTTGTCACCAGTAACATAGGCTTTTGATCAGGCATAATAGTGAACAACTCATAAAATGTAAACTTTTTTCCATATTTCATATTCCAGTTACCCTTGGTTTTATCTATTTGCTAATAATCTCTTAATCAAAATCTTCATCTATTCTCTGTTAAATCACCATGGTGGATATTTGCAATCATTTCAAAGATTATGAAGCTACTAGTTGTAAATGTGAAAAAAATAGTTATTGCAAACTTTTCGCTAAAATTCCATGAAAGCTGGAGTGTCATACTATGACATTCCACTTCCTCATAAAACGCCTAGATTTATCCCTCACACTGGATGAATATGACCTCACTTCACACACATTCTTGCAATTTAATGGAAAATATATCTTTTCCAGAATGATATCGTTTTTTTTTTTTATCTTGTTCTTTACATTATCTATTTTCAAAAGCAAATGGTAGAGCATTATATCCTCCGCCAGTTAAACAAGAAATCAAAACTGAAACTAGTTTCTTGAATTTTTTTAAAAATCTTGAAATTAAATTACTATATTATTTTAGTATTTCATGTACAAACAATAGATATATATATACGCGTAAAATTGTCTTAATGTTCATGTCGTCTATCTTTTTTATGTTTTTATTCCGTACGATTTTTTCACACCAGTGTTAGCTAATCGTCTTTCACTGAAGTCGATATTTGTCGTATGTCCAACAGACCAGACGAGTGGGGCACAAGGCCTTGTTTTAAGTGGTTCTAGGCCTTGTTTTAAGTGGTTCTAGGCCGTAGTCCAGACCCGTCTGGCGAGCACAAAAATGTCCCGGACCCCGTTAGTATTCACTTGAAAATAGTAGCGCCTCAGGCACC
This sequence comes from Sepioteuthis lessoniana, assembly GCA_963585895.1. Taxonomy (NCBI): domain Eukaryota; kingdom Metazoa; phylum Mollusca; class Cephalopoda; order Myopsida; family Loliginidae; genus Sepioteuthis; species Sepioteuthis lessoniana. The sequence goes on along the minus strand of OY757916.1, from coordinate 70,223,547 downwards.
AGGAGATAAACCTAACACCTTCAAGGAAGGTTAGAGTCTGGGGGAACGACTTCCTGAGACATGAGGATACCGGTCTTGGCGTGCCCGACATGAAAACCTACTTCCCGAAATCCATGTTTGACGGGTTCGACTGACTGCTACCGGAACCAGGACACACCCGACCAGATCCCTGTACCGACCAGCACGGCAGACCGAAGTGTGTCCCTGCCCTGCAACGTTCAAAGATTGTTCATTTGTCGATTCATACTCTGATTTCTGATTCTTTCAGACTTTTTCGCAAAAAAATTAGGAATCATTCAAAATACACAATCTTCCAGTATTATTATTATTGTTATTATTATGCAAGTTTTCAACACAGGTTCTTACAGGGGTACAAGTGGGAGCAAGTCTTTTCAGGTTTCCATTATACTTATTATCCTCGTCAAGTTAAGCAGTGCTATGATCAGGATCATTTCAATGCTTCTAATCACCAGTTCTTGAAGTTTCTTTGTCAAGCTCTTGGAAACCGTGCTTATATATATATATATATATATATATGTATATATATATATATATATATATATATATATATATATATGTATGTATGTATGTATGTATCTGTGTGTGTGTGTGTGTGTGTGTGTGTGTGTGTGTGTGTGTGTGTGTGTGTGTGTGTGTGCATTGAGGGAGAGATAGTATATAATTATAGTGTCCTAAAAGTCACCAAGGGATTTATTAATTAAATTTCTACACACCAACGCGAAAGCACGCATACAAACGTGAACACACACACGCACACACACGCACACACATACACACACACATTCATAGATGTGTGCACACACGCGTGGGTGTGTTTGTGGTAAGAAAGAGAGAGAGAGAGAGATAGAGAGAGAAAGGGAGAGATTATAAGGACTGCATGTCCTAAAAGTCACCTAGGGATTTAATAATTAAATCTTTTCGAAGCTCAAAATTGAGAATATCTAATGGGCCGA
>OY757916.1:70195073-70220073 GCA_963585895.1 Sepioteuthis lessoniana | reverse complement strand
GTGCACGTGTGTGTGTGTATATATATATATATATATATTCCTGCAGTCTCTTGTAAGTTATATACATATAATTTTGAAACTGCTCTACGCCCGATACAGAAGCAAAAGGTTATCACAGAATTTCTGAAGGAAATGATCCTTCTGATAAAATGTTGACGCATGAAGTATTTTCCTTAGCAATGGATTTCCCCGTTGACTCACTTTTAAATAATAATAATAATAATAATATGTATTTGTGACTATGTGTATTTATAATCTATAATTAATACTTTAACTTTAGAGATATATGAGATCATCTTCTCTGTATTTGGTTGTACATATTCAAACGTCCACGGAAAAATATTCAGTTATATTGTCATATTTATTCGCAGATTAGTTTATATTAGAAAAACAAGTAAGAAAAATATAATGACCAACGTGTTGATTTCTTATCATATCTTACGTAATTATATATATATATATATAGTCATTCACAGACAGACTGTTTCGTTGTATTAAAACACTTCATTGTGGCAGGCTGCATCAAGCTGGGATCGAAACCCACCAAAATTTACTTTAGACTTAGTATCTTACCACCCACCCAACACGGTGAGCTACGTCAGCTCGGGAATTATAACACATTATATAATAGCTTTTGTTTGTTTACATTTTGCCTTCGTGGATAGTAGAGTGCTCATTTTATTGGAAGAGTTTTGCATTACCCGAGAGCCAGCTGTTAATTTCAATCCCCAGGAGGGGAGCGTATATATTGTCATCCACAGAGAGACTGTTTCGTTGTATCACAATTCTTCAGTGTGGTAAGGTATATATATATATATATATATATATATATATATATATATATATATATATATATATATATATATATATATGAATAAACAAATCGTTAAAAAAAAACCTTTTTGCATAAATCAAAAAAATAGTCATATACGAGATTTGTCAAAATTGAGTCAGCTATTTGATATCCATGATAAAATGATATACCTTGGGTATTAACATCTTAGTCCACCACAAGTAATCCCCCCAGGACCTATTTCAGCATTTTTCTCACTTTGGGAAATTATCAGCGAAATCCAGTTTTAGGATCTTTATCCTCTGCCTCTTTGCCTTTTTTTTCCCCCCAAATCTTCTCCAGAGTCTGAAAACGCATTCCTTTTTAACATATTTGTTTGTTTTGCTCGTTGTTAAACTCCCTGAGCGGAGATCATTTCCAACTCATTCCAGGCCGTGTTTAAAACGTCACAAACTGAAGTTTATCTGAGCTTCGTTTATTGACTCATCGTTGAAAGCTTTCTGATATTTTACGCAGAAGAATATCCAAATTTTTGTATTGACCATAAAGCCAGTAGGAACAAATTCAAATGTTTACTAAATGACATCTATAGGTCATGCCAGCACAATCAGGTGTATTCTTTTTGGCTATAAGGCTGCACAACCGTTTTTACAAATGCCTGAAATGCTGTTCTAGATTCTGTGGGTTGCATTTTCTAAGACATTTTAAAATGGATCCTTATATATATATATATATATATATATATATATATATATAGAGAGAGAGAGAGAATACACCCCTTCAGTGAAATGGGAAATTAATTTTTCCGCGAAATACTTCCATGTTTTGAAACTTTACTCTTCACAGTCATTTAAATATGTGAAAATAATCTGGAAGTATTTCACTAACAAACAAGCTCTTCATTGAAACAAGAGGTTTTTGAAATTTGATGATTATTATATCTAGTAATAAACAGATTTGTTTTGTTATTTTAATGCTGTTTTTTATATCAAGAAAAAGTATTTATTAATTTACGCATTTTCAGAGAACTGTGTTCGTATATTTGACACTTTGTATTAACATATTTTGGATGAATTAATTATTTCATGTGTTCTGGCAACGAACCGATTAGATCATAAGTGTCCTGTTGTACCGATGACCACACTTCACTTATGATTCACTTTAGTTCTTCAAGATTTGATAAATAGTATTTCCTTAAACTCCTCTTAAGAATCACCCATAATTTTCTATTTGAATCTGGGCTCTTTCTTGGCCAATCAACATCATTTTCTCTCAGAAACCTTTTTATATATGTTTCGCTATGTGGGTAGAAAAAAAATTTATACAGGAAGATGAATTCATTGTCCCCAAAATTGTTTTCTACGTATGGCATAAGGAAATGATTTAGGACATCCAAATAGACTGCATCATTAATCGAACTTCTTTGATAATGTTATTGATAATTATGTAAGTGATAAAATATACGAAATATCAATAAAATGCATTGAAAATAATGCATAAGTTAAATACCTTGATTTCATTTTGAAAGAAGCTCAGACTGTCCGTTTAGTAGTTTTCTCGGTTTTGAAAAAAATAATGATTTCATTTCCTTTTTTTCCTTCAGGCACAATACCGTAATTAAACCCTTCATTATAGTATATATATATATATATATATATATATATATATATATAGTCATCTACAGACAGACTGTTTTGTTGTATCGCAACACTTCAGTGTGACTAGATACATGGGACGCTTTTAAACTAGGATCGAAACTTCCTAACTTTACGCTAGACTTGGTATCTAACCTCTCTGTAATTTTGGCGACATACGTACGCTAAGAAATTATGATACATTTATATTAGCTTTCTGTTGGTTTACATTTTGGCGTTCATTTCGTTAGAAGAGCTTTGGATTATGCAGGTGGCAGCCGTCATACATAAAGCATTATATATATATATATATATAACGTTTAAATTAACTTGATAGGAGGAGGGCACAGGCTAGAAGACAATGAAGTCCGTACTGGATAAAATCAGTTAAGAGAGGAACCTGAAGGGATATATGTATGAAAACAAATTTATTTTAGAAGATAATAAAATAACATAGCCGGGGGCTCTATTGAGTGAATTCTCTAGGTAAATACTAGAGGCCTTTATAGCGCTTGACATTTTTTTAATTTAGATATATTAACGTAATTACAGCCTTTATGGCTATTACCAGTGAAGGTGACTGGAAACCTCAATACTTCCCAATGTCTTTATTGCTTTACTCCCTTTCTTTATTCGCTTGAGTGTTCCCCCTTCTACCTCTTTTTTATACATTCCGTAAACGATATTGCTGATTTCACTACCGAAAAAAAAACATGTATGTCTCCTGAAGAGGCTAGAATAAATATTCCTCGTCGAAATAAATTTATAATGGAACTTTATATCCGTTATATTCACTCTCTATGTGAGTTTTCTTATATATATCCTAAAAAATATATATAAAAATTGCCATATATCGACCATTCCGATAAAATTAAATGTAATCCACCATATATTCTATATGCGAATATTCCATACCCATGGTCTTTCGTTACTAACTGGATATATATATATATATATATATATATATATATATATACAAAGCTCATTAAATAAGTTTCCATACTTTTTTTGTATGGGCACTTTTATTGATAGTACACACATGAAACTCTAGTTCCCTTCGAAGTAATCTCCTCCGGCTGCAATGCACTTTTACCGTTCAAACAACTTCTGGAAGGCCCGATGGAAGTCCTCTTGTGTGAGTGGGTCAATGACCTTCGTCACAGCCTCTTTTATCTCCTCAATTGTCTCACAACGACACCCTCTAAGTTTTTCCTTGAGCTTTGGAATAACAAAAAGTCACAGGGAGCAAGGTCTGGACTATATGGGGGGGGTGATGAGGAACTGTCTTGATGCCCATCTTAGTCAAATAGTCTGTGACAAGGATGGAGTTGTGGACTGGTGCATTGTCCTGCTGGAAATGCCACTAACCCGATTTGAATAGGACTGGCCTTTTCCGACAGAAACTCCCCTTAAAACCTCCACATACTATTCCTTGTTGACTGTCTTTCCAGTGGGAACCCAGTGCATTTAGATCATGCCAGTGCTGTCAAAAACAGGGATCAAAAGTTTGTGGGTGGGTTTGCTCTGTCTGGACTTCTTAGGTCTGGGAGAGCCAGCATGCTTCCACTGGGAACTCTGTCTCTTGGTCTCTGGGTCATAGAAGTAGATCCAGCTGTCATCGCAGATCACCAGAGCATCAAGAGCTGTGGGATCTAAATTTATCAGCTCGACCATCTCCCTGCTGTAATGACAACGTCTTTTTTCTGATCTTCTCTGAGCACCCTTGGGACAAACTTCGCGCAAATCTTCCGCATCTTCAGTTCCTCGCGAATAATTATGTGTACACTTCCCACACTGACATCAAACTGTGCACTTATTGTCTCTATAGATACACGACGGTCCTTATCCATGAAATTCTTTATTTGGCCTATCAACTCTGGTGTTCTGACTTCCTTACTCCTCCCACACCTCTCATCATCCCTCAGAGACTCCCTGCCTTCCTTGAATCTCTTATGCCACTCAAAAACTAATGCTCGATTCATAAAAGATGGTCCAAAAACAGTCTGAAGCATTACATACGTTTCCGTGGCATTTTTTCTAAGTTTAAAACAGAATTGTATTGCATATCGTTCTTCTAAAGTGTCCTCACGTCCAGATTGCATTTTTGAAATCCACCAGCTGTGACAATCAGGCGTTAGTAGGGTGTATTCCATTTCCTGTTGTAGCTGTCCATTTGAACCTGAAATCATAAAAACTGGTTAGTCATCTCATAAGATGTATAGCAATAACATATTGAATTTTCAAGAGTCTACGACAATTTTAAATGCCTGTACAAAAATGTCTGGAAATCTATTGAAGGCACCTCATATATATATGTATGTGTGTGTGTGTGTGTGTGTATAATATTAACTTAAATCGCTTGTCGGAAATCTTCTACTAAAGTTTAACCTTATTGGATCATCAGGAAGTCTAACCCCAACTAATGCTAAAGGAGAAAACGCCGTTTTATATTCACCAAAAACCCACCTAGCTTAGAATTTACATAAAAGACACACAAAAAAAATTTTTAATTTTAAAAAATTTTTAAAAATTAAAAATTATAAAAATAAAATAAAAAAATAAAAAATAAAATAAAAAAATAAGAATGAACAAAAAACCTTACTTTTATTAATATATATATATATATATATATATATATATATATATATATATATATATATATTGAAGAATGTATATATAGGCCACAAGTTATTATACAATCAAGTTTTGTTTAAGAAGATAGAACATTGTTTGCTTATTATTTTTAATTTTATTTTTTCAAGTATCCTTGTTACTTTTCTAGATAGTAATGGAATTGTCTCATATTATCTGTCCAATGCTTTTGGTCATACTTTTAGCCATCATCAAGGGTTGTGTAGTCTTAAGTTGACAGTTTGGGTTTTTACTGTTTTTATTATTTGTAGCGTTTTACTTTGAAGTTGTCGGTTCGAACATTTTTAGTGTTTTTTTAAAGTTTTGGTTGGAAAAAGGTTCCTGATAGAATTAGTGATTTTTAGTTATCAAGTATATTTAATATGTTGGTGCCTGTGTTAAATGTTCTTATTTATGATTGCTTTTTAAATTTTTTATGCATAGTGCTTCTTTAATTTGTAATCGTATTTTATTATTGTTTTTATATATAATTATTGTATTATCTGTGAAAACCTTCTATAGATCGGAAGTTCATTTGTGCAATTGTAGTGTTTTATAATTAAACGTTGTTTTTTTTTAGTGAGACGACGAGATAATGTTGTGGTCGTATATCCAATGTAAGAATGATTTTTTTTAGGGAGACATCTCGAAATGGACATTAACATTTATAAAATAGATTGGTTTGGTTTGGTTTTGGTGTTTTTTGCAGAGTTGATTTATTCTTTAACGATAAGGTTTGATTATTTAAGTTTTTTAAACTTGCTTGAATATATATATATATATATATATATATAATGGTTTATAAAACCACTAGCCTTTTTTGCAAATATACCTGCCCCAGTTGATCCCCTACCACATAGCCAAGATCAAGCAGCAGCAGACATTGGCCTCCACGTGAATGTAAATACAAGTGTACATGAGTTTTAAATGAGAGGGAGCTATCTCTTCTGTAAGTGTCAGGCCTCTAAAATTAGTAGACACGTTCACACACCTCAGCAGCTATAACTCATCTACTGAAAGTAATGTCAGCGTAGGCCTTGTGGAGGTGTGGACTGCTACCTATTTTTGTTTGGTTTTGTTTATGGCATATTAACCATTGTAGGTTATCTAATGCCAGATCTTTTTATACATATATATGTCAAACATAAGATTAATATTTTTAAACGAGTTTGAGCTCAATTTTTTTATCAGTTAAATGGTTTCACGGAAAGAGAATTGAGAAAAAACAACATTGGCGTCAATATATCTCTCAAAAGGCACTCATGAAATGCCCTTAGTAAAAAATAAATAACATGGTCAATTCATTCACTGCGTACGCCCAGCTTATAATTCAAAAGATGAAACCAGCACTAATAATTGAATCAAACATCTCTTTTGTTTGTGATAATTCTCGTCTCAGAGCATGGCAAAAGATTTCTTATCTGAGGTCAACCAGTGGGTTGACCTTTATTGAAAGCAGGTCACAGGGACTGGACGAAACTCGCTGCCCCGCTAATTAAACTGGTCCCTGCAAAACATGTAACTGAAATTTTTATTTGAACATGGAAAGTGGCACCACGTGGTAAAAACTCAAAAATTCACACGCCACAAGAGAAATTGAGAAGAAAAAAACAGCAGTTGGTGTCAAAATATTCGTTGAAAGACACACATGAAATACCCTTGGTGAAAAAAATAATAACATGGCCAGATTATTTACTGCGAACACCCAGCTTATATTTCAAACGAAAAAACCAAGAAAAAAAAAATGAAAAGAAGTGAAAATCCTAAAATGCATCCTGAATTAATCAATTACTGCATTGCTGATAAGCAAAGAATAAGCGACTCTTGAAGAGATAAAATTCAGAAAACGCTCAACTGACCAAAGAAAAAAAAAGGAAGTGAAGTTATAAAAGAAACGATTTAGAAGAGAAAAGAAAGGTATATATGAAATCTCCTACAAGATAAGTAAAAACTATGAATAACGCCTTTGTTCTTAGAACATTATTATTTCACATATTTGAAGCTGACACTACATGTAACATGTATCATTTCATGAAAAAAATTTGAATTGTTGTGATATTCATGTTTAATCCTCTTTATGCTTCTACTTTTATATCTGCGAATAAACTTTCTCGTTAAATAAGTTTGTTAAATTGTCTTTCTTTCCGAGATTTCCAGTCTAATTTTTATTCTTAATGTGTCACAGGACGATTCCGCGGACTGTTGAAAGAATATACATATGAACGATTTCATACTTAATATCTTCTTGATCCATTTGAATAGTAGTAATTATAATTATTATTACTACTACTCAAATGGATCAAGAAGATGAAATCGTGTCCAGGATAAAATATTATAAAATAATTGGAAACCTCGTTCAGGGACTAAGAATTTGTTCGCATTCTGTCAACCGTGCAGTCCGTAATAGGTTACAGACAGTTAAATGATCAAACAGTTCTATTTCAAGCAATTAAGTTAAGGATAAGTACATCGTTTTTTTGTTTAAACTCAGTTAAATGATCAAACTGTTCAATCTCCAAATATTCAGTTTAACATAAGTACACATTTTTTTTGTTTACACAAAGTAAAATTTTCAAATGGTTCTATTTCAAGCAATTCAGTTTAGCACAAGTACACGAATTTTTTTTTGTTTACACAGAGTTAAATGATCAAACAGCTCTATTTCAAGCAATTCCGTTTTACATGAGTACACAGTTTATATATCAAACAGTTTTACTTGACCCATAGATAGGACCCTATCAGGTGCTACCACTCCGAGCAAGAGTTGACCTGGAGACCGATGATAATGAAGGAGTACTCAGATTTCTGTAAAGCTCCATCATTACAGAAGCCACACAATCAAATTGATTTTGTCATATCAAGGACACTCGATGGCAGAGTATCAAGCCTCAGCAGAGACGCAATCGAGGTATTCTGCAGCCCTAGCTGACTGAACTGAGATGATTTAATCTCATATTGAGAACACTGGTTGGGGGAGTCTTACCCCTCTGCAGAGATGCAGTCGGTGTATTCTACAGCCCCAGTTGACTGGACTGAGATTGTTTAGTGTCATATCAGAACACTCGTCGGAGGAGTCTACCTCTCAGCCGAGATGCAGTCAGTGTATTTTTCAGCCCCAGTCGACTGGACTACTACTATCTATGCTTTTTTTATTTAAAAAATTAAAAAAAAAAAAACTATAGATAATTAACAAAAATTTTTTTTTAAAAAAGAAGCATAGATTTAAATTGAGAATTAATGTAGATGAATAAATAAAATAAAATGTTAGATAGAAAATTGTGAAAAAAACATATAATACATACGTACTACTCATATAAACCGGTTTCATTGGCCCAGCGGTTAGAGTGTTCGCCAATGGCCCGGGAGACCTGGATTCAATCCCAGGTCGAGTCATACCAAAGACTTTAAAAATGGAACTTGATACCACCTTGCTTAACACTCAGCATTATAAGGTACGGTTCAAGGGTAAAGTGGAGCAATCCAGGGAATGGAGTAGCGCCCTCCCCTACACCTTGGTGTAGTAGCTATCGAAAAGGGAGCCTTCAGGTCACCCTCGACTATGGTCGCTAACTTTACTTTACTTACTACTCATAAAAAGTGTAACTGATTAATGGTTTCTAAATAGTTTTGAAATTTTAAAATATTTTAAATAAATTAGATATTTGTTTAGTTTAATATATCTATTACTGTATCATTACGCAAGGTTAATGATTAAAGTTTAAATCTAATTTAATATAAAATCTGTAATTTAGATCAATATGTAATTAAAAAAAAAAAAATTAAATAAATTTACTACATTTCTAACTGAAATTAAAATTAAAAACGGAAGTGGGCTTAATGAGGAGATAACTCTTCACCCCTCTTCTATCCCATCCCACTTTTTTCTGTGTCTATTCTAGTTTTTTTTATCTAAAAGATCTGAAGAAGTCCTGTTAATTTTTTTTTCGTGTTTTTGAAAATTTCAAAAATACGTAACACGATGGAAATAAATTTATAATCCTATGTGACCGGTTTTGTTGTTTTTCTTAAAGAAAGTATATATATATATATATATATATATAAAGAAAATGATATATATATATATATATATATATATATATATATATATATATATATATATATATATAAGTTGATACACCACATGGATGCTAACAAAACAAACAGAGAAAAAGCTTGATGGGAAATACTCTAGAATATTGCATGCTATCTTGAACAAGTCCTGAATGCAGCAGCTGTACGGCTAACAGCCTTCAATCTCACAAGCTATACAAGTGAGACAAAAAAGATGAGCAAAGCACCGTTGCAGTATATATATGGTGTCTCAAAATAGATGATACCAATTAATATGATAATTCATATTGCATCCAATCATCTTTTATCTAAGTCTTAAAAAACAATAATATCCCTTTAGAAAGGTCACACCAGATGACAAGAGCAGAATTTCACTGACTTTATCCTACAGTGCCCGTGAAATGTTCTTGGGAACATCTTCGGAGGGACCTTTTCTGACTCCTTCCGACAGAATCCCTCACCAAATTCATTTTGTCAGGACATCTTGGAGTCAACTTATAACCAAATGTGGGATTTCCTGCTTTTTTGTTTAGGTTGTTTACTCATAGTTCGGCTTGAAATTTATGTACCCAAAGATAAATTTGACTTTTCTGGGGATAATTGTGAAAGTTAAACTTCCTCCGAAATTTTGCCTGCACAGTTTTGAATGATTTTTTCTCCAAACAAGTAATGACGCCAATTATTTTTCTCTCTTGTGCTAGGCATTGTGATCGAGGATTAATAGTTGTTATAGTATACTCTTTTCAAATCTGAATAAAAAACATTATTATAAGTAGAGTTATTAGCAGTCATATTAGTCCCGTGTATTTTGAGACACTATATATATATATATATATATATATATATATATATATATATTAACAGGCCAACTGTCGTTGAGGGCGACTTGAAGGCTCCCTTTTCAATAGCTAGTATACCGAGGTGTAGGGGAGGGAACTACTTCTTTCCTTGAATTGCTTCACTTTGCCCTTCCTTTGTACCTTATAATGATGGGTACTAAACAAGGACGCATAAAGCACTATTTTTGAGTCTTTGGTATTACTCGACCAGGGATTTAACCACCGTCTCCAGGGTCACTGAAGAAAAATCTAACCATTATACCAATGGGTGCAATACATTACTTCAACGTCTAATTAGGGCCAGCAATGACCATGACTATTTAGTATTTATGGAAGTTGGTCTTATACATGAGAGAGAATTCTTCTTCATATGAAAAGTAAAAGAATTCAAACGTAACCACAGAAAAGGGGGATAGATAGATAGATAGATAGATAGATAGATAGATAGATAGATACCGAATTTTCGAGCATTTTGCAGTGAAATAATTTTGAACCATTATATATTATGCGTCTTATATTCGGGGAATCGAGATAGATAGATAGATAGATAGATAGATAGATAAGGATTATTTGTATGAATAAGTATACAGCAGGAGATATCATACCACTTCATTCTGAACTAATATTAACAAAAGCATGCACATTTTGCATTGAAATAATTCCTTGCCTATATCACATAGCATTTCCTCTGCTTTTATTTTGACTTGACAGTTAAAGTAGTTCTCCAAACACCTTTTTAAGCTCTGCAACCAATTTATCGAAAATTACTGTCGATGGATAGATTATGCCTGTTTATATAAATAAGTACAACATTGAAAATCTAACTACAAGATATTGTCCATATTTATATCTTTACTTATAATATTGCAGACACATGCTCAGACACACTAATAGATTATCATATTTATATCTTCCTGTAGATGTGCGTAAGTCAGCAAACTAATTGTTCATTGTTTAAAACTGTCCATTTCCTGCAACATCTTTTCACTTGCCTGCCAACAGCTGTTGTACCACCACAGATATTCCCGCCTTTTTAGTCATGCCCAAAAGTCGTTCAGGATAAATGATGACTCACAGTATGTCGGCAGGGTTATAAATTGAATTATTCTCTACAAAAAACTTTCTTTAAATATGGAGCGTCTCCTATTTATTTGTGGTTCCAGACTGACAAAATTTGAGTTTTGTGAATCAAATTTTCGAATCATGTGTAAGTATTTACTCACCACTTCGGCAATTGGAATTCGATTGTTTTTAGTTGATCGATACAAAAGATCCTCCTTCTAAGTAACAAGGCTGCATTTAGTCAAGAATCCGTAATTTTCCATGGTTCATACATGTCCTAGTCTCATCCTATTGGCCAATCTGCTCCTTGTGTTAACTGGCAATATTCTAAATATAAACAATCCAACATCAGTCATATAAAATCATCTGATTGGCTAATCTGCTGCTGACGTTATTTGCCATTAGTTCATACATGCCTTAGTCTCATCCGATTGGCCAATCTGCTCCTTGTGTTAACTGGCAATATTTTAAATATAAACAATCCAACATCAGTCATACAAAATCATCTGATTGGCTAATCTGCTGCTGACGTTATTTGCCATTAGTTCATACATGCCTTAGTCTCATCCGATTGGCCATTCTGCACCTTGTGTTAACCGGCAATATTTTAAATATAAACAATCCAACATCAGTCATACAAAATCATCTGATTGGCTAATCTGCTGCTGACGTTATTTGCCATTAGTTCATACATGCCTTAGTCTCATCCGATTGGCCATTCTGCACCTTGTGTTAACCGGCAATATTTTAAATATAAAAATCCAACATCAGTCATGAGCAGTACATGACATAGGACAGTTTTTAAAGAGAATACAACAGGTGTTAATTCAGAATTTTCCTTCTCCTACACAGATTGCCTTACTAAGGCTAAAGAACCTAGCCGGCCCTACTATCTGCTCATTGCAGAAGAAAATAAGAGATGGATTTATGACTTTCCGGGGAGCATTAGTGTGAAGGATTTGAACTCTGTTCGAAGATTCCATTTCCTGCAACGAAACCATTTTGATTCACATTTAATCTTATTTTGAGTCAAAGAGGATTATTAGATTCGCCCAACGATCCGTTCCTGAATGAAAATCAGGGAATTGAATTGAGATAGTAAGTAACAAAGTTTAATGAAAAAACTGACTTGATAGATGTCATTCATTAGTGCTGACAGAAAATGATAAGCAAAGTGTTTTAAACTGCAAGGTGAATATATGGAATGATACGTATCTTTCATTACTCTTCTTCCTTCACTTCACGGCCAGACTGATATGCTTTTCTGAATATATATATATATATATATATACAGAGACATACATATATATACATATATATATATAAGATTAATTTGAAGCAGTTTAATCCATTAAAACGCTGGAGCAGGGTTACATTCCTTACTGCTTGAAAATAATCAACTAACATCAATGCCTTGTCACTGATAGAATAACTTAAGCTAAACGAAAGAGAGGTCAGTAAAAAAAAAGGAGAGCGAAATACGAAAACCTACAAAATCAAAAGTAATCTACCAAGGTTTCACCTTACTGGATCATCATCTGTAGGTCGCTCGGTTGTTTAGGTTTTATGGCATATCAACCTTTGCACGTTATTCAATGCCAAATCATTTTTTATACAAATAAACAGTTCTATTTCAAACAATTCATTTTAGCATGAGTTCACAGTTTAATTGTCAAAAACATTTTTATTTCAAGCTGTTTCGATTATTCAAACAGTTCTATTTCAAACAATTCACTTTACTATAAATATAGATTTTGTTTACACACAATTGAATGTCAAAGTAGTTCTATTTCAAACAATTTAGTTTAGCATACAAAAAGTTCCATTTCAAACAATTCAGTTCAGCGGAAGTATACAGTTTAGTTCTATTTGACCCCTATATAGGAGCCTATCAAGTGCTACCATTTCAGATCTGGGTGGACGAGGGAGCGATGGCAATGAAGGGGTTCTCCGCATTCCCAAAAGCTCCAGCATAACTGGAACCTCACCATCAGATTGTTTAGTGTCATATCCAGGACATTATTTGGGGGAGACTTTCCCCTCTGCCGAGTTGCAGACGACTGGGCAACATCATCTGTAGATTTTCGTGTATATATATATATATATGTGGGGGGTGAATAATAATTCACTGTGGCATATATATATATATATATATATATATATATATATATATGCAACGGTGTTTTATTTCTTGTAATATGTTGAAAATAAGAATGCAAATCACATCTATCTTTCTATCTATCTATATGCGCCCGTGAGTATTCTCTTTGTAGACAATTGATTTTTTATTTGCCAAGTGTTCATAATCTTCCACACTTGGCTTATAACGCTGAGAAAGAAAACGAAGAACAAAAGCATAATCAACAAAAAGTAAATGAAATTGACTGAAATCCATAATAAGACAACGTTCACTTTCGAACAAATACCTTTGGGAAATGTATGAAACCCGTTATCCTCCCAAGTATGCGTTAAATAGCATCACTGCTGCTCTTCTAGAAATATGTCTTTGGCATCAAATAACCCAAGAAGGTTGATATACAATTAAAACAAAGAAATGAAACTAAACAAAGACAAAATTATAAAGTAAGGGTTCATATGTTTTATCCATGCTTTACGTTCAATATATATATATATATATATATATATATATATAAGTAGGTCCACGAAGTGATTTGTATTTTTTTAGGATTTACTTATATTTCCACACATACGTGTATGTTTCCAGCTTGTTGCTTTTGTCAGAGATCTTATATGGCATTAGGCCTTGTAAACGGGGTACTCAATGAGACTTGAACCCACTCGTATTTATTCACTACTGCTAAAATAACAAAAACCTCAAATTCTGGTGACGCCAGACATTTAACAAAACAGTCGGATTTGCTAAATTATTTTTCCGTTTTCATTTCTTCGTAATCATTTCCACACACACACACACACACACACACACACACATATATATATATATATATATATATATATATATATATATATATATATATATATATATATATATATATATATATATATTGTGTGTGTGTCTGTAAGTATTTGTTTGTTTACGGATTTATCAACAAAATCTATTGTATTTATTCATAAATATCTTCACTAGTAAAATATGATTTATTCATAAATAATTCAAAAATGAATTAATTTTAATTAATAGTATCTTCGCTATTATTTAAATGATTTCTGAATATCAATCTGGTAGCTTTTTGATTCTTATGAAAAGTTCAGCTAGTTTCGAACTCAAGTTTTCCACAATCTTTTAGTAAAAATATTTATCATTCAAAAGCTTTTTGTGAAGAAGAAAAACGACGCAAATCACTCGGTGGCTGGATGGGATAAAACAAACCTGGCTTAATCTATTATTTTTTCCTGCATATTTTTTTGCTGAATGTAGTCATCTGTTGTAACATTGCCACATCCAAAAATATACGACCAAGATATGATTACGTGTAAGAGATATATGTTCAGAGAATGTTCATAATGTTCATGACGCATATAGGAATTTGGAGGTACCCGTGGTGTAATGGTTATCGTTATCGTCGTAGGAAGTGGACACGACGATACGAATCCAAGACCTGGACGAGACTGATTGCATTTCACATAGCACTAATACCCTTGGGAAAGGTATGAATCCAGTTATTCTCCCTCCAGCTATGGCTAAATAGTAGGACAGACTAGGTTCTTCAGCCTTGATGAGGCAACTAGTCTAGGAGAAGGAAAACTCTGAATTTAAACCTGTTAAACTCCTCTTAAAAATTGACCTTGTGTCAAATCCTGCCCGAGCGGAGGGTTGGTAAATATGATAACGCATATAGGAATCCGAAAACACGAAATTGGTTCAGGTACGAAACTTTTTATTACCTTTTTGAGTTTAAGGTTTTTCGACACGAGGAGAAAGAGACACAATTTCTTTAACAAACGCGCGGCACATTTCGTAAACCCCAACTGGTCTTTCCTCGAGGAGAACAAAAATCGACTACCTTCCTCTAGACTCGAATCTCAAGTCTCTTTTTCGGAGTTTAAATCTCAACTAACTGTCTTTTTTTGTTTTGTTTTTTTAATTCCAAAATCCTCAGCGCTTCCGGGCATGACTTCATTCACGTCCCCGGTCTTATTTTCTATCTGGGGTTTTTATTGTGAAATCTCTGATTTTCACATCCACTCCGCACGCGCGTGAACACCTGCACTCAATGTGTGAATCTAACGCATGCACTAAGCGAAAAGTTCTCAGCCTAACTAAACTGAAAGGCAAGATATATAAAACGAAATCCCTCCGCAATTATATTACACTGTTATCATTCAGAAGCACGTCGATCTTTCTACTGACGAATGTAGGGAGATTTCTTAGAATATTTTTATGCTTTTTTTCCGATCATTTTCAAGTGGTAATTGGTTGTTGTTTGGGATTTGTTGATTATCGAGTTCTTTGGCACAGATTGCATTCCATTAATTCACTTAACGCATCTTAATCGATGTCTGATGAACGTTCTGGTTTAGGTTCATCTCTCGGAGACGCATCTCTAGAACAAATTTTTGAAATCCAGTATTGAAGTTGGAAGTCAGTAATGACACCTTGTCTTACATATTGACCCCGGCCAAGCTGTCGAAAGAAGAAATGCACCTGTGTAAATAACAGGTGTATCCGGTCGAAGATATCAGGGGTTGACCTTGATTGTCGAGGGGTTGAACTGAGTGCAAATTGTGACGCTCGCAGGAAGTAGGTGAACGTTAAATTATTATATAACCCCGGCGACAGGAAGTTCAGATCAGTTAGAGAGAAGATGCTGGAATGAGAACCATGTCCCAGCAGAGGCTGGGCCCCCAGGACCCCGGTTGAGCAACCCAGGAGAACGGGAAAGAAAGGCTGTGATAGCCAGAAGATTTGGGGGCTCAATATGCTGCAGTATTTGTTCGGTCTCCAACTCCCTCTCACACACAATCCTTTCAAATAAAGTGAGAGGTATATTTTTCTAAAGAACTGTCTTCGATCGTCCTTATTGTGTTGAATATGTTTCTGCATGTATGTGTGTATGTATAGTTGTTCATGGCTATACAACACTTGGCCATAAACAAAACCAATTTTCTTTGCTGTTTCTGGTATTGTCTTGTTATTCTTAAACTAGTACAATATCAAATATCGAATATGCACTTTCAGTTCCTTCGATGTTTGGGCGTGAGATCATAGATTAAATTATGATGCACACTCAATCACTGCTGAAATAAATAAAAAAGCGAAGAAGAGATTCTTTAATCAGATAATTTCGGGTTGTATTTTTAAAACTTTGAAAGTTTGAAATGCGTTTGGAAAAGCTGCTTTTAAGAAGTAGAAATATTTTAAGATACTCAACTCAAAATATTTACACATTTTGGAAGAAGAAAATGTTATATGTAAGTCAGGTAAACATATTGAGTATACATTTGAATACAATATTTAAATGTACATATTTATTTCGCTTCTTTTCCCATATTACATGATTTTCAGATATAAGAAAAGAAACGCAGAAACACACAGTGAAAATCATTCTTTAGTATGATATAGTCTATCAGATATATTAGAGTGGTTTTAAGTATCGTAGAGTAGCTATTAGCAGAGTTTAGACCGAATATACTGTATCTATCTATCTATCTATCTATCTATCTATCTATCTATCTATCTATCTTATAATGAAAAATTAGAATTATTGAGATAAGTATTATATACTTCTCAAAAGTTGTCAAACGCAATTATTTTTCATTGCAATCTGTATGAGATTTATGAGAATACATCCTGAATATATATATATATATATATATATATATGAATAAAGAGACAGACAGACAGACAGAGTGAGCGTGAGATAGATAGATAGATAGATAGATAGATAGATAGACTTAATATAGAGTCACTAAGATAGCAAAAAATGTATCCTATAAAGTGAAATAATCATCATGTATAAGTCAAAATTTCTTCGTAACCTATATATATATATATATATATATTTATATATATATATATATATATATATACATATATATATTCGAGGGTCATTTAAAACATAAGTTGAATTTTACCTGAAGATTTAGCGATAGGATCCTCTGTTTACAGTAAGACTTTTTTCAAGAAAATCAATGATTGATCCTTTCATCTGAATATATATATATATATATATATATATATATATATATATATATATATATATATATAAAGAGAGAGAGACAGACAGACAAAAAGAAAGATAGAGAGAGAAATAAAGAGTGAGAGTGGGAGAGAAAGATAGATAGATTTAATATAGAGTCACTAAGATAGAAAAATATGTGTATCCTATAAAGTGAAATAATCATTGTGTTCTTGTCAAAATTTCGTCGCAGCCTATATATATATATATATATATACAAGGAACAAAACATATGATAAGTAACAGATCATTGTATAAATTGATTTTGAATCATAGCGTAAATATATTCTTAGCGGAATTGTAATTTTACAATCAATCTGATGTAAATTATTCATTTTTTATCATCCAATCGTTAACAGAAATTTTCTCTGTTGTAAAATGAAAATACATCGATATCCTCTAAGATATTATCATCATAATCATGATAACCTGTCAGCGTGGATTCCATTGACTCTTTCTCTCTCTCTCTCTCTCTCTCTCTCTCTCTCTCTCTCTCTCTCACACACACACACACACACACACACACACACTCGTCATTAGTTCAGATCTGCCACCGATCTTCGAAGGTCCTTTATATGATACATGGTCTCCACAAAGATCGGGTTAATGTAAGATTTTGATGATCAACCAATATTTCTCGGTCCAAGTGAAGGAGTCCATAAGAGAACATCGTTTGTGAATTCATCCCTCCTTTCACAACAGGTCTTGTTTGGCTTACTTTGATGGTTTGTGTGGATAGAAGAACGACTGCTATATAGTGGGGTGCTACTTTCAGTATTTCTATGAAACAGCTCATAGCTTTTTCTCGAAAGCGTTTCATTAAAGTAAAAGTGGTGTTGACACGCTGTAGTACTCACACGGATACAACTTGGTAGAATTTTTTTAAGAGATCAGATTTCCAAAACTGTAAAAGGTGTGGTAAATAGTTTGGCTTTTGTTTTTGTTTTTATTGATTTTTCTAATATGTGATAATTATATTTTCATTTTTAATTATTTAATGACTGATCAAATAATAAAAATGATATCTGAAATTAGCTTTTTCGTTCTCTTTAAATAAATTTCTAATTATCCTTGGTAAGGTAATTTATTTGAGAAGATCAAAAAAATTATTTTTTATTTTTTATTTTTTTTTTTACTTGAAATTGGTTTTTGAAATAAATCACCTAGTTAACCTGATAAATTAAATTTCGAATGTTTTCGTAATTCTAAAGAATAAAATTTTGAATTGAAATAAACCAATATGTTAATTTGACGGTTTAACAGGAACTTCTCATAATGTAAGATAATCTATTTAAAAGAAGCCTACTTTAGTCTTTTCGAAGTCAAAAAATGTATAGATTAGAGAAAAGTAAAAATGGGCTGCGATAGAACATCTTCACTCCAGGAGCCGAGTGTTCACCATATTTCAAATAGGAATATCTGAGAAATGTATAATTATTGATGAAGACATCTGCATAATTTTGTTCGATTCATGTGGGAAGTCATGAATAGATTTTCTTCGTATATTTACAAACATTCCGGAACATATATATGCTTTAAAATTATATATATATTAAATTAATTATATATTAATCATATGTATATTAAATTATATATAATACATGGATAATAAAATACATGGATATCTATCTATCTATCTATCTATCTATCTATCTACACACTCAAGCACAGATATACGAGGCTCGTTCAAAAAGTTCTAAGCCTGAACTTGCATAATACCTTATAATTCCCGAGCAAACTTATGTCGACTGTATGCTGGGAGGTATGATATTAAGTCTAACGTAGAGTTTGGTGGGTTCTAATCCCAGCTTAAAGCTTTCTAAGTTTTTAGCCACATTGAAGAGTTGTGATACAATGAAACAGTCTTTCAGTGGATGACAATATATATATATATATATATATATATATATATCATCGAGTAGACCTGAATGATAATACGATTGAACTATGTAAGCTCTCATTGTCCCCTTTACGAAAGCTGATAAGAATAAGCCTGTATACATATATATATATATATATATATATATATATATATATATATATATATATATATACGTATATATACATGAAGCCTTCAATAAGTTTCCAATTTTTTTTTGTACATGCATTTAAATTTGTCGTAGACTCTTGAAAATTCACTATGTTATTGCTATACATATTATGAGATGATTGACCAATTTTCATGATTCCAGGATTAAATGAACAACTACAGTAGGAACTAGAATACACCCTACTAAAGCCTGATTGTCACAGCTGGTGAATTTCAAAAATGCAATCTGGACGTGAGGACACTTTAGAAAAACGATATCCAATACAATTCTGTTTTAAACTTGGAAAAATGCTACAAAAACGTATGGAATTATTCAGACTGCTTTTCGACCATCTTGCATGAATCGAGCATGAGTTTTTGAGTGGCATAAGAGATTCAAGGAAGGCAGGGAGTCTGTGAGGGATGATGGGAGGTGTGGGAGGAGTAAGGAAGTCAATACACCAGATGATTGGTCAAAGGGTTAGGGTTACTATGTTGAGGTTCTAAGGGAGTTCAGCAAGAGATTTCGTTGGAAGAGGCCAATACTCTTCAAATCGGGTCAGTGGCATTTCTACCAGAGTGTACAACTCCACCCTTGTCACAGACTATATGACCAAGATGGGTATCAAAACAGTTCCTCAGCCCCCCTATAGTCCAGACTTTGCTCCCTGTGATTTTGGGTTATTCCCTAAGCTCAGAGGCTGTCGTTATGAGACAACTGAGGAGATGAAAGAGGCTGTGACGAAGGTCATTGACACGCTCACACAAGAGGACTTCCATGAGGCATTACAGAAGTTGTTGGAACTGTACAACAAGTGCATTGCAGCCGGAGGAGAGTACTTCGAAGCTGGACTAGAGTTTCATGTGTGTACTATCAATAAAAGTGCCCATACGAAAAAATCTGAAAACTTATTAAAATGATCCTCGTATATATATATATATATATATATATATATATATATATGCACAACAGATTTTTGTGATTTCTATCTCGTTTGCTTAGGAAAACACGGAGAGTATACTGAGTTCAATCGTATTCTCCTGTTTCTCTAGATAACCACTTTTCATATATGTATACATATAGAGAGAAAATGAGACA
Source organism: Sepioteuthis lessoniana (assembly GCA_963585895.1). Taxonomy (NCBI): domain Eukaryota; kingdom Metazoa; phylum Mollusca; class Cephalopoda; order Myopsida; family Loliginidae; genus Sepioteuthis; species Sepioteuthis lessoniana. Next base: position 70,199,754 of record OY757916.1, on the reverse strand, counting down.
GAAAGACTGAGAGAGAGAAATGTGTGTGTGTGAGAGAGAGAGAGAGTGTGTGTGTTAATACGTCTAATGTGTGTGTGTGTGTGTGTGTGTGTGTGTGTGTGTGTGTGTGTGTGTGTGTGTGTGTGTGTGTGTGTGTTCACGTGCATATGTGCGCGTGTCTCTGTCCTTTATTCTTAAACATCCGTGTATATGATTAGATACTTGAATAATGACTTTTGCATATTTGTGATGTTTCATTATTTATTGTATTTTATTTGATTTGAAGTTTTTTTTTTCAATGAGGACAGACGTCTATATTGTTGCTATCAACTGCTTAACATTTTAATCATTGTTTGTTCACTCATTAATCATTGAGGAATATCTCGTTTTAAAACTGGAAAGCGTTTGGACGGGAAGAAAAGTGTTGATGTCAATTTACATTCATGGTTCAAATCAACACAAATAAAAGACACAAGAAATGTTTAAAAACAAGATCAATGAGGCAACCTTGTGGTTTCCGGTGGCCAATTCATAATCATAAAAAGCAGAAAACGGTTTATGTATAAGAACAAAATTTATGAATATTGATCAGAGTAAAGTAGTATTTTTTTTTAGTATTATGTTAATATATTTCTATTCATTTAATGCATTTTTCCTTTTTCTTTTTTTTTTTTATGTTACACAAGCAATTTTCAGAGTCGTCTAAATCTTAGATTTTCTTTCTTCATTTTTTAGGATATATGATTAAAATTCAACCTTATAGTTATACCAAACCGTTTTTCAGGATTTAAGTTTTTTTAACGGTCTGTTTTGTTTTTTTTTTAAATTATCATTTATCTTTATTTTCTTTCACTCCGTCTTCCTTCTTTTTATACAATTTTCATTGTTGCATGAATGTTCAAATATGTTTGGGATTAATCATTATTCCTTTGTTTTCTCTGTCGTTTCGATTATTAATTTCACTATTTAATTGTTACTCTTTGCGACTTTTTCACATCAGTGTTAGCGGATGATCTTCCGCTGGATTCTGAGTGACAGCAAATCTCTACAAGTCTCTTGGATTTTTCTCTGTATTCAAGCCGATCTCAGCAATGTATTGTGGATAATGTCAGCTCGTCCTCCGATTTACATCTCTGCCAGAGCATCCTAATCAAACCTTTGTTGGATCGTTCCAACTTGTAATGTTTTTCACACCCGCGTTAGCTGATAAACTTTCCCTGGATTCTAAGAGACAGCAAGTCTCCTCCAGTCTCCAGTACTCTTTACAGTATTCTGACCGATCTCATCAATGCTGTAGTATGGATGATATCTGATCGTCCTCCGATTTCCAACTCTTCTAGTCCTCTTTCGAAGCTTTTTAGGATTGTTCTAAGCGCATCGATTATAAATGGCATCACCGTCATCTTCATGTTAGATGGATTTTTCTTATTCTCTGGCAAGGTCTAAATACTTGTTTCTCTTTTCGCTTTTTTTTATTTTTACTCTGTGGCTTGCCGAAATGGCAAAATCCGCAATTCAGCAGATTCTCCTTTTCTCATTAATCATCACAAGGTCTGGTCTTCTAGCCGTTATTCGCTGATTTGTTTTAATCTCAAAACTAGAAAAATGCGTCTCATTCTCCAAGAGGGATTATGGTTTGTGGATATACCATTGGTTCAAATGGTAAAATTTTTTTATGTTTCTTAGCATATTTTTACGTTGTCGTAGATTTTTTATCAGTGTTTCCACTCTAATATTCCACCAGGGTTTTGACGTTCTATTCGTGCCCTTTTGGAGAATACCAATTTTAACGCAGACAAATTTTACTCCTGCAGAGATCAGCTCGTTTGATTCTGTTACGTTTTTTATTGAGATATTTGTTAATAATTTGTTTATTTTTTTCAGTTTCTATCTTTACTGTTTTCCAGTCTTGGTTCCTGAGAGATGGTAATGTGGTTTTCTCTCAAGATATGATTCTCCTTATTATCTTTACATTTGTTTTATCTCATTGTACAAGGATTTTATTATTTATTTGTATTTCACTTCAGTTAACGGGTGTTAGATATTTAGTGTCTCGGTCAATGTATTGGGCTCTTGCTGATTTTATTATTATTATTTCATTCGATCATCTTACGTTTTTTATTGAACATATGTTTAATATCCTACTCAGAGATTTAAATCGAAGTACATATAGCTAGATAGATAGATATATAGAGAGATAGGCTATGATATTTGTTTACAATAGTGTACATGTGTTCAGACACTTGCAATCACATGCATAAGAACGAACGGAAACGCATTTTGTAATATCTTTCTATTCAATAGATATATTTTAGAGCGTCTTAAACGCTGTTGGGAGGCTTTTTTAAAACTTTCTTCTCGTTCAAATTAAAAAAAAAAAAAGAAAAGAAAAAGGTTTATACACATCAGGATCACTCATCAGAAACATAAGAATCTCTGAACATAATAGAGTGCTTAGATCGTAATATTTCATCATATATGTCTTCACTCAAACCTGAAAACTTAGGCAGAATACAGCACAAGGTCAATTGTTCTAATCAAATAGATTTATTGTTTTTAACACTACGTCAATTTGTCTATGATTATTTCAAGCCAAGACATTCGGAATTAACGTTCATTGCCCTCTTACATTTTTCTGTAGTTGCTTCATAAAAGTATTTCTTTGTACACAATCTAGAATGATTTTTAAAGAGACCTACTTAATCCATTGTGGATGGAGTGTTCGCCAATGGCCCAGGAGACCTGGGTTCAACCCCATGTTGAGTCATACCAAAGACTTTAAAAATGGTATTTGATACCTCCTTGCTTAACACTCAGCAATATAAGGTACGTATCAAGGGTAAAGTGGAGCAATCCAGGGAAAGGAGTAGCGCCCTCCCCTACACCTTAGTGTAGTAGCTATTAAAAAGGGAGCCTTCTGGTCGCCCTCGACTACGGTCGCCAACTTTACTTACTTTTACTTAACCCATAGATGGGACCCTAACAGGCATTATCACTTCAGGTCAGAGAAGACATATATGAGGATCATTAAATAAGTTTCCAGACTTTTTTGTATGGGCACTTTATTGATTGTGCACACATGAAACTCTAGTCCCCTTCGAAGTAATCTCCTCCGTTCCAACAACATCTGGAAGAACCCATGGAAGTCCTCTTGTGTGAGCGTGTCAATGACCTTCGTCACAGCCTTTTTCAGCTCCTCAATTGTCTCATAACGACAGCCTCTGAACTTAGGGAATAACCAAAAGTTACAGGGAGCAAGTTCTGGACTCTAGGGAGGCTAAGGAACTGTCTTGATGCCCATATTGCTCAAATAGTCTGTGACAATGATAGAGTTGTGGACCGGTGCATTGTCCTGGTGAAATGCCACTAACCCAATTTGAAGAATGCTGGCCTCTTCCAACGGAATCTCTTTCTTGAACTCCCTTAATATTCCTTGTTGACTGTCTGTCCAGTGGGAACCCAGTGCATGTAGATCATGCCAGTGCTGTCAAAAAAAGGGACCATCAAATGTTCGTGGGTGGATTTACGCTGTTTGGCCTTCTTGTGTCTGGGAGAGCCAGCATGCTTCCACTGGAAACTCTGTCTCTTCGTCTCTGGGTCATAGCTTTAATCGCATGGTATTTTTTCCAAGTTTAAAACACAATTCTATTACATATCGTTCTTGTAAAATCCAGATTGCATTTTTGAAATTCACAAGCTGTGACAATCAGTAGGGTGTTTTCCAAATGCTGCTCTAGCTGTTCGTTTGAACCTAAAATCATAAAAATTGGTCAGTCATCTCATAAGATGTATAGCAATAACATACTGAATCTTCAAGAGTCTACGACAAATTTAAATGCCTGTACAAAAAACGTCTGGTAACTTATTGAAGGCATCACGTAGTATTGGTTTTTAACTGAATTATCTTGAAATGTAAACTAAGGAATAATTTATGTGTTTAACTATAAAATGTCTTTAGGTTATCTTTCCATTTCGTATTTTTCAAAGTTTTGTTGAGTGTATATGTTAAATTATATTTTCATCACTTAAAACATGAAAATTTCTTGCTTCATCAGTGAAAAGACTGAGCTTTAATACTTTGACCAAAGGGACTCTGAAAGTTTTAAATCACGATCTCTTTTCAAAAAGGCATTAATTCAAATATATGTGCGTGTGGATACAAAACCATGTTTGTTTATATAGATTTTAATGCGTTAAGGTAGGTATTATTTGACTTCTGTTAACCAGGTCATTAATCTTTTTTTCTTATTCATACGTTTTTGACTATATGATTAATTTGAAACCAATGCAGATCTTCATTTTTTTTTTCTTTTTTGGTTTAAAAAGAATAAAATAAAACAACAAAGTGCTTTATAATGAAATGAGTTATGATATTAAAAAAAAGTAGATTTATGTATGATCAACTCAAGAACAGGTGTTGGACAAAGAGAAAAAGTGATCACTAAGAAATTGATCGAATATTCTCATCGTCCATGGTCATTAAGAATTTTTCCTTACATTGTCTGACTTAATAAACACATGTATAAAATAGAAATAAAAAAAATCATTTACATAAACATACTTAGAAATCAACCATTTATTTAAAAATCAGATTTAAGAGACTATCAACACATTCATAATAAATGTTCTTACTTCAACATTATTATCATCATCAAAACTTGTTGGCAGCACGGATTCCTTTCACTCTCCCTGGTCGTCCTCA
>OY757916.1:70157573-70187573 GCA_963585895.1 Sepioteuthis lessoniana | reverse complement strand
TTCTACCACTCGCCTGGGAGGTACTCTACTGTAGGCCCGCAGTGAGACGCTGTCGCAGTGGGGCGCACAGCCACTCGCTGGCACTCTCCGAGACTAACCGAATCACTTCTGGCCGCAAGCTGAGACTGCCCGAAGAATGCCCGTATCTCAAGTGAGCATCTGCATATATCATTTCAGAACATCCACACATTCCCGTTCAACCACGTGACTGCTTTCGCTTATTTTTACTGGTGTGTCCTATGCAGCGAATCTTTGATTGACAGATCAAGGCAGCAGTTGCATCGATACTGCTATATGGATGCACTACATGAACGCTAACTAAACGGCTGGAGAAGAAACTAGACGGCAATTACACAAGAATATTGAGAGCAATATTGAACAAGTCCTGGCGACAACACCCCACGAGACACCAACTATACGGCCACTTGCCTCCTATCAAGAAAACTATACAAGTTAGACGAACCAGACACGCAGGACACTGCTGGAGAAGCAAGGACGAGCTCATAAGTGATGTACTCCTATGGACCCCCACATATGGCCAAGCAAAAGCAGGACGACCAGCTCGAACTTACATACAGCAGCTATGTGAGAACACAGGATGTAACCCTGAAGACCTGCCAGAGGCGATGAATAATTGGGAGAAGTGGAGAGAGGGTCAGGGATATCTGTGCTGGCGGCACGACATGATCATGATGATGATACCGACGAAGCAGCAGCAGTACGGCCTCTTACCTCTCATCTCTATTCAAGTAAGACGACCAAGACATGAGGCACTCTGGTGGTGAAGTAAGAATGAACTTATAAACAATGTTCTACTATGAACCCCTTCACTTGGACGCGTATGCGTTCGCCGACAAAAAATTTCTTATTTACATTAGCTGTGTGCAGACACATGGTGCAGCTTTGAAAACCTACCGGGAGCGATGGATGATAGAGATGGATGAAAAGAGAGAGCCAGGGAATTTCGTGCAGCTAGCGCGTCACGATGATGATGATGATGATGACGTTTTTCCATAGACATTTAAAAAAAGCAAACATAGATTTGGTTTGGTTTCATTTTATTTTATGGCACATCAACCATTGTAGTTTTTTTTAATGCCAAATCAATTTTTATACAAATAAAGAGTTCTATTTCAAAAAATTCAGTTTAGTATAAGTACAGTTTTTGTTTATACATTTAAATGCAAAACTGTTCTATTTCAAACAATTTAGTTTAGCTTAAGTACACAGTTTCAATGTCAAAAAACAGTTCTATTTCAAACAATTCACCTTAGCATAAGAACACAGTTTAGTTCTATTTGGCTCATAGATAGGACCCTATCAGGTGCTACAACTTCAGGCCAGAGTGCATCGAAGAGTGTTGGCAATAAAGAGATACTCCGCATTCCCCAATGCTCCAGCATTACTGGAACCTCACCATCAGATTGCTCAAGCAAATATAGGAATTTAATATGTATTGAAATATTTCCTTATGCATATGTTTAGTGATATTGGCAAATCATTATTACTTAGATCGATTTTGCCTTGGCGACACATACTCTTGGATATGTGTCAAAAATCAGCTGTGTGTAGGAAATAGATTGATATCTTATATTGAATAATGTTTACGAGTCTGATTCTTACTGGACGCTTCCTACGTTTGGCCTTGTACCAAAAGTAAGCTAAGCTTAGTAAGTACGTAAATGGTTAAATGCGTTTATTTTATTTTGTTTGTGGCCTGCTATGTGAAAACAGATTTCCCAGAAAAACCTGAATGCGAATTTAACCCGTGCCAGACATTTCCTTTTTGTGGCCACGTTTGGCATTCGTACCAGAAGATGCCCAAGATCGATATCAAATTCATCATCATCATCATCATGTCGTGTCGCTAGCACGGATGTCCCTGACCCTCTCTAACCACTTCTCCCTATTGTTCCTCTCCTCTGGCAGGTCTTCAGGGATACATCCCGTATCCTCACATAGCTGCTGTATATATGTTCGAGCTGGTCGTCCTGCTTTTGCTTGGCCATATGCGGGGACTCCTATGTCAAATTCAAGGCCTAATAATCCCCGGCTTCAGCTGGGTCACCTTCGGGTGGACAAACAGCATTGATAGCGCAGCATAGCAATAGACCAGCTGGTCTAGTTTATGCTATGAATAGGCATACGTTTTGGATACGTTACCTCTTATGAGTCCAAGCCCAACGGGCTCATCTGGCTCACATTGCACTTCAGGATATTATGACCAGCATAGTCCAGCAGGGTAAGAGTCTCAGCTCCAGCCTAAACCCGACTTCCCTAAAACCCCCACTTTTAAAAAATACCTTGTGTCAAGTCTTGTCTTGTGGGAGACAGACACAAATATATGCCAGACATTGACGCTTTATCTCTCATTGGCAGAGCTGGCTGGTAGCTGCAGCAAACGGTCAATGAAATTCCGATGAATGAAAAGAATCGATGATATTATAATTCACAAGTTATCAAATGATACATATAAGACTAAAAAGACAAAAAATAAAAAATAAAGGAATAGATTAAATAAAATAAATAAAAAGTAAATAAATATTAACAAAACGTACCTTATCTCTATGGAATAATGCCAATATCTAACACATCAACATCAGACTACAATCTTTCAGACACTATTCAGCAGAAATAAGCCAATTTTTTATTGTTTTTTTTTTTTTTAATAAAAGTTAATTTTCTTCTGAACCTAAGAGAGCAAAGTTTTATTATTTCTATTGGAAATATTCATTTCTGGAAACAAAGTTCGGTAAAATATGATACCTAATAATAACAGTTTTTATTGTATCGCACTATATTAGAAGAAAAAAGCTTTCTTTATTTTCATAAATTGTGAGTGCAAACTTATTTGTATTTATTCTCTTTCTTTCTTTCTTTCTTTCTTTCTTTCTTTTTTCTTTCTCTCTCTCTATATATATATGTGCGTGTGTGTGTGTGTCTGTGTCTGTGGATTGCATATTATTTACTTTCATGTATATATATATATATATATATATATAAAGTTGGCGACTCCTTGGATTGCTCCACTTTACCCCTGATACGTACCTTATAATGCTGAGTGTTAAGCAAGGAGATATCAACTACCACTTTTTTAAGTCTTTGGTATGACTCGACCTGGGACTGAACCAAGGTCTCCCGGACCATTGGCGAACACTCTACTCACTGGGCCAATGAGCCGGTCAAGCAGAAAGTGGATAAATCAAAAATTTCCAACAGGTTTAGTAGTAATATTTCATTCACTACAATAAAGAAAAAATAAACACCCAAAATACTGAAGCACATAATGTTCGTAACAAATTAGAAAATTCTCTCTCAATGCACCAATTGCAACCTGAAACCAAGACACTGATCAGGAAACTTGAAAAGATCTCAATAAAATTATATAGACAAAATGTGTCTTTAAACGGCAGGAGAAAAAGATTGACGGCAATTACACAAAAATGCTGCGAGCAATATTGAACAAGTCATGGAGGCAACACCCCACAAAGCACCAACTACATGGCCACTTGCCTCCCATCACGAAAACTATCCAAGTTAGACGGACCAGACATGCAGGACACTGTCGAAGAAGCAGGGACGACTTCATAAGTGATGTACTTCTATAGTGCCCCTCATATGGCCGAACGAAAGCAGGACGGCCAGCTCGAACATACATACAGCAACTATGTGAGGATACGGGATAGGGCTCTGAAGACCAGCCAGAAGCGATGAACGATAGTGGGGAGTGGTGAGAGAGGGTCAGGGATATTCGTGCGGGTGACACGACATGATGATATATATATATATATATATATATATGCGCGCGTGTGTGTGTATATATATAGTAAGTAAAGTTAGCGACCATTGTCGAGGGTGACCCGAAGGCTCCCTTTTCGATAGCTACTACACTAAGGTGTAGGGGAGGGCGCTACTCCATTCCCAGGATTGCTCCACTTTACCCTTGAACCGTACCTTATAATGCTGAGTGTTAAGCAAGGTGGTATCAAGTACCATTTTTAAAGTCTTTGGTATGACTCGACCTGGGATTGAACCCAGGCCTCCCAGGCCATTGGCGAACACTCTATGTACATATTTATTAATCGTTTAAGAGCATAGTAAGTAAGTAAAGTTGGCGACCGTAGTCGAGAGCGTCCAGAAGGCTCTCTTCTCAACAGCTACTACAGTGAGATGTAGGGGAGGGTGCTACTCTTTCCCTGGATTGCTTCACTTTAACCTTGATACGTACCTTATAATGCTGAGTGTTAAACAGGGAGGTATCAAGGATCATTTTAAAAGTTTTTGGTATGAATCGACCTGGGACTGAACCCCGGTCTCCCGGACCATTGGCGAACACTCTACCAACTAGGCAAATGAGCATACTAATTCATATTTATTCTCTTAATTCTTTATTTATTTATTTATTCATGTATTCCCTTCTTTTTCTTTCTCCCTCTCTCTCTCTCTTTCTCTCTCTCTTTCTCTGTCTCTCTTTATATATATATATATATATGTATGTAGAAAAACTGATAACAACGATCCAAGTGGAAGGAATGATTTATTGAGAAGTCAACACTATAGCGTTTCGGTTCTGCTGAACCATTATCAGGGCCATGAGGGGTGATATTAACAATTTTGAGTTAACGATGGCTGTTTCGGAATGTGAAATACAAAAATACTAGGAGAATATGTGTATAATAAGAAAAAGTTGGCCGTTTAACTGGTGAATCAGTGTTTGATGTTCTAAATTACGTCATTTGACTTATTAGGAATATTGTATAGAATTTATGTCCGTTTGTTTAACAAGAAAGATTTCGGGTCAGAAGGAAGAAAAGAAAGAAAGAAAGAAAAATAGAAAGCATCAAAATTATGAGATCTAAGGAAAATATTAACTAAGGATGGAATAAAAGCCTGGACGAGTATTTATTGAGGAATGAGATAGCGACGGCTTCGAAAGTTCGTCTAAGATTTTTATTATGGATGTAAGTGAGCATCTTAGTAGAGTTGAAGTCAAAGTTATGATTATGTTGAGAAATGTGTAGGAATAATGCATTGTTTGAGTTGCCAATTCTTATGTCTGTTTAGTACTCTTTCAAGCGAACATGAAGGTTCCGAGATATTTCACCGATGTATTTAAGTTTACAATCCTTACAAGGGATGCAATAAACACTGGCGTCAGAAAGTATGTTACGTTGAGGACTAGAGTGTACTAATTCGAAGATTGTTTTAGAAGGTGAAGAAGTAGTTTTGATATTGAGTTTATTTAAGTTGTTTGTTATGCTGTGAGAAGAAGAATTGTTTGGCAAAGTTATGTATCTATGGTGGGGGTCTAGTTTTATCAGTTATTGAGTAGGCATTAGTTTGAGATTTATTCTTGTTGTGGATCTTGAGGGCTTTAGATTTCGCAAAATTTATAAAGGATTTGGGGTACTGAAGGTTAAGGAAGGAGTTTTCTATGTGGATAAATTCATCGTTTAAATATTTTGAGGAACAAATGCGCAGAGCTCTGAGGTAAAAACCTATGATGATACCTTTTTTAATATTGTTGTTGTGGTGTGAATAAAAGTGAATGTGGCCGTTTTTACAAGTGGGTTAACGATAAACCTTGAATTCTTGTTTGCTGATATTCCTAATAAGTAAAATGTCCAAAAAGGGTGTAGTCGTATTCAAGTTTATATGTGAACTTTAAGGAAGGTTCGACATTGTTCAGTTTATCAGTGATGCTATGTAACTCAAGACCTGGTGGATAGATAAGTAATTTGTCGTCAATTTATCTGAAGTAATGTTTAGTGTTAGGTATAATATATTTAAAGGGGTCAGATTCTAAGAATTCTAGATAAATGCAAGCAAGAACTCCGCTAAGCGGAGATCCCATTGGTAAACCAAATTTTTGTTTATAAAATGTGTTGTTGTATTGGAAGTAGTAATGTGAGGTACATAAGGTACAAATCTTAATTAATTTAGAGATAGGTAGAGGAAATGTAGTATTAGATTTTCGAAGGTAATTATGCAGGCGTTCAATACATTTATCAACTGGTATATTGGTGTATAAGGATTTGATGTCTAGACTAGCTAAATATTTGTTGTGCATATCAATGTCAGTTAGTTTGTTGAGCAGTGATCCGAAATTTTTAGGTGTGCGTTACTGATGGTACCTAATAGAGGGGATAATAATTTGGCTAGAAGTTCAGCAATATTATGTGGGGCAGATCCTGTACCAGAAATGATGGGTCTTAGAGGAATGTCAGGTTTGTGGGTTTTGGGAAGACCGTAAATTTTTGAGATTATGGGGTGGTAATTGATTAATGAGGACCAAGATTAAACTTCATTGGAAATTATTTTGCTGTAATTTTGTCGTTAATATTATTTGTAATTGTTTGTAGGGATATCTGTCCATAAGTGTTGTTATCATTAAGCAGATCCATAAGTTTTTGGTTGTAGACCGTAGAATCCATAATAACACCATTTCCACCTTTGTCAGGAGATGAAATAACGATGTTGTGGTTAGAAGAGAGATTTTAAGGCAGTTATGTATCTGTTGGGTAGGGTCAGTTCATCAGAATGGCACTTAGTCGGAGCGGCGATAATACCTTGGAAGAATCCCTTGTGGAAATCAGAATCATGGTGCTTGTAGTTAGTGTTAATTATTTTTTTCCATATTACAGTTTTTAATACCTGTGGCAAATTTTAGTCTTAAACTAAGGGCTTCGGTTTCAATAGGGCTGAGATTGAAGCTGGAGATGTTGTTGACAAGATCAACCCTGTCAAATTTTTCCAACAACTCATCATCATCATCATCATATCGCGCTGGTAGCACGGATATCCCTGACCCTCTCTCGCCACTCCTCCCTATCGTTCATCGCCCTAGGCAGGTCTTCAGAACAACATCTCGTATCCTCACATAGCTGCTGAATGTATGTTCGTGCTGGTCGTCCTGCTTTTGCACGGCCATGTGTGGGGGTCCATAAGAGTACATCTCTTATGAGTTCGTCCCTGCTTCTCGAGCAGTGTCCTGCATGTCTGGTTCGTCTAACAACTATTGTTGCATAAATATATAAATTTAGATCTGAGTTTAGAGATATGGTTATTGTTTATCCTAGATATCTCAGATCTAAGTTGATTGGCCGTGTTATGGGACATTCCATGTTTCCGACGAAGTTCTTGTCCTAAAATTCTAGCTCTTTCGAATGTTTGTATCTCTGAATTAAACGGCCAACGTTTTCTTATAATACACATTTTCACGTAGGTTTTTTGTATTTCACATTCCTAAACATCCATCGTTAACTCAAAATTGTTAATATCACCCCTCATGGCCCTGATAATGGTTCAGCAGAACCGAAACGCTATAGTGTTGACCTCTCAATAAATCATTCCTTCCACTTGGATCGTTGTTATCAGTTTTTTTAGATTTTGTCGGATTACAATCGTTTATTTACTCTTCATATATATATATATATATATATATATATATATATATATATATATATATATATATATATATATAATCGGGTTATGCCAATATTTCTCATAAAAAAATCAGATCAAAGTTGATCACACACACACACACACACACACTCATATATATATATATATATATATATTATATATATATATATATATATATATATAACAGTAAATGTATCAATTAATTCTCTTGGTGTGTACTTACTTATGCGTGATATTGTACCTAATATGCAGAACGCTTTTGAAAAAGAAAGCATTCAAAGATGAGAAAGAATCGTAACATAAGTTGTCTCCTCAAAATTATACCTTATAAAAGAATATAGATGCGAAAGCATTTGGTATAATTACTTTCCTATTTCTTCCTGATCTTCTCGCTGGTAGGAACAGTAGCCAAAAAAAGAAAAGAAAAAAAAAAGAAAGCTGTTGTGTAGATTTTCGCCCTCAACACACTTCTTTTTTTTTTAATATATATCTAGCGCAAAGAAAGTCTTTTAACATATACATCTTATCCAAAATCAAAGTTTTTTTTTTGTTTTGTGTTATTTTTTGTCTTTTGTTTTTTGTTTTTGCTTTTAAATTCATAACAAGATTTTTTTTTTCTTATTTGAAGTGAAAGGCTGTAGCTTTAATCAGAGATTAAAATAACTTTGAAAGGTTGCTCAACTATGTGGAAATACTGAACTGGGAAGTCTGGGTTCTGCAGGTGCATAATTGCTGGTTTAGGGAAGCGCTTTATGTTTGAAAACATTAAGAAGTCCATGCTAATGCCTCAGACGGATCAAATTGCATATTGGGAGTGCTCAGTAGTGTGCATATGATCTGGCTCAACTGAATCAGTGCAGCTGGTCATCGGTTCAAGTCACTTAAATATTAAAATGAAAGATTACAGGAAGAACGGTTTACATGGCTTCACCATTCACTTTAATGGCAGTTAATGCATTTGCAAACACTACCATACATAAATGCTTGAATATATAGCGATAGTTAATGTCATTTAGCCTAGAGTAGTTCAAAATATAGCGTCCCTTTTACGAATCGAACCTGCTCTTACAGCGAGTAGGAGATAAATTTGAGAAAATTCGTTAAAATGTCTGTGAAAGCAAAGATTTTCTTGCTAGGTTTGATGGGCTGTAGAATACACCGACTTCATCACTGCAGAAGATTAAGACCCCCCCTCAATGAATGTCGTAGATATTGCATTTGATGGAAATACTCCAGTTCAGGAGCTTTGGGGAATATGGAGTACCCCTTCGTTGCCATTGCTCCCAAGTCCACTGTGACCCGGAGTAGAAGTACCAGATAGAGTCCTGTTTACAGGGCAAATAAAACTGCTTAACATTTAAATAGTTTGCAAACAAATGGCTCACGCTAAATCGAATTGTAAGAAATAGAACAGTTTGATCATTTACTGAGTGTAAACAAATGACTACTTAATTAAAGTGTCAGAGAAATATAGCAATAATTGGAATAATTTAAATGTGTACTAACCAATGAGTAATGTAAGATAGAATTATTAGCTTTAGTAATACTTTAAACTCTTTAACTGTGTACCTAAATTGAATTGTAAGTTTTGGATACTAATACTTGAAATTATTTAACAGTGCAAATAAGAATTGTTTTGTTGGATAGCTATTTCTAAAACCATTTAAATGAGTCCAAACAAATGATTAATATTAAATAAAACTATTCATATAATAATATTTGAAGCCATTTAACTATGTGCAAACAATAGTATTGTGTAAAAACCTTAACGGTGACTCATTTAAAAAAAGATTGTCCACAAACTCTTGACTTGTACGCGAACAAATTAGCTCTGTCTCGTTTAAAAGATGTTATTTACAAACTATGTTGGTTGGTTGGTTGGTTATTTGGGGTTTATCACATATCAAACTTTGTAGGTTATTTAACGCCAAATCCATTTTCATGCAAATAGTTCTATTTCAAATTATCAAATACACTGTTTAATTAACAAAAACATGTCTATTTCAAGCTATTCAGTTCATTCAAACAGGTCTAAATCAGCTAATTCAGTATGGTTTAAGTACAGATTTTGTTTGCACACAGTTAAATGTCAAAACAGTTCTATATTAAACAATTCAGTTGAGTTGAAGTAGAGTTTCATTATCAAAAACAGTTCCATTTCAAACAATTCAGTTTAGCATAAGATCGCAGTTTAAAAGTAAAGAGAGTTTTATAGTCAAAAATATTTATATTTCAAACTATTGCAGTTTAGTTAAACAGTTCCAATTCAAAGAATTCAGTTTAGCAAAAATTTGTAGTTGGTTCTATTTGACCTATAGATAGGGCCTTATTAGGTGCTACTATTCCGGACCACAGTGGACCTGGGAGCAATGTCAATGAAGGGGTGCTCTCATTCCCAAAAGCACCAGCATCACTAGAACCTCACCATCAGATTGTTTAGTGTCATATCCAGGATATTCATTGAAGGGATCTTACCTGTCTGCCAGAGGTACAGTCGGTGTATTCTACAGCCCCAACCGACTGGGCAATACACAAAGTTAAAGTCAAAACAGTTTTATTTCAGATAATTCAGTTGAACATAAGTACACAGTTAAGATGTCAAAATAGTTTTATTTCAAGCAATTGAGTTTAGCATAAGTACGCAGTTTAAATACAAAGAACAGACAACTCAAACCACGGTTTAGTTTGGGTTGTTTGACCCATAGATAGGGCCTTATAGGTCCAGGTCTACCACTCCGGACCAGAGTGGACCTGGGAGCGATGGCAATAAAGGAGTATTCCGCTGTCCCCAAAGCTTCAGCATTACTGGAACCTCACCATCAGATTGTTCAGTGTCATATCAGGATATTCATTGGGGGGGGGGATCTTACCCGTCTGCAGAGGTGCAGTCGGTGTATTCTACAGCCCCAGCAAACAAACTATGCGTTTTCTAACCAAATGTATCATGCATAAAGAGGATTTGGCCTTAGATAACCAACAATATTTTATATGATTTAGAATTCAACCAAATCAAACCAAACCGATAATTGTTTTGAAGCAGTTGAGGAGATATTGACTGATATGAAAAATCATACATACAAAACCAAAGGAACATCATTTCATAAGATCTAAAATAAAATCGTTTCCTGGGTATGAGAGAAAACAGCATTAAAAGACTCCAGTTCCAGAACCTATAAGAATGGAATTCACGTTCATTGCCGTTACTTCCAGGACCTCTTGGACCTTGAACGGTTTTACCCGTACGGGTCACCATAACTACATCAATGCATTGGCTCTAAAAACGTTGCTATTGTACCTAAGTATAAGATGATTACAGTTTTAAAATGATAATACTCTTAAGGCTAGTAGATACCCTTACACTTCAACAGCCAATGGCAGAGTGTTACATAAATCTACTTTGTAAGCTGAATATAGCTGGTTTAAATTCGAGTTTTCGTTCTCCAAAACTGATTGGTCTCCCTATTAAAACAAAATGGTCTCCTTTAGAATAGCTTATCTGTAGCATTAGTGCGAAGAGGAAGGGAAATAGCTTCGTTCATTCTTTCAACTAAACTTGCCAAATTCAAATACTACAACGTTATTCATAATTCACACACAAACACACATATATTTATATATAAAGACATAAAAACCCACCACACACACACACGCGCGCGCGCGCGCACACACACACACACATATATATACATATATATATATATATATATATATAGTAAGTAAGTAAAGTTGGCGACCATAGTCGAGGGTAACCCGAAGGCTCCCTTTTCGATAGCTACTACACCAATGTGTAGGGGAGGGCGCTACTCCTTTCCTGGATTGCTCTACTTTACCCTTGATCCGTACCTTATAATGCTGAGTGCTAAGCAAGGAAGCATCAAGTACCATTTTTTGAGTCTTTGGTATGACTCGACCTGGGATTGAACCCAGGTCTCCCGGGCCATTGGCGAACACTCTAACCCCTAGGCCAATGTCCGGTAGACTATATATATATATATATATATATATATATATATGTATAATTTCATAATTTTCTTCATTCTTGAATTTCTCTATTAATCACATAAATTAAAAATGTCAAGTCAAAATTATGCCAATAACTGGGCAGGATACATAGTTTATGATTGAATTTCTGGACATCTATCTATCTATCTATCTATATATCTATATATATATATATATATATATATATATATATATATATATATCTTCTAGCCTTTGTGTGTATCTCTCTTTCACACAATCTTTTTCTTTCTCTCTCTCTCTCTCTCTCTCTCTCTCTCTCTCTCTCTCTCTCTCTCTCTATCTATCTATCTATTATTTTCATAGGTTTTATCAATAATGTAAGAGTCATCTTAAAGGTTGTCCACAACTTTACTCAAGGCTAAAATCTTTGGCCACTCATTGTAATATGGTTTATTCAGAATGATATGTTTCTTTAAAAAAATGATGTAAATAAACATCGAAATATTCCGTATAATTTCTTATTCGTTCCTGAGATTGTAATCACCAATGTGAGAGTTTTGCAAAATAAAATTATTTCTCAACATGTGTGCGTTAGTGCGTTTTATTGTTAAAATACATACACTTAATCACACACACACACACACACACACACACACACGTATATATATATATATATATATATATATATATATATATATATATATATATATATATATACATACTTTCACCATGTAATTATACACAGTTACTCAGTCGTTTCCTCTTACTAGCTTTAATTAAATGCACACTAACCTTTTCTCTTTATTCTTGTTCATTTCAGGTTAACCAGAGCTCCATGACGAATTCTTTTTCCAGGTGTTATTCCGAGTGTCGAGAAATCCCACCAAAAGTCATAGTTTGGACGAAGGACCTAAAATCTTGCCTAGGTTCGCTGTTCTGCAGATCCACTCGTGTCACCTGACAGCAGTATCAATTGTTTGAACATTTTCATAACGACACAAACAGAGAAGGAACTACAGTGCATTGAGTATTTTATTTGTAAATGCATTTTAATGTGTTTAATGTGTTTTGCAAATGAGACTTTTAAAAAAGATCAGGGAATGAAGGCTTTTACATTGGTATATGTGGGCCTTTCACTGGTGAGACTGGCTCTCTGGTTGTAGTCCCAATCCTGAAGATTATCTATATATATATATATATATATATGAACTCTAAAAATAAAACATAGGAAAATCTAAGGTTCCAGACTTTTTTGTACTGGCATTTAAAATTGTCGTAGACTCTTGAAAATTCCGTATGTTATTGCTATATATCTTATGAGATGACAGACCAGTTTTTATGATTTCAGGTTCAAATGAACAGCTACAGCAGCAATTGGAATACACCCTACTAAAGCCTGATTGTCACAGCTGGTGAATTTTAAAAATGCAATCTGGACGTGGGGACACTTTAGTAGAACAATATGCAATAAGATTGTGTTTTAGACTTGAAAAAAATGCCACAAAAACGTATGGAACGCTTCAGTCTGCTTGTGGAGCATCTTGCAAGAATCGAGCATGAGTTTTTGAGATTCAAGGAAGACAGGGAGTCTGTGAGGGATGATGAGAGGTGTGGGCGGAGTAAGGAAGTCAATATACCAAAGTTGATTGGCCAAAAGGTTAGGGTTAGGCTTTCTATGTTGAGGTTTTACGGGAGTTAAGGAAGAGATTCCTAGGGAAGGGGCCAGCACTCTTCGAATCGGGTCAGTGGCATTTCCACCAAGACAATGCACAAGTCCACAAATCCATCCTTGTTACAGACTATTTGAACAAGATGGGCACCAAGACAGTTCCTCAGCCTCCCTTTTGTCCAGAGCTTGCTCCCCGTGACTTTTGGTTATTCCCTAAGCTCAGAGGCTGTCGTTATGAGACAATTGATGATATGAAAGAGGTTGTGATGAAGGTCATTGACATGCTCACGCAAGAGGACTCGCATGGGGCCTTCCAGAAGTTGTTAAAACGGTACAAGTGCATTGCCGCCGGAGGAGATTACAACGAAGGGGACTAGAATTTCATTCTGGTTCTTCAACTTGTTATTCTTAATACTCCAAAGTATATTTAAACAGTTTCGTTCGGTTTCTTTGTTTAGTGGCATATCAACCTTTGTAAGTTATTCAATGGCAAAGTCTCTCTTCTGGAAGAATAGTAGTGGTACTATTTAACCCATCCTTGGGAAGATAATGGAATGTATAATTTTCCGAAGAGTATTTGTCCGAAAGTGAACGTAATAGCTTGACGCGAGTTCGACTTCACTTACAACGATCTCGCAGTCTATCATTTTAACTATTACATAACGAAGACATCCTGCGGAGACAGTTTCGATTTTTTTTTTATTTACTGTTTATTTCTGAACGATTCTGTCTGATTATTAAATCTCTTCTTCCACGATCGATCCTATGCAGTTCATATACATTCTAATTTCTTTATATTGACTTGATGGAGCATTTATTTTCCAATGCACATTCATTCGTTTAACAGTTGAACTGATATTTGTTTCGATTATTTTAGCGGTTTTTTTTTTATTTATTTTATCATTATATAAATATAAATTCCCAGTGATGTTTTTGTATTATATTGCAGACATTATCCATATGGTTATAGCTAAACATTTTGCAAATTTTATTAAATATGTTATGTAATTTATATGTTGCCGGGTAATGCTTATGAATCAAATTTGAACATTTCCCCACAAAGATTTAAACTGTTTTATTAAATGGAAGTTTAAACCAAATTATATTTCCAAGTCAACGAGCATTCATATTTGTGCTTTTATTATTGAAGACAAATTTGGTCTTATAGGAACCAGAACACTTTCATGCGATTCCGTATATATATATATATATATATATATATATATATATATATATATATATATATATATATATATATACATATATATATATAGAGAGAGAGAGGACAACACAGATATATATATGTATATATATATATATTTATTTATGCTATGTAGTAAAGCTGGCAACAATGGTCGAGGGCGACTGGAAGATTCCCTTCTTAATAGCTACTACCTGAGGTGTTGGAGAGGGCGTTACACTTTTCCTTGGATTGCTCCACTTTACATTTAATACGTACTGTATAATAATGAGTGTTAAGCTAAGACGTTTTAAGTACAATTTGTTGCAACTTTGGCATGAATCGCTCTGGGACTGAACCCCGGTCTCCAGGACCTTTGGTAAACAGTATACCAACTAGTTTTATATTCTATAACTCTGACGGTGTGAAAAAACAGATAGTACAATTTGTAAATAGATATATTACACAAACGGATATATGGGAAGAAAATTCCATTAAAAAATAGATTATTTCTTGCTCAGTAGGTATTCGCATATATATATATATATATATATATATATATATATATATATAATTTGTTTGAAAGTTTCGCCATTTTCAAAATTTCTCATCTTGTCACATTTAACAAATCCAACATTTATCCATTTAAATAGAGGAATTATATAATATAAACTGAATTACGATGACTAGCAAATCGGGCCAATACTTCATTCGACTTACGGAACATTGGACAGGTGTTTCAACCTTATTAGGTCTTATCAGCAATGCATCCCGTGATCTCCACTACTGCAGATCGAACCAGCGACGACAGAATGCAGAGCCGAAACTCTAACACTGAGCAACCGGTCTACATCGGACACTAGAGATCCTAAATTAACTAGTATTGGTAAATGCGCGACCACCAGATGTGACTTGAAGGTACGTTTGATCCCAACTGAGGACACTGTCACCTCCTGGGCCTACGTCTTCCCAAGTCGGCGTTACGCACCCACGTAATCTTAACCTCATGGGCAAGAACATAGATATACATTTAAATATAGGAATTATATATTACAAATTAAATCATGATTAAAAAATCTGGCAAGCACTCCGTGTGACATACGGAACACTGGACCACCGCTTCAACCTTTTTAGGTCTCATCATCAGTGCATGACCATGATTTCTATTTGCCATCGCTTGTGTACGATGTGAAACGATAGTTCAGTGGTTGGGTTTCGACTCAGTATTCTGTGGTCGTTGATTCGATCTCCAGTGTTGGAGATCACGGTATGTACTGCTGATGAAACCTAATAAGATTGAAATAGCTGTACAGTCAGTGATCCATAAGTCGCACGGAGTGCTTGCCGGATTTTCTAGTCAAGGTAATTCAGTTTATATATATATATATATATATATATATATATATATATATATATATATATATATTAGGTAGCTCCTTTTCTAGTCTCACTTGTCAGTACCCCTTTCATTGCTTCTCTCTCTCTCTCTCTCTCTCTCTCTCTCTCCACGCTCAAATGTACACACAAATGTATATGAGAGTATCAGTGTTTATATATATATATGTATATATAGACTCACGCATACATACATATAAAATACATACGCACACACACACACATGCAAACGCACTTATATATGTGTGTTTTTACCCACACACACATATACATATATTTTTATATATATATATATATATATGTATATACATAGATATAAATATGTACAAATATACGCGCACACACACACACGCACACACACACATATATATATATATATATATATATTGCAGTTTAATGCTAATCTTCTTGAAGTCTGACTTGAAGATTTACACCTAATCTTACTGAATTCGCAGAAATGTTTTTTTCACACGTGTGCATTAATCACACTGCAATGTGTGAAACTTTTTTTTTTCAACCGCCCGCGTTATAATCAATTTATTCTGTCAGAGCGACACCGATTTGATAAATCTTTGGGTAGGTTTCTGGTCCTTCATCTGTGCTAATATTACACCTACCAAATATATGCTCTACATTCAAAAAGGATGTTTTAATACGATTTTTTTCAGCTCATACCTTGCACATTATCTATTATTCAGATTAGTATAGTACCCGCTAAAAACACCGATATATCATGATTGTGATTTATCAAACTGATTGATTGATTATTTGATTTTAGTCACATATCAACCCATCTAGAATTATTTTTTCTTAGGGTTTAGGGAATCGCTTTCTTTGTACGTTTATAATTTCTTTATTTGTCTAGCTGTTTCTTTTTTTAAAATTTTATCTAAAACACCATATCGAATACGAATCATTTTGAAACTGATCTCTTGGGTGTCTAAATATACATGGGATCAATGTGACTTCTGATAATTCTACTACGAATAATATTGTGTTCATCTTGTTTCAGATTTGAAAATAGTTTGATTTGGTTTGGTTTTATGGCATAACAACCATTTTATGTTATTTAATGGCAAATCAAGTTTATGCATATGAACAGTTCTATTTCAACCAGTACAGTTTCGTATAAGTACAGTATTTTTACACTCAGTAAAATGTAAAAACAGTTCTATTTCAAATAATTCAGATTAATATAAGTACGCAGTTCAAATGTCAAAAACAGTTCTTCGTCAGTTGGTTTTGTTTTATGTCGCATCCAACTCTGCAAATCGTTCAATGGCAAATCCTGTCGATATTTATACATTAAATACACAGTTTTTGATCATTTTTATTATAACGTCTAAAACAACCCCGAACTTATTTTCCTTCACAGTCAAATGATTTCAAGTATTTCTATCCAATATGAATCATTCCATTTGCTTTTCCTCATTTGTTTGCGTATAGTTAAATAATTTCTAGAGTTACTATGTAACTGTAACAATTTTACATCAGGCATTTGTTTGCACATGTTTAAATAGAGACGTATGGTATGTAAGATATTAATATTTAAAAGAGTGAGTGAGCTGATAAGTTTGTCCACAGTTAAATGGTTTCAAGTATTGTAGTTAGTGATTATTTCTTTAAGATTAAGGCTGGTAACTATGTGGTGTGTGTCACTCTTGTGACGTTGAATTCTACTCTGACCTGAAGAGATTGATATCTCGGTCATTGTCCTCAGTAGAAGGCTGTTACGTAGTATGTGTATCGCCGAGGGCAGTCTGGCACTTGACACTACACAAAATAAATCCCGGTCAAGACTCCTATTTCGGGCGTATGATAAACAGACAAATAATGTGGCGACTAGTTTGGGGCCAGACTGACCTCGGACTTTGGTAAGGTGGTGTCAGTTCACTTTCACATACACGACCAAGTCATATGTCTTCCTACCCACTCAGATCACGGAAGAACGAACTTCTAGGTTAGATAATATTAACTGTAAACATAATTTCAAATCCTCTAGTAATTTTTAAGGAGGCAATAAGACGTTTAGCGAGAATTAATGTCAGCGGTACGAGGCTGAGACAGAATACATGCAAAAGAAGTCAAATCGACACAAGGGTGCATTTAAAATATAACAAAATTTTAATATGCGACGACCAAACAAATAATGATGAGATTTAAGAAACACTTTCTTTTTCTTTTCTCCTTTCTTTTTAAAATACCAGAGATATTAAACTAACTGGAAAACATCAAACAAAAATGTCTCTCAACAGTCCTTTTTCTTCTTTCTCTTTCTTCTTTCTTTCTTTTTCTCTTACTTGAGTAAAAGTGTCTTCTAATCCATCGGACTGAGGCGTGTAGCAATGTTCATTCAATAAATTTGACTATTGATGAAACAGAACCTTTACAGTTTCTCTTTTTTTAAATACATATAACTTTCCAATATTTAAGAATTGTAGGGGGAAGACGGTTTGAGTTGTATTTATCTTTGACGGGTTTTCAATTTTTCAGATTTCTTTCTCTCTTTTTTACGGGTCAGTGACTTTCCCCGGAGTCGGCTGAGTTCAGCATGTCGTTCTTACGCTGGATTCTGTCCAAACTAAAGATCCTCCTTCAAATTTCTCTAACGCATGATGGCCTTTTTGGCGCGAAGAGCCTGTGGACCATTCATCCGATTTTCCTCTCCCACCGACTCGCCGAGTCACGCCAGGGATTGACCTTGACTTATTTCGTTCAAGAAACTAAAGGGAATAGAGTGCAGAGGCTTGCCCTTTCTTTCCCCAACCATTTTAACGGTCAGTCTTACTGCCTGTTTATTCAAATAAAGGGGTAAGAGTATTGACTAGCCCTTCCCCCTCTCTCTCTATAGCATACCACGTCACACTATCCATACTTTCTATTCTATAGCTTCTTTCTTGGGGTTTTGTTGATCCCGGAGCATTGCATTCTTTGATTCTTACTGACAACTTTGTTCTTGAGGGCATTTTGAAATGTGCTTCCTTGTCTTTCCTTATTCACTTTAGTGTTCATTTGTATTTTTCCAGCTTGGCAAATGAATTTTGATTAAGTTGTTCAGGTCGTATGGGAGACAAGTTTTTTTTTAGTCTGTCTTTAATGTTTTTTGGGAGAAGGATTGGTGATTCATGAAACGGCTGTTTAGCTGGAGATTTTTCACTTTTAGTAGTAATAGTTCATGTTGTAGAGGTAGATCGTATGTGTGTTTTTATTTGGACTACAAAATTGGATCTCTCCCTATTCCCAACCCTTTGTTAAGCTGGTGCTAGGTAAAACTCGGCTGAGTGTAATTCTTTTAGGTGCTCCTAAAATTTTCGCCAATCATTCGCTTCGAAGTGGAACAATTTCTCCACTTTGATTATATCCTCCCTCCATGCAACAGAGGCGTAGCTGTTTTCTCCCATGAAGGTCCCTGCAATTTTCCTTGCTTTCAGGGCTAATGTTATCTTCTCTTCTGTAGCCAATGCCAACTGCCTACTCCTGAAAACTCTTTTGGGAGTGTTGAATTTCTCATGCAGATAGGCTCTGCATTTGTCAAATGAAAGGTTTTCGTTTTTAATGTTTTCTGCCTGCATCTGGCTGTCCACCTCGACAAGCAAGTTGCCATTCCATTTGCGTTGGTTGAGACGGAGATACGTGACCAGTACACTCGAACTGAGGGTAGGTTTCAAATTCCTATCCTCTCAATGCACTTGACCCTCAGCCGCCGCTTTCTAGCACCTAACAGAAAAGAGTTGGGAATTTGCTACAAGTGCATATTTAAAAGTACGGTCGGGATAAAGCAAATAGGTGCTAGGACTTGACATGACCAATCCAACCGCCCGTCAGACCAAGTAGTCAGTTGAAAGTCATTGGCCATTCTGTCACCAGATCAATGAGTGCTCACCCACCAGGATTCCGTTCTAGCGTATTACGGGTTGCCACCCACAGCCAACAGTTTGGTTCCATTGGAAGGCGGTCTTACCCCTCTGCAGAGGAGCAGTCAGCGTATTCTACAGCCCCATCCGTCAGAACAGTTAAAAATAGTATACTATAAGAACAATTAATCCTTGATCACAATGCCTGGGACAAGAGGGGAAAACTTTTTTTTTTACTGAGACAAGCAACTGAAAAAAAATTTCGTATCCTAAAAGATGAGATAATAGCAATTAAAAAAAGTAATTTGATGTATCTTGTTCAAAGGATACATTTCTTACTGGACGTATTCCAAATGACCTCCACTACGCTTTCATCTGTAATAAAACCTTATCATATGAATGGCTTGCATCTATTTTGAGACACCCTGTATTTGATTCATACATGGCTCCCTAACCGGTACTACCACTCCGGGTCAGAGTGGACTAGACAGTAATGACAATCAAGAGGTCAACAACAGTCCACAGATCTCCAAGTCTAGACCCTCATTACTTTAGCAAATGGTTGTATATACATGTTTTGTGAATATTATGACTCAATTTTTTCCTATGAATGAATATTTCTGGATATTCGAGTTCATAGGCCTTCACAAGTTCTCCTTTTTAGTAAACTGTGCGTTATAATGTTCTAGTGACATTATAGTATAGTAGTTTACTGTCTATTTATACATGGTTTTGAATTAATACTTCCTTCTCCCTCGTTACCTTCACAGCAAGAGAGTCCAGTCTCTTTAAGAGGGGTCCATTTCTATCGAAAGGACTTTTGAATTGAATGCTGAAACTCCGGTTTCTCTGATTTTATTATCTGCTCTGTTTAACATTTCAGCGCCCATATCTCCTTACATTTTATATAAGATGGAGAGGATTTCATATTTTGAGAGTTCTTCATTATTTATATTTATCAATCTTTGTTTCATTCTGATAAATATAAATGTTAGGAAAGGAGAATTATTTTATTGGATGAATCTTCAAGATTTGCTTAATGTTGTTTTCTTTAAAGCTCAGTGTTTGAAATACTTGAATTTTGCGTGTGATCTATAAATCAACCATTTATGGATTATCTTTACATTCGAGCAATGTCTGAAATAAGTCGGGGGTGACAAGATGGCCCCCTTTTCTATAGCTACACACGGTGTAGGGTAGGGCGCTACTCCACTCTCTTGAGTACCATTCTTGAGTTTTTGGTATGACCTCATCTGGGATTGAAACCCTGTCTCTCAGATCATAGGAGAACACTCTACTCATGGCCAGGTTTTCTTTGTATTGTTAAAATGACTTGTAAACTACCTTGTCATTAAAAGATTTTTAAAATGTAATAGTTTGATGATGTTTGTTAGTGTTTCCATATGCTATGAAATTTCATTGAAAATTATATAAAATATTATCCTAAGATTAGTTATAAAAAAAAAGCACCAGAATCGTTATTATAGCAAGATGAATTTTATAATATACTTAGTCTTTTTAGTAAAGTTACGAGCTACCGTCAATAAGTTTCCATACTTTTTTGTACAGGCATTTAAAATAGTCGTAGACGCTTGAGAATTCAGTATTTTATTGCTATGCATGTTATGAGATGACTGACCAATTTTTATGATTTCAGGTTCAAATGAACAGCTACAACAGGAATTGGAATACACCCTACTAAAGTCTAATTGTAGCTGCTGGTGAATTTTAAAAATGCAATCTGGACGTGAGGACACTTTAGAAGAACGCTATACAATAAAATTCTGTTATAAACTTGAAAAACAGAAATGTATGGAATGCTTCAGACTGCTTTTGGAGCATCTTGCATGAATCGAGCATGAGTTTTTGAGTGGCATAAGAGATTCAAGGAAGGCAAGGAGTCTGTGAGGGATGACAAGAGGTGTGGGAGGAGTAAGGAAGTCAATACACCAAAGTTGATTGGCCAAAGGGTTAGGGTTAGGGTTATTATACTGAGGTTTTAAGGGAGTTCAGGAAGAGGTTCCGTTGGATGAGGCTAGCACTCTTCAAATCGGGTCTGTGGTATTTCCACCCGGACAATGCACCAGTCCACAACTCCATCCTTGTTACAGACTATTTGACCAAGATGGGCATCATGAAAGTTCCTCACCGTCCCTATAGTCCAGACGCTACTCCCTGTGACTTTTGGTTACTCCCTAAGCTCAAGGAAAAAATTAGAGGCTGTCGTTATGAGACAATTGAGGAGATGAAAGAGGCTGTAACGAAGGTCAGGGACACGCTCACACAAGAGGACTTCAATGGGGCCTTGCAGAAGTTGTTGGAACGGTACAGCATTACATCCGGAGGAGATTACTTCGAAAGAGGCTAGAGTTTAAGTGCCCATACGAAAAAAGTCTGGAAACTTATTTAATGATCCTTGTATATTTCAATTTATAATTCCTAATGATAGGAAGCAGTATATGCAAAATATTATTTCTATCTATCTATCTATCTATCTATCTATGTTTCCATTTTGTTCCTAACATGTTCTCTATGCCTTTTGTAATTTGTTGATGATTATCACTACGACCAGAGCTTTTTGTCTATCTATCTATCTATCTATCTATCTATCTACTCCCTCCCTCACACACACACACACACATATATACATATATATATATATATATATATATATATATATATATATATATATGTGTGTGTGTGTGTGTGTGTGTGTGTGTGTGTGTGTGTGTGTGTGTTTGAGGAAGGGAGTAGATAGATAGATAGATAGATAGATAGATAGATAAAAAGCTCTAGTCGTAGTGATAATCATCAACAAATTACAAAAGGCATAGAGAACATGTGTACGGACATCATATATATATATATATATATATATATATATATATATATATGATATCCGTATACATTTTTTTACTATATATTTCTGATTTCCATTTTTTATCTAGCTTGCTAGCTATACATACATTGTCCCAAATACTTGATTATCTATGTTTATCTTACTTAATTAATATGATTATATATATACGCTCAGTTAGTTCTTTTTGTTCTTTCTTTCATTCTAACAGCCCATTGGCATAACTGGAAGGGCGTTCAACAATGATCCGGGATAATGGCGTTCAATCCTATGTCAAATCAAATCAAAGATTCAAAAAACACTCAGCATTATAAGGTAAGATCAAGGGTAAGTGGAGCAATCGAAGGAAAGATGTAGTGCCTTTACCTACACCCCGGTGTAGTAGCTATTGAAAAGGGAACCTCCAGGTTGCCTTCGACTAAGGTTGACCAACATACAACTACTTATATATATATATATATATATATATATATATATATACCATCGACCATTTAAAACAATGCATATATACCAAACTGACCACGACACATTGCTTCAAATAAAAGAAAAAACTCATAGAAAATTTTAAACCTGCTCTTGATAAAACTATACACACACAGACAACACACACACACACACACACACACACTAAAAAGTAGTTGTCAAATGAATTCAAAAATTTACGCACTCACACAATATCCCTGAGAAAACTACTAAAAACTCTATGGCATATCAAATATATACACACACATAAACAAAAGATATATACACACACATTCAGGAAAAAGTAAAAAGTAGTCGTCAGTTGACTTAAAAATTATACGCATACACACGAATAAGCAAAAGACCCACGCAATCACGCACACATAAACCCCACCCCCCCACACATATATACACTCATATACACACCATACACACTCAGGAAGATGTAAAAATCAGTTGTCAGTTGACTTCAAAATTTTACGCGTACACATAAATAACCAAAGACACACCTAAACACACACACATATGCATGTACATGCACACCATACGCACTTAGGAAGAAGTAAAAACTAGTATAACAGACAAATGACATGCGCAAACACACACACCTAAACACACACTTGCACACACGCACATACACGCACGTACACACTATACAAATTCAAGAAGTAAAAAGCAGTTGTCAGTTGACTTCAAAATTCTACGCCCTCACACAATAACCCAGGGAAATGGACTAAAAATCTTTTTGGCATATCAATGATATACACACGTAAACAAAAGACACACACACACACACACACACACACACACACACACACACACAATGACCCAGAGTGAAAGAGCCAATTAACTTTATTGCCTATCATATATCAAAAAATACTCAAGAACAAAGTACACCCATAAAAAACAATCACAAAGAAAAAGAAGAAAAAGAAAAAAAATCTAGCACAAAGACAACCATATCAGGACAGCCGCCTCAATGTAAATCCAAAACCAGCCAAAAATATCAATTAATTCTCTGAAGACAGTAAGAAGCTAGAAACACGTGTAAGAAAGAACAAAATAAATAATTTAAAAGATATAAATCCCTTTTATGATCTATTCATCTTAAAATATATTTTGATTCCATATTCATTGGCTGACGATATTTTCTGTCTTTTGTTTCCCATCTATCTAAACACACAGACATATATAATTTATAATTTTAGTGTGAGTCTTTGTCGATGTCTGTTTGTGTTTCCTATATATATATGTGTGTGTGTGTGTGTGTGTGTGTGTGTGTGTGTGTGTGAGAGAGAGAGAGAGTTTTTAGTAATGTATGTAAATACATTCATGTATTTAAACTTATTAGTAAATTGCGTCTCCAACAATGAAAAATATTACAGATATTTTCATAATATTAAACTAAATTAACACCATTATGGGTTCCTAATTTTATATCTACTGATAAATTTAATCCTTTATCAACAACCAAGACACAAGCAAAGACTTTACATTATGCATAGTTAAACAGGCAATTGCTTTTTTTTTCCTTTTTTTAAATAGAAAAGTCATCATTGAATCAAAATGGTTACTATGATTAAGTATGATCCTAATTATATTTGACAACTGAAATGAAAGCTTCAAGTTATTTTCAAAAAAAGCAAAAGATCGTTTACTCTTTTCAACAGTGGTTCTAACTTAATATTAATATTAGTATAGATAAAGTGGACACTGAACTGCAAACGTTTTTATGTGGTTATCAAATGAATCAAATAAAAACATTCAGAATAACTTGGCAGAGAGTAATCAAAGATCAATCATAAAATAGCACATGGTTTAAATATTATATAAAAATTCGAAAACAAAAGAAGAAAAACAATTATCAGAAACCGATATTTTTATTCACTATGTCTTATTTTAATTTATTTCCAGCTTCTTGTTTAGTTTAAAGCAAGCAAAGCTTCCAATTTAATCACATTTTCTAATTAGAAACTTGAATAAAAAGAAGTATTGTTCTTTTTCTAGATTCACAACTTTATTTGCAAATATATACTC
This sequence comes from Sepioteuthis lessoniana, assembly GCA_963585895.1. Taxonomy (NCBI): domain Eukaryota; kingdom Metazoa; phylum Mollusca; class Cephalopoda; order Myopsida; family Loliginidae; genus Sepioteuthis; species Sepioteuthis lessoniana. Next base: position 70,162,731 of record OY757916.1, on the reverse strand, counting down.
AATACCTACAAAGTGACATAATAAAATAATGATAGAGTTTCGCAATACGTCTTTTCGATACTTCTAAAAAATGAATGCTGGCAAAAATATCCTAAAATTCAATTGCATATGAAAAATGAAGAAATATGGATAAAGTTACTTGATAGGTTTTATAAATCTAAAAAAAAATAAGGATATAATGAATAAATGGGAGGGAAATCATAGTATTTATAGCTTCCACAGATATGAGCATCATTTGGTAACTGAGGGTTTAAGAGAAAAACTATTTAAATGTGTGCCACAAGTTAATGGAAGCGTATCGAAACGCCCCTACAATATTTTTCCAGGTTGGTGACTGAATAAATAATTCCAGTTTATTTTCGTACTCCAGGGTGTTTATGAAACAGTCTGTCTATAGATGACAATATACGCTCCCCTACTCAGTGGGGAGGCGGTTGAGCTCTTTGGCGAAAGAATTAACGGTTTCCACTATCGTAATGCAAAGCTCTTCTGACAAATTGTACACTTCGGTATCCAATAACGCAAAATGTAAACGAACGGAAGTTAATACATACGCGTTATTTCCCAAGCTGACGGTGAGTCTCAAGCTTTGGGATATGTCATTGGCTTGGCGTAAAGTAAGGCAGTTTTTGATCCCGACTTGGAACGTCTCGCGTGTTTAGATACACTGAAGAGTTGTGATACAACGAAAGAGTCTGTCTGAGGATGACATGACTACACACACTATAATTTATAGTTCACGGGCAAAATTCAGAGCTTGATGAGTTTATCTTGGCTTTAAATATATTTCTTGGTGTATTTTTTGTCTTTTGATAGATGAATGAATTGTATATTTATAATATACAAAAGTTAAAATTTTTGTGTAAAATTTTTTATAGTTTTAGTGTTTAAAAGAAATGAGATATTGGGATGTAAAATAATATTCTATCTATTCCAATTCATCTAATTGTAAGAGGCCACAAAATTTTAGAGCTCTTGATTTTTTTTTATGATAGGATTTTTTTTTTCATTTTTCTGAGTAGAAATCTCTTCTTGGAATTTCCATGATAAATATTCTGTATAATTATAGGACAGGTGAATTCATTAGATTTTTAATCCTCCTAAGTATAGGTTTCTTAATCTACCTCACAAAGTATTACTCCACTCGAGGGGTACAATTATGTGTGATGGTACATACGAAGATAATTTTTCAAGTAAGTTAATTAAATGTGGGTTTGATTTGGTTTCTTTGTTTAATGGAATATCAACCTTTGTGGATCATCTAATACAAAAACCATCCTTGTAGAAGATCAGTATCAGTAGCATTTAACACATAGCTGAGGGGATAAAAGAGTTCATGCCTTTTTGCAAGGGCATTTTTCCGAAAGTGAACGTACTAGCTCGACAGGAATTTGAACTCGCTTATCACGATATTGCACCCTAGCACGCTGCCAATACTCTCGCAAATGTTCTCGGAAATACATAGATTTGTCCTCGGAATTACTCTTTATACTTACCAAAAAAATCCCTGTTTTTTTTTCTTACTTCCGCAAATAAAAATAAACATCATCTCAAATTTAAGCTTTTATTGGTTTTGTTTGGTTGGGTTGGGTTTTATGCCATATTTACCATTGTAGGTTATTTAATGCAAATCATCTAGACACAAGTATATTGAGTATATGATTTGTAAACATTTTAAACAAGCCTAAGCTCATTTTTTCAACACACAGTTAAGTGGTTTCTAGTATTGCTATATAACAGTCACAATTTAACATCAGTCATTTGTTTGCACACATAATTTGTCGGTATTTTCATTTTTAAAATGAGTTAGAAATAATTTGTTCGTACACAAATATTCTTATTGGTTCTCCACTTAAATTGCTTCAATTATTGCTGCTTCACCCTAATAATTCTATTCATTATTAATCATTTCTTTGCACATTGTGAAGTGGTTACAAGTATTACTATTTAACACTTAGTTTTATCTTGAACAATGTTAATTTAATTGAACACAGTCAAATAGTTCCTAGTATAGCTCCGTAATACCATTATCTTAATTTAGGCACACTGTTTAAGAGTTTCACTGCTGGTATTTAACATTAATAATTCTCTACACCATTACTCATTCGTTTGTAGATTTTTCAATATTTCCAAGTATTACTGCATTAGATGACCCGCAAAGGTTGATATTCCATTAAACAAAGAAACCAAATCAAACCCACATTTAATTTCTAAAGTGATGAGTGTAAATTCACAATTTTTTTCTTTATTCAAAATGACACTAAAAAAATCTAGGTGCATATAACAGATAAGAAATTGCTAATGTAGTTGTTTGGTTGTTTGGGTTTTATGGCATATCAACCTTTGTAGGTTAATGCCAAATCAATTTTTATACAAATAATCAGTCATATTTCAAATAATTCAGTTGAGGATGAGTACACAGTTTAATTAGCAAAAAAAAAAAAGGAATTTATTTCAAGCTATTCAGTTTAATCAAACAGCTCTAATTAAAATAATTCAGTTTGGTATAAGTATAGTTTTTACCACACAATTGAATATCAAAACTGCTCTATTTCAAACAATTCAGTAAAGCATGAGTACATATTTCAGTTAAAGGCATGGACAGCTATTAATAGGATATCGGTCATAAGGAAGTCAAACCTGACCGATGAAATGAATCGCAGTTTCTTCAAAGCAGCGATCGTTTCGATATTGGTATATGGATGCACTACATGGACACAAACTAAACGGTTGGAGAAAAAGCCTGACGGCAACTACACGAGAATGTTGCGAGCAATATTGAACAGGTCCTGGAGGCAACACCCCACAAATCAGCACCTGTACTGCCACCTACCTCCCATCACGAAAACTATCCAAATTAGACAAACCAGGCATACAGGACACTGCTGGAGAAGTAGGAACGAGCTCATAAGCGATGTACTCCTATAGACCCCTTCACATGGCTAAGAAAAAGCAGGGCGACCAGGTCGAACCTACATACAACAGCTCTGTGTAGATACGGGATGTAGCCCTGGGGACCAGCCGGAAGCGATGAACGATAGGGAGAGGTGGTGAGAAAGGATCGGGGATATCCGTGCTGATAGCACAACAAGATGATAATGATGATGATCCATACATAGGACCCTATTAGGTGCAACCACTCCGGGCCAGAGTGGACGTGGGAGCGATAGCAATGAAGGGTTACTCTGCATTCACCAAAGCTCAAGCATTACTAGAAACTCACCGTCAGATTCTTTTGTGTTATATCTACGACACTCATTAGGTGGGTGTTACCCCGCTGCAGAGATGCAATCGGTGTATTCTGCAGCCCCAGTCGACTGGGACAATCGTTGAATTATTAACTGTGCATATATATATATATATTGTTATGGTACCTACCAACATGGTAGTGTACTATTCCTCCGCAATATATACCGACTCTACTTGATATTTGGGGAGATCACCTCCAAGCAGAGTGGAGCGTATGCACTACTCTCTGGGAGGCGCTGGGATGGGACGCACTTCGGTTCTACCGCATTTTATCAGTGCACGGATCTGGTCGGGTGTGTCCTAGTTCCAGTGTCAGTCGCTCGAGGAGCACCTTGACTGGAATCCTCGAGCCTCAGAGAACCGTCCCTCTCTGACCCTCCTCGGAGAGGCTTGGTTTATCACAAGGCACCTGAGGTGACCCTTTTTATGGGAATGCTGACGGAGCCTGACGCATGTTTGGTGCCACCGGTCATGTCTGGGCTACGGCCCTGCACCAGAACCCAGCTAAAAAGGCCTTGTGCCACACTCATCTGGTTGGTGGAATGTGCTACAAATACCGATAACCTCCAAGCTGGGTGGAACGTTTGCATAACTCTCTGGGAGGTTCTGGGCTAGGAAGCACTTCGATCGGCTGCGTTTTATCGGGTGTGTCCTAGTTCCAGTATCAATCGGTCGAGGTTCACCTTGTTCAGCATTCTCGAGCCTCAGAGACCGACTCTCCCGGACTCTTCTTGGAGGGGCTAGGTTTATAGCCTGGCGTCTGAAGCACCCCTTTTTAGGGGAATGTCAACAGGGCCCGAGGAAATTTTGGTGCCGCCGGTCGTATCTGGGCAACGGCCTTGTGCCCAGGTCCACCTAAAAAGGCCTTGTACCGCACACGTCTGGTTGGTGGAACGTGCGACAAATACCAATAACCTCCAAGCTGCTTGACAGTACCGGAAAGACATTCCTAAATGTTGTTTAACACCTGTATTCTGTATATTTGTTCTGTTATTGTAATATATTTGTTTCCACTTACTTCTCTTGTCTTCCAGTCTTCATTTTGACCCCTAAACATCACAATATATATATATATATATATAGATATATATATATATATATATGTGTTGTTTAAACATAATTGGATAAATGCTTCAGACTTTTTTCTTTATATGATCTTTTTTGTTTCTTTCTAGTTTTCTTGATAGTTTCTTTGTGTCAGCGTCCAGTTACATATATATATATATATATATATATATTGTTATGGGGACATATCCTACCATAGCCCAAAGATGAACTCGTCCAACCTAAACATACTCGCCGAGCTTAGCTCGCTCAGAGAAGATAACTTCTTGTTTCTTACGAGACATTTGACAAGCCAAAATCGGCTAGAACTTCCTTTGTATGACTTCCTTTTTCTGGTAATACAATAACGTTCACCTATTACCCGTTGTTTGAGTTGTTCTTCCACCGGTCTTATCAGAAGACTACAACATATATATATATATATATATATATGTGTGTGTGTGTGTGTGTGTGTGTGTGTTATAAAGAATTTCACCAGAAATGGAGTATTGTGGTAAAAATTATGTGATAGTTATCAATTTTGTGCCGGCTTTGTTTGAGTAAAATAACAAATCAGACAAATCTACATACAGTTACCTCTATTGCAATGAAATGAGGAAACGTGCTTAGCCTAACGGTAAATCTCATAGCTAATAAAATCGGATACCAGAGTTCAAGTGTTGAACATGTCCGATCGCTTTTCACAACGCGTTAATGCTCTTGGAAACACCTTGAATCCTTCGCTTTCCTCACAGCTATAGGTAAATACTAGGAAAGTCTATATTCATTAGCAATAGTTAGGCAACCAGTCCAGGAGAATTTGTCTCTGTTTTGTCACGAGAGGTAGTGCCTGTATATATATATA
>OY757916.1:70080073-70152573 GCA_963585895.1 Sepioteuthis lessoniana | reverse complement strand
ATGGACCATCAATCTTATATAGAAATCAAAATGTTCCTCTTGCAACATATCCTTCTGTGCAATGTCTTCAAAAGGAAGAGCCAGGCTCAATAGTGATCCCAGATATTGTTGTTGGAGGCGTTGTCAGAACGTAATGGAAGACAAGATTTTCTATGCGTCTCCAGCCCCAGTTCTCTCTTCTCCTCTCTGCTTTTCTATCTCCTTTATATATATATATATATATATATATATATATATATATATATATATATATATATATATATATAATTTTCCATGTGTGAAACTTCCTGTGATAAACAGCTAATGAATAAGTGATCCCTCTTTTAAGTTTTTAAATTGGCTCTAATAATAATTATATCCATCTATCTATCTATCTATCTATCTATCTATCTATCTATATATATATATATATATATATATATATATATATATATGTACGGTGGAGTAACGTTTTGGGCAATTTGTTACCCAGAAGTGATCAAGGAGATTATGAGTAGAGGGATTTAATAAGTTAAAAGAGAGACCACACCTTTACACACTGCTTATAACTGCAAGTTTTACGTGTGGTAAATTGACTACGGCACGTGAAACATTGAGTCATGGCCGCCTTTTCATTTTTCTACATTTTACATATATATATATATATATATATATATATATATATATATATTACCTTCACATGGGCGAACTAATATATGCTTATACATACAAAATTATTCTTATAAGTACGTCCACATAAATATTTATGTAACTTCACTCTTTTTGGACACACATACACATACTTTATAAGTGTAAGTTTAAACACATACTCAGGCATACGTCTATATATATATACGCACATACACATACATATATATCATATATGTAAGTGTATGTATATTCATTTATATATCCCAATAAATAAAAGGGGACGGCAGTGATGTTGGTTTTGACTGGTTTTGAATTTAAGAGAAAAGAAAGAAAGGTTCAGAACATGATTCGGTCTAGGTTTACGGTTAGGGATTTTGTCCGTTGGTTGTGGTTAGAGATGAGGTAGGGGACACTGAAGATTTATAAATAGGTGTCAAGAAAGCGTTTTCAACACATTTGGCGCTTATTCGATAGCGTGAGCCAGTGGAAGGGCTCCCCTCCCCAAAAGGTTAACCACTCGAGAAGCTCGATCTGTGATAAGCTATCAGCGACAGACCGGAAGGAGCCCAGACATTGGCTGATCTAATGTTGAGCTCCTGTAAAACGAGGCTGCGTTTTGCAGGGAACGTCTCTTGCTGGTTATAAACTATGCAGTTGACTGCTTGCTGCCTCTGTCGGAGGCAAGGAAGAAATGGAAAATAAAGAGGGAGGAGGTAAAAGAGAAAAGGAGAACATGAAAAATGTTAAAGTTAAAAAGAAAGAGTGTAAAAAAAAAAAATAAAGGTTAAATAATATGACACCAGAAGCCTGAGTAATGTCTTTTCCTTTCGACTCATAAAGTAAGCTATTCTCAGATCAATTCCGAAAACTTTGCAGATGGTTGACTTTTTCTGCTCTCACTTGAGGATAGTTTCTTTCTTCCTTTCTTTCTACGTTTTTCTCTGTGTCTTTCTTATTTTAACGTTTTTCTTTATACGTTCTCTCTCTCTCTCACACACACACACTCTCTCTCTCTCTCTCTCTCTCTCTTAATTTATATTCCCTTACTTTCTTTACCTACTATATTTTTCTACCCTCCTCAATGTCTTACTTGCTTTCTCACAACTTTATAAACTCTCTTCTTTCTTTCTTTCTTTCTTCCTTCCTTCCTTTCTTTCTTTCTTTCTTTCTTTTTTTCTTCTTAACACTCTCTCCCTCTGTCTGTCTGTCTGTCTCCATTTATCTCTCCTTATTTTCTTTCCCTTTTCTAACGCCTTAATTTCCAACTTGTTTTTTCACTTCTTAACTAACCTTCATCTTTCTTTCTCCCTCTTTCTTTCTTTCTTTCTTTCTTTCTTTCTTTCTTTCTTTCTTTCTTTCTTTTATTCTTTCTTTCTTTCTCATCTACTCGTTTCTTAATATTATTTTTTCTCTTTATCGACCAATCTATCATTCCTTAATATATTTCTATTTTCTACCTTTAATTTGATACTGGCCCTCCCACTTCTTTATTCCGTCGTTTTTTAAAATTTCATATACTCTCTCAAGTTGTTTTCCTTGTTTCTTTTTATCTTTCTCACTTCCCTAATCTATTTATTTCAGTCTCTCTCTCTCTCTCTCTCTCTCTCTCTCTCTCTCTCTATCTATCTATCTATCTATCTATGTTTTGGTCTGTCCTAATATATATATATATATATATATATATATATATATATATATATATATATATATATATATATATATATTGGGGGTATATTTCTTTTAAACGTTTATATTTTCACTCTTAATTTATTTTTATTTTTTAAACTCTAATATCGTTTGCTCTTTCCATCTTTTTTCCTTCATTTAACTACTTCTCTTCTCATTATTTTTGCTTTATACTCTTCCTGTAATTCCTTTTTCTTTCTTCACTTTTTCTTTTCATACGTCCTTTTTCTTCTTTATTTGGTAATCTTTAAACAGAACCCCAGTTTTTCAAGTTAAAACTACAATGCATTTTCTCCTTCGCTGATCTTCTCGTTTTTTTTAATTATTTCTTTTTTATTTTCATATCTTAAAGTTTTTGTTATTTTTGTCATTTTTTTTTACTCAAATTTTAAGTGTTTGTTTTTTCTTTTAGGCATCATTTTTGTCATTATTGTTAGTTATTTCTTTTGTTATTTATTTAAGAAATTTTTTTTTAAGAAGTTTTTTTTAAGAAGTTTTTTTTAAATTTGTAATGTGTAAAACAGAAAAACAAATAGAAGAAATATTTGTAAATTCTTTCTCTCCTTCTCTTTCCTCAAACATTTCCCCAATTTCTTTAAAATATTTTTTCTATTGTTTTTCTGCCATAATTAGAAATTAGTACCTTTATTTTCTAATTTACTCCAAATATGTTCTTTATGCAACTAATTCCTTCTTTTATTATTTTCCTTGAAGTTCTTTTTATATTAAACCAGAACTCGTTATTTCATTTGATCTTTTTATTGACATTCAGTTATGTTATTCATTTTACTGTTTCTTACATTTTTATCTTTTTCGTTTCTTGATATGATCGCTTTATTTTTTATTTCATTTTTCTTTAAGATAAATACTAGCTCCTTTCATATTTCTCTTTCGATTTTTGGTTTATTTTGGTTAATTCCTTAAAATTTTGACTGGTATATAGCTATACTTGAAACCATTTAGCTATATTCAAAAAAGAGTTCTGGCTCGTTTCAGAATATTTTCTTGAAAATGTCTTTAAAAGTCATGTATATTTGATATATCTGTATAAACAGATTTTGGTATTAAACAAGCTACAATGGTTGATATGCCTTAAAAACAATCCAAACCAAATCTTTGTTTAATAGCATATCAACCTAAGTTGGTATATTTAATACCAAAACCATCCTTGGTGAATTACAGAAGTGATACCGTTGAACATACTTCGGGGTGGGTTGGGGTAACGTGAATATTATCTTTTTTCCAAGGGCATTAGTCCTAAAGGGAATGACTAAAGCTCAAACTCACTTATTGGGTTGTTATAGTCCAACACATTTGTTATTATTCCATGGGGTCTTCACCCCTTTTTAGTTTTGCAAACATAGTTTAAACTTTGATTTAATCTTGGAATATATTTGGAAAATTTTGCTTTTTTTGCCGATTTTAATCATTTGTTTATTTAATGAACATACATACACACGCACAAACATATATAGACAGACAGACAGACAGACACACACACACACACACACACACACACACACACACACACACACACACACACACACACACACACACATACATACATATATATATATATATATATATAATCCCCTATAGATTTACATCTGGACATTTTAATGGGAAATAAAAAAACAAACTATATTTCTTTATTCTTATCGCAAAATATAGAAATGATTTTATTTAATAAAATCATTTGTTATGGGACTAACTGTAATGCTATTTGTCTATGCAAACCAAATCGATATGCTTCGCTTATAAAAAAAACATGATTGACACAACCGACTGAACTTTACCGTTAAAATAGCAGAAAACACTACATCGCCAATTAATAAGTTCCACTTTTTAATAGAATAGTTACTTTTTAATTAACCAATAGTAACAAGAATTATTTTAAAATTTATGGTAGAGAATTGTTCGATGTAAGCAGATATTACTATGTATTATTTAAACCAAAGTTCTACAGGATAGATGAGGATAATTGTTAACAAAGATAAAATGGTCGGTATGTTGGTTATTTTTTATGGCATATCAACCCTTGTGGTTTATTTAATTCTGTTTATACATATAAGATAAATATTTATGATTCCAAAATGAATAGTTTGTAGTGAAAATTTCCAATTGCTATTTAACTCTAGTAATTCTATTCAATATTATTTATTCGTTTCCCCACATCTAATTAGTTTCTAGTATTACTATATAATACGAATAAATCAATTTAGCAGTCATTTGTTTGTATACTGTTAAATGGTTTTAAGTATTGTAAATGATTAAATAGTTCTATTTGGACTAGAGATTGGACCTTCACAGGAACTGCCACTACAGGTCCGAGTGGACAAGGGGGTAATGGTAATGAAGGGGTACTCTACATTCCTAAAAGCTCCTGTACTACAATCTCACCATCAGACACAGTTTAGTGTCATACCCAGGACACTCGTTGGTGGTGGTATTACCCCGTTGCTGCGGTGCTGTCAGCATATTCCACGGACGTAGCCGACTAGGTCGAATGGAATGGCATGGAGCTATCTGGTGCTGTAGTTATTTGTCATTCGTATTCATTATCAATTAATTAATTCAGTTTAATTTTTGATATTTAGTAAGTACTTATTGATAGTAGAATCCCAACACACAACCCAGAATGCAACGGCACGCAGTTTATTTTAATAGTTTGAAGACTTCCCACTGAGTCTTTTAAGTGTCCTATCCTCAAGAAAAAAAGAAAGTCATTTTTTCTGATTGTGCAAAACAGAAAACAGTAGCATACTGTAGAAAAATATTCACCGAAAAACAAAATATTGTAAACAAATGATATACTAGCTGGGATTGCGGAATACACCCACTATATCTTAACAGAGGGGTAAGACTGCCCCAACGAGTGCACTGGATATGACACTAAACGATCTGATAGTGAGGATCCAGTGATGCTTGAGCTTTGGGAAATACAGAGTGCCACTTCATTGCCATCGATTCCACGTCCACTCTGGCCCAAGATAGTAGGGTCTGATAGAGTCCTATCTATGTGTCAAATAGAACACTCCTCCATGTAAAATCCCACAACACATCGTCTACACCGTAAGTACCATTTTCCTACATTGAACCTTTATATCCACCTCCAGACACCCTCACCACCTGCTGATATAATGTTAGCCATAATTTCATAATTGTTAGAAGTACCTCTTAGTAAAGTATATTTACCAATTTCATTACGTACGTTACAATAACCTATAGGTAATATAACATTTACACGACATAGGCAACTAATACAAATTTTTATAGCATACATTTTGCTATTTAACATGTAAAACATATTCCAACATATGAATGCTAGAATTGCCTAATACACCCTAGTATGTAACAATGTATCATGACTCTTAACACCACGATATTCCCATCTTACCTATCATTCTTATATTTTAAATCCAGCCCCCATTTAATTTAGCATATTTATAAGTCAAATCAAATTTCATTTTTTTCATAATGCTTGTTTGTTTGTTTGTTTGTTTTGTTTTACGGCATATCAAACTCATTGGTCATTTAATGCCGAATCGACTTAAGGAAAATAAGTCTAGAAAGAAATTCAAAAGAGAGGTCTTAGGAATTAATGATTAACTTTAGATAATCAATTGGTTATTATTTTCTTCATTTGGAGTTTATTTGTGGGGAATCATAATTATTTTTTAATGAAACATTTTGGGGAAGGGATCAGTTTGTTAGAATATATCTTGTAAAGAAAGGGTTTATAGAAGTAATTTCGTCTTTTTGTAAATTTCTTGAGATTATTGTGTATAACTTCACTGTTTTTAGGAAACATTATTCATTTCAGTGTTTTAAAACAGTTCCTTCATATTGTTTGCACTATAGAAGGTTTTTCTTCTATGGACATAATGCAATGAGGATCATAGATTTGTCCCTTAGTTAAAATCATCACTGCCCACAATATTTTTTTCGGCCAAATCCCCAACCGTCTCTCGGCTTCTGCTACCTTTTGCTACTCATCGTTACACATATATTCATGAGAGAGTCTCAAATCTGTCTCACAGTGCATGTATCATCATACACATACATACTATCAATCACACATCCGACCACTCACAACTATACGCAAATATAATCTACAAAAACACACACACATATATACTAACAATCAAACATACGACCACACACAGCAGTATGCAAATACAATCTATCTATCTATCTATCTATCTATCTATCTATCAATATATATACGTAAAAGATTTTTACGCAATTTTAACGTAAACATTCTTTTGACTGTATTTATTCGACTTTTTTTTTTTTTTAGATTTCTCCAAAATCTTTCTTTTTCTGCCTGATGATTCTCGTATAAAGACGGCATGAAACCAATGGTAGCAGATAAGCATCCATGCTGTTAAATATATACAAAATTTTTTACATATTTACTTATTATATTATGATCAAATAGTTCTATCACTGATATTGAGCACAAACCCACTAAGTGAGATAGTGAACACTATATACTGTTTCAATATATATATATATATATATACATATATATATATATAAAGATGTATACTCATAAATGTACGTATACGCACGCACAGACTTATGTCTATTTAGCTTTTGTGAATCTCTGTGTTTATATATCAATATCTATCCATTTAAACTGGAAATTCACGATAGATAGATAGATAGATACATTGATAGATAAGGACCCACGCATACACACATATATGAATTAATATATATATATATATATATATATATATATATATATATATATATATATATATGGATAAAAGTTAGATTTTGGCAAATCAGAGATGAGAAAAATAAGTGGAAAAGTGGATAAACCAAACACTGACAACGGATTTACCAATGATATTTCGCCTTTATTTAAAACATCTTCCTCAGAGTGACGGTTTTTTTCTAAAGTTCAGCATTGGAGAAAATAGATAAATAAAAATAAGGATAAAAATAGAAGAAGGGAGGGGTGATGAGAAAGACAGAGAGAAAAGAAAAAGTTATAGAAATATAAGTCCGAGTGATGGCGGCAGGTTTTATTGGCTGTGACTAATGACGTATACTCATAAACATACATATATGCACGCACACATATGTCAATGTATAGTGAATTTTTATTTCTATCAATTTAAAATGGAATTTCACGATAGATAGATTGATAGATATATATGGAAATTTACACACACACACACACATATACATATATATATATATATATATATATATATGTGTGTGTGTGTGTGTGTGTGTGTGTGTGTGTGTGTGTGTGTGTGTGATTATGTATGTGTGTATGTGTCCTTATCCCGTCTTGGGTAAATGATTACAAGTTCATTTTAGTTTCTTATCGCTAAGTTTATTTTTTGTTTTTTGTTTTGTTTCCTTTTGTTTTTTGTTATGTTATTTTGTTTTTATGCACTGCCTAAACTGTTTCATAAATTTTTGTTGGCATAAAAATTTGATGATTTTAAGATCAATTTTGATATTTAAATATCTATTTCAATTATAAATTTAATAAAGATATTTAAACGCCTTTTTTGATTAAGGCTTTTTAATTTTTTTTCTTTTTTCTTTCTTTTTCTAGAATACCTTGGTGATGAGTAGTTAACACTCTTGGTTAAACCATATATTTACTCAGAAAAGATGTTTCAGATAATTCTACTTTAAGACGGAAAATCGAAAGATACCTCAGTAATTATTTACATTCATCGTAAGTATTAAGTAGATAATTTCGTAAAATATCAGTTATATCTCTGATATCTCTTATCGGAAATTATTTCTGTAGAAATTGTAACATGTTCTTTAATTATTTATTAATAATTATTGTCAGCATTATAGCATTGTTGACTACATTATCCTTTCTTTCATGGGGTGTCATCGTTGTTTCATAGTTAAAGCGATGGACTGCGGAATCGTAGTAAGCGAGTTCGTACTCCTGTCATGCTATTACGTTCACTTTCGGGCAAATACCCTGGGAAAAGTATTACCCCCCCCCTATCCTCCCATCTATGGGTTAAAAAGTACCACAACTGTCCTTTAAGGAGAATGGTTTCGGCATTAAATAAATTTCTAAGGTTGATATGCCATTAAACAGAGATACCTAACCAAAACCTTTGTATCATTTGGAATGAATTAAACTTTTGTTTCATTTTGCCGATTGATTTTACAGTAAATCATTTCTCTACTCATTTTTTAAGATAATGATCAAATTTATTCTTGATTATATTAGCAAATTTTCAAATTTTTTTCAGCTACGATGATACCATGATTAATATTCCATGTAAAATACGAAGGCTTAAATGAATATATTTTGTGCGTTTATCTTGACAAAATAATATCTACCTTTTTGTTTCCTTAATATTATTACTATCATAGCTAGTTTTCTTTTGGCAGCTATGATATTAGTTTTTAAAACTTCATCGTCATCATCATCATCATCTTAGGCGTCCAGGTGGTTTAATGGGTAAAGGCCTGGACTACGGCCTCTAATGAGGCGAGTTCGAGCTCCAGGCGCGCAATACGGTTCACTTTCGAACTAATACTCTTGGAAATGGTAAGATCGCTCCTTACAATTCAACCACTAGTTAGTTTCTTTATGAAAAATTGATTTTACAACAAGAAAAGCAAAAGCAAACAAACAAACAAAAAAAGCTTAATCACATAATGCAAACATACGTGACCATTCTCTAAGAATGATAATTTCATAACTTTTGCTAGGAGTTGGACATTGGATCTTTCTTAATCGATATAAAATAGGAACTTAAAAACTTAGAACAAAAAAGAGCAAAATAAATACAATGAAAATCATAAATCGTGATACGATTTTGATAGACTCTCTCTATTTATAAATCTTTCCACATAACCAGGATGCAAACCAGGATGCAAACCAGGATGAATTTTTTAAAGCTGAATTTCACACGTTCGAATTCCAAGTTTTCCTTTGAAAATACCCACGAAATAGTGAGTTTTCTTTTACACCACCATTAGCGTGTGAGCTTTCACTGGAGTGTGAGTGACAATAAGTTTCCTCAGTTCCTCAGGACTCTCCTCAGTTTTCAAGTTGATCTCAATAATGTCTTGGGGGTGTCCTCGTTGTGTAATGGTTATAATGCTGGACTGCAGAATCGTAGTAAGCGATATCGAACTCCAGTCGCGCTATTACGTTTACTTTCGGACAAATATTCTTAGCGAAATGTATGAACCCCTTTATCCTCCGAGCTATGGGTTAAATAGTTCCACTACTGTTCTTCTAGAATGATGGGTTTGGCATTAAATAACCTATGAAGATTGATATGCCATTAAAACCAAGAAACCAAACCAAATCAACAATGTTGTGGTCTAAATAGTCGCGATTCGTTCTCTGGTTTCCGGTTAATCCAGTCATTTCTCCAAGACTTTGAAGATCGTTCCAAGTGCACCCACTACAAATGGTATCACTGTTACCCTTATGTTCCACTTTTTTTTGTTCTTTAGTTTTTTGGTAAGTTCGAAATGTTTCCTTTTGGATCATTTAAGTGTTTTCCCGGATATACAAGTTTTCCACTCTTTGTAAAACTTTTCAGAACGATCCCCTTTGATCCCTAAATATTCCATATACATTTTGGTCATTTACAATGGGCTATGATGTCAATGAGGATCAGTTTAAAAACGTACTTTACTGAAAGGGTAAAAAGGTATGCCAAGATCATCTGTTAACAGAGGACACTATAAATAATGATGTGTATAGATAAATTTAAGATAAATAATAAAGAATCGAAATATCAGGACAATATTGATTCGCTACGTTAACCCATTTGGAGAAAAAAAACTTGTAGTGCTCTGGGTATGAATAAAAGTCATTAAACTTAAGTTCATGCGACACAGAAAGAGAAGGAATGATCGGGAAGAGTTATGAGAGAGCAAAGTTAAATAAATACCAAGGATACATATCACAGCCTCTTAGAAAATGAGTATCAAGGGTCCTATATACGAATCAGATGTTGTTGTTAATCCTATTTACCAACCCCTCCGCTCGGGCAGGATATGACACAAGGTCAATTTTTAAGCGGATTTCAACAGGTTTGAATTCAGAGTTTTCCTTCTCCTTGACTAGTTGCCTCACCAAGGCTGAAGAACCCAGTCTGTCCGACTATTTAGCCATAGCTGGAGGGAGAATAATTGGATTCATACCTTTCCTAAGGGTATTAGTGCCACGTGAAATGCAATCAGTCTCGTCCAGGATTTGAACTCGTGTCACCGTGTCCATTTCCTACGACGATAACCATTACACCACGGGCACCGCCAATGTTGTTGTTAATGATGATCACGTTTATTAGAACTTCCCGATCACAAGACGACTGCTCTATCAGTAATCTGTAAAAGTACATTATATATATATATATATATATATATATATATATATATATATATATATATATATATATATATATATATATATATATATATATATATATATATATATATATATATATATATATATATATATATATATATATATATATATATATATATATATATATATATATATATATATATATATATATATTGTTCACAATTACTTCTGCTGTTTTAGCCTAGTTAGCGGGGTGCGTCTATGTCTTTATATCCCAGATGAATTCCTATATTTCATTTTCTACGTCTGTGTATGTACTATTTTTCTGTATGGACCAAACGCTTTCACATGCACAGTTCACAGTAGATCCACTTAACAACTCAGTAACATCTGTTCTTGTGTTACTGCTGGTTTAATCGAGCGCACTTGGTTATTAGGCGACGAATTGACTTATTTTTTGTCTTCACATAATATATTTGCTTTGTTTAACGTATCTTAAGCTAATCACTTCTGAAATTAGATCCCATAGTTTTTTTTTTAATGGGCTGCTATTTAATGTATCTCTTCGTATCTTCATCCAAGTTCATTCATTTGTAATTACTTGAATTTATCTTCTGAAATGCATGTATGTATGATGTTCTCACTTTCCGATCCACGTTTTTTTTTCTTTTCTTTTTTATGTGTTACTTGATTCTGTATTCGTCCTGTTCAGTAAAAGAATTAGGCATTTGTAATTAGTCTTTTCTTAACCTTTCTTTTTTGATCCACAAATCCATTGGTTAAAGAATGTCGACAGAATTCCTCAACCTCTCTCTTTAATTCTTACTGAAAGTCTATCAACATAACAGGAGGAGGCTCGTGGAGTATGGTTATTGTCGTAGGAAATGTACAGGATGACCCAAGTTCAAATCTTCTATGAAGTTGTTCGCATTTTATATAGCGCTAACCATCTTAGGAAATTAATTCCTTCGATTATCCCTCCAGCTATGAGTTAATATAAGAGCAGAATGGTTTTTTAACTCCGGTATGGTAACTGGTCTAGGAGAAAGAAAACTTTCAATTCAAACATGTTAAATTATGCTTCAAGAAATCGCCATTAGGTCGCGTCCTGCTTTGTGTGAGAAGAGATTGATAAATATTGAGAATGAATTTTGCATATTGATTTATGCCTTTTCATTATATTTCTTTTGTTGGTTTTGTTCCAGGCTTTTAAATTATGGAATTATCACTCTTAGAGAATGGTCAACTATGTGAGCATTACACAATTGGCTTTCTTTTTTTTTTTTTTTTTTGCTTTGTTTTGCCCTTTTTTTTTTTTAGCTGTAAATAAACCAACTGCGGTTGAGATGCAAAACATTTTCTAAGAACTGAACATTCTGGCATCATAAAACATTCCCTAAAAAATGTATTGATTTATCTACGCGGCACTTTTTTCCAGTTTATACACACACACACACACACACACACACACACACACACATATATATATATATATATATATATATATATATATATATGTGTGTGTGTGTGTGTGTATAATGGAATAACGCAATGTTGAACAAAGATTTTGGCATAATCTTGTACTTTATATTTCTAAAACAAGTACCTGCATAAACCTGTGCAAATATGTGCGAATTGATCCACAGTTAAAAGATAGATCTTATTCTCTAGCGGTTGGACCTATCTAATTGCAAGGAAACAGCTCCAATAAAAGAACTGTCAATTTAAACAAAAGAAAGAATAATAAAACCCTTTCAAGAAGGCAATCAAAATGAAGCATGCCAAAAGATTTTGTTTGTTCCCTGTCAGTTGTGTCTAAAATTTTGTTCAAATGGTACTATTAAAGGTTATAATATTATGAAATAAATAGCAATTTCAAGACAGAAAACTCAATGCAATATGTCTTGAAAATATAAAATGTACACAATTTTGAAAATTATGTAATTTTTCAGCATGATCTCACTTTGGACTCTTGCACAATTTCTAGTGTATTATCTTTCCAATCATGTAATAACTATTAATGCATTCATTTTGAGCCAGTTTTCTGCGTTCAATTATTATATGATTAACCGTTTAATCTCTCTCACCTCATAAAATACACTTCTTATTCTTCCGTGTTGAATCAATTTCCTGCTTTGATATAATGAATTCTTATGGCAGTAATTTGAGTGACAGCAAGTCTCTTCGAGTCCCCAGGACTTTTCTCGGTATTCTGACTGACCTCTACAATGTTTTAGTGGGGTCTCAGCTTGTTCTCCGGTTTCGAACCCCTTTAGTCCTCTTAAAAAGTCTATGGGGATCGTTTCAAGAGAGCTAATTACAAATGCTATCACAGTTACCATCATGTTCCATTCAGTTTTTGTTCTTTGGCAAGATCTAAGTATTTGTGTTATATATTGACCTTCAACCCGGTCAAACATGCCATTCCAAAGTGATGCACCTGAAGGAAGTGACACATTCCGATGGCAGTTATGTGAAGAAATTGCGTAGGCGGGCTTGGCTGACGAAATGGCACAAGGTAAAATCCCATGATACACTCATAGACTGATGCAACGGAAGAGAGTATCCTCTGAACTGCATGACAGTTATTTCTGCTTGATGATGATCAAACATGCCAGTCCAAAGACGCCGGAAGTGGCATATTCCGGCCTGGCTAGCCATGAGAATAGATATTGAGTGGGCGATTGAACTATTATATAACTCGATGGAGACAGGAAGTCAGTGAGTTGGAGTCAGATGAGTTGGCGTCAAGATGTGGTAGGGAAAGCCGCCACCCAGCAGAAGAGGCCCTCGGGACCCCCGATTGAGTTGGAGATCAGATGAGTTAGAGACAAGATGCGGTAGAGAGAACAGCACTCAGCAGAAAGCTGGGCCCTCGGGCCTCCGGTTGAGCAGCCCTGGTGAACAAGAAAGACACAACGCTGATGGCCATAAGAGTGGGGGTCAACATGTTGCAGTTCTGTTCGGTCTCCAACTCCCTCTCACACGCAAACCTTACAATAAAGTTTGAGGTATATTTTTTTTTTGAAGAAGTCTCCCCTCGTCTTTATTCATTGTGCCATTATGATTCTGCTGCATATGTGTTTGTATAGTTAATCTTGGTCATGGCTATACAGCATTTGCCTCTTTTTTGTTTTTTGTTTTTAATTTTCAATCTTGGCAAAGTCCGCTATTCGGTACGTTCTCTTTTTTTTTTTTGTTTTTTTGTTTTTGCTAAGTAGCATTAGGTCTGGTCTTCTTGCCAGTTCTGAATGATCTGCTTCTATATCAAAATTCCAGAGAATTTTGAGCATCTCATTCATAAGGACGGATTCCGGTTTGTGAATATAACATTGGGTAGAAAGTCCAAACCCAAATTTCTTCCATCATTTTGATTGGATGTCCTTCCTCACCTGTATAATCTTGTATTCTTTTTATTCTAGTTTGTTGTATTCGCTTATTATTATCATTATTATTAATAGTAGTAGTATTAATAGTAGCAGTTGTTGTAGAACTATTATTAATGAATTTTTGATTTCAGCATTTGCCTGTGACCTGAAGCGAGTAATGGTATTGTTATGATATGAAGACAAATGATTGATATATTTTTTAAAGAGAAATTAAAGTGTTTTACACGAACAGTACTTAGCTGAATATAATCTGCAATTATTAAAACGATTATTCTGAAGCTCTTGATACATACACTAATCCAAGTGTCATTTTTATGCTTGGCATTTTAAATTATGTTTTTGAAACCTTGAATGTATTGTTTGTTCTTTTCTGTGAGTCGTTATCATGTGTGGTTAATGTCAAAACGATGTCTGCTGATCGAATGGTTTTAACAAATAATGTGTGTTATTTCCTTCAATCTACGTCTCCAATGTTCCTTCTCTGTTATTTCGTGTATGTGTCGATGTAAGCTCATGTTTATGCGCACTAGTAGGAGGTCATGAACGTGAGTATGTGTGTTTGTGTATATATATATATATATATATATATATATGTAAATAGATGCGTGTATATAGGAGATAGCATATGAGCGAGATTGTGTGCCTATATATATATATATATATATATATATATATATATATATATATATATATATATATGCAGATATGAGCGTATATTTAGTCACCTCTCATATATATATATATATATAGAGAGAGAGAGAGAGAGTATAATTTTTGTAAACATTTACTGCTGAAAGCGTCTTACATCAGTAGAATGAAGATCTCTATTCACAAAGATGCAGATTAAAAAATAATAAGTAAAAGCTTCATGACACTGAGTTTCACATAACCGATCCCCAAGTGAACCTGTACCAATACGCCAGAAGTCCGTTAAACTGAAATGAATTAATATCTCTTCTCAGAGCACTATTTACGTCATGTAACTATTCGGTAGCAAACATTATTATTATTATTATTATTATTATTATTATTATTATACTCTTTTAGAGTTTTTCAAATCAGTGTCAGCTGATGGTCTTTCACTGGAGTTTGAGTGACAGCAAGTCTCCTCAAGTCTCCAGGACTCGTCTTAGCAGTGTTGTCGTTTGGCTAGTCTCTACCCGTCCGCCAGCTTCCAAGTCTTCCATGCCTTTTAATAATCCTTTAGTTACTGTGCCTAAAGCACCAGTCACAATTGACACAATCGTTACTTTCATGTTCCACAGTTGTTGTTTTTTACTTATCCTTCTTTTCACTTTCCTTCAGATTTATTCTGTGGTCCGCCGGGACAGCAAAGTCGACAATTTTACTGATTCTCTTTTTTTTTTTTTTTGTTTGTTATTGTTAATTATTTTGAGGTCTGGTCTTCTGGCCGGGATTAGGGGATCCGTTTGTATGCTAAATTCCATAGGGGTTTATGCGAGAAATTTTCTAGGACACTTGCTGTGTTGTGCATATACCATTTGTTTGTATGGTCGTATTGAAGTTTCTTGCACATTTCCCAGTGGATAGATTTGCCGACCCAAACGCGTCTCGCCTTGTACTCCTTCTGTGCTAATTTGCTGCATTCGCTTATTACGTGATTGATCATTTCGTCTCTGTCACCGCATAACCTACATTTACTGTTTTGTTGCGTCTTATCTATTCTCGCTTTGATATGATTGGTTCACTTATCATTATTATTATTATTATTACTCCTCTAAAGTTTTTCACATCAGTGTTAGCTGATGGTTTTTCCCTGGAGTTTGAGTTACAGCAACTTTCCTCAAGTTTCCAGGACTCGTCTCAGTATTCTGGCCGTCCTCAGCAATGCTGTCGTTTGGATAGTCGCTACCCGTCCACCAACTTCCAAGTCCTCCAGGCCCTTTAATAATCCTTTAGTTACTGTGCCTAACGCACCAGTCACAATTGGCACAATCGTTACTTTCATGTTCCACAGCTTTTTTAATTCTCTAGTAAGGTCGAGGTACTTATCCATCTTTTCACTTTCCTTCAGATTTATTCTGTGGTCCGCCGGGACAGCAAAGTCAACAATTTTGCAGATTCTCTTTCTTTTGTTGATTATTATGAGGTCTGGTCTTCTGGATGAGATTAGGTGATCCGTTTGTATGTTAAAGTGACATAGGAGTTTATGGGAGTCATTTTCTAGGACAGGTGCTGTGTTGTGCATATACCATCTGTTTTTATGGTGGAATTGAAATTTCCTGCACATTTCCCAGTGGATTACCTTCCCGACCCAGTCGTGTCTCGCCTTGTACTCCTTCTGTGCTAATTTGCTGCATTCGCTTATAATGTGATTGATCGTTTCGTCTCTGTCACAGGATAACCTACATTTACTGCTTTGTTGTGTCTTATCTATTCTCGCTTTGATATGATTCGTTCTTATGGCGTTGTCCTGTGCTGCTATTAAGAGGGATTCCGTTTCTCTCTTAAGGTTTCCTTTTCTTAGCCAGGTTCAGGTTTTCTGGTGTGAGAAGTAGTTTATTAGACGCTTAAAGCGGTCATAGAGTTGTTTTCCTTCCCATTTTTGTTTCCTAGTTGTTGTCATTCTTTCGTTTATCGTGTTGACTCTGTCGGTTGTAATTAGTCCTAGTTCGTGTTTTTCTATGTAGTCTGCGAGCCGTTGTATGGATGCGCCAACCCTGTCTTCGATGCTGGCAAGTCCACTTCCTCCCTGTTTTCTAGATGCATATAGTCTGTCAACGTTTTCTCTGGGGTGTAATGCCTTATGCATGGTCATTAGTTTTCTTGTCCTTTGGTCCATTTGTTTAAGTTCCTCTCGGGTCCACTTGAGAAAGGGTCCTGAGTATCTTACTAGTGACATAGCCCAAGTATTTATGATGAGGTTTCTGCTGGAGAGTTTTGTCTCGAGTAGTTTTCGCGTTCTCCCGAGATATTCTTTTCGGATCATGTCTTTCATTTGCGCTTATTTGTCAGCCTCCAAGATGCTCAAGTATTTGTAGGTTTGATTTCCTTCAAGTGTTCTAATTCTGTCGTGATTTGATAGTTCCATTCCGTCAGTCATATGTCGTTTTCCACTTTTCATGACGAGCATGGCACATTTTTCTATGCAAAATTCGATTCCTATTATTATTATTTTCACAGTAGTGATATCATTTTACAAGCGCTCATGTGACAACTAGTCTCCTGTGGTTTCCAAGCCTCTTTTAAGCATCCAAGCCAATTTTAATAATTTTGTTGTTTTGATGGATTCACTTCTTCCTTTCTGTTCTTCGAGCTCCTTTTTTAGCTTCGTGGAAACCGTTCCAAGGACCCGAGCAACATTTGGCATCCCTGTCATTTTCATGCTTTTTTATAATCATATTTACCAACCCCTCCGCTCGGGCAGGATATGACACAAGGTCAATTTTTAAGCGGAGTTTAACAGGTTTGAATTCAGAGTTTTCCTTCTAGACTAGTTGCCTCACCAAGGCTGAAGAACCTAGTCTGCCCTACTATTTAGCCATAGCTGGAGGGATAATAATTGGATTCATACCTTTCCCAAGGGTATTAGTGCTATCTCGTCCAGGATTTGAACTCGTGTCGCCGTGTCCAATTACTACGACGATAACCGTTACACCACGGGCATGCTTTTTTATAATGCTCCTTCAATGTCACTCAATACTCAGAATACTGAGTCGCAATACTACATTTGCGGAATGCTACACACCTCGAAATGTACGCTTAAGATCTGACTTATTTATATAGGGTCTGACTTATCTATATATTAACCATTTCTAGTCATGAGACACCAATTGCACAATATTTTTCAATAGTAGTGTTTATTGGCTGGAGATCCATGTTCGACCTCATGAGTCGGTATCGGTTCATTCTTCTAATAAAATAATGTTCCACAGCAATGTCCCGGTATTTTTCTTACTTATCGCTTTCAGTCATTTTCACTTTGCACATGACATCCGCTAGATGAGAAGAAATACATGATAGCGTAAATATCTCACATGCCACAGTGACGATGTTAAATTTCCTCGTGAGAAGGGGTAACTGACAATATGATGTAAATAATAATGCAATTGTTTTTAGATGGCTAAAATTGTAGTTGGGGATAAGCTACCACTGACCACCAAAATGGCCGACTAAGGTGCTTGTAAACTCTCTTATTCTACCGTACAATATCCCATTTGTGGTGTTATGGTTAACGTTGTAGGAAATAGACACGGTGACTAGATTTCAAATCCTGTACGAGGCTTTGGATTTAACATAGCGCTAAGACCCTTGGGAACATTGTAAATCCAGCTATTCTTCCTCTAGCTATTGGTTAAGTAGTTTGGCAGACTAGGATCTTCAACCTCGGTATGGCAACCGGTTTAGGAGAAGGAAAACGTGTTTCACATCCTGCTAGTGGGAAGAGCTTGGGTAAATATATACCAACTCTCTTCCTGTCGTCTACGTCACATCATTTATTAACACCAAATGAACAAAGGTGTAAAAGTGAGTGTTCGGCGCTATGATTAATCAATAGTTCCCAAATCCAGATATTTGTCTCTTCGGGATCCGGCAACTTCAAATGGTGATGGCTTCAGAGCCTGTGGATATCCCAAGACTTTCCATTTGTAATGTACTAGTGTTCCTGCCAACAGGCCATTCAAGCGTCTGAGTGCAATCAGAGAACCCAGACTGATAAGCTAGGAAACTATAAAAAATTACATCTACGGGACCGATAATCAGTCACAGACAATGAGACTTGGGAATGTGGCTGGGGACCACCTTCAAACGCTCATTTCCATGAAATCTTTTTCATACAGGGTGTAACGATAGAACTGTCGTCCTAAAGAAAACAACACTACAGCTTTATTTTAAAACATTTATTGAAAAAATCAATTCAGGTAACTTGATTATGCAGTAGAGCTGACATCTACAGGGTGGAACGATAAAATTGTCGTCCTAAAAAAACAACACTACAGCTTTATTTTTTAAAATTTTACTGAAAAAATCAATTCGGGTAACTTGATTATGTAGTAGAGCTGACATCTACTGGGAGGAACGATAGAATTGTCGTCCTAAAGAAAACAACACTACAGCTTTATTTTAAAACTTTTATTGAAAAATAATCAATTCAGGTAACTTGATTATGTAGTAGAGCTGACATCTATTCAATGCAACCGCCTTCAGCCTCAATCACCGCCTCGGTACGGATCCGGAACTGAGAGCATGCCTTTTCCACAAGCGCCGGCGGGAGCTCGGTGAATACTCGGCGGATGACTGCGATCAGGCTGGCTTTGGTGTTGTGGGAGGTCATGTTGGGTACAAAGTTGTAGCACTCCTTCTGAAACTAAGCCTGGGTCTCTTTGGACTTGTGGGCTGGCGTCGTGTCCTGCTGCCACACCCAGGGTCTACCACCAGCCTCCTGATTGCACCAGGGGATCACCACACTCTTCAGCACATTCCGGCACACCTTGGTGATGACTTTCTGCCGACTTCAAAGATGTGAGGTGGCATGATGTGGCCCTCACTTGAAACCACATCAAAACCATAACCGTAGCCGGAAACTTTGTTTTCATCACCCTGGGCACGTCCCTTTTATTAGTGGCAATCCAGATTTGCATTTTGAGGGTGCTGGCAATGGTCCTGTTGTTATGACTTGTATCGGTAGAGACCATGAGTTGTACAGCGGTGCATCTGTGATCTCGCTCGTTGAACATTGTGTCACTATTAGACATGATAAAAGGCTCCTATCGCTCTTGGGATTTGTACACAACTGGCAAACTAGTAGATGGTTTGCAACAAAAAAATGAAAACCGGTTTTCATTTAACAGAAATGGAATCATGTCGTCTTTTCTATGGCGACAATTTTATCGTTCCACCCTGTAAATACATGACTATCCGAATAGAGTAGGGATTGATCCAAAATGGATGAATGCCATCAAATACACGCATACACACACGCTCACTCAATTCTTTTGATGAAGAACGAAGATTTTTCTAGTTTTAGATTAATAAATGAGAAGGTTACGCCAACGAAGTAAGCATTCAGAATGGTTGGTTTTACTTGTGCTTGAACATTAAACCAGTCTGAAATGATGCCAGTCAAGAGACAAATTATTAAGATTGTATTAGGAGCAAGCTTGTGATTTTCTTGATCACGTTCACCTCTCTCGTTATATTATATTCTATCAAGCATAGACTTTCTTAATTGAAACCACAAAATTGAAATATTTAACTAACTCTCAGGTGTAGGAGGAGAATTTTTTGTGGAGGTTTTTTCTTCTTTTTTTTTTACTAATTCTTTCCGAAGATGGTAAAGAGATTGGAACTCAAGCGAAAAATTTTAATCTGATTTAGAACCGGTGAACTTTGTTAATAAGACCAACACTTTCGTTTTGGTATGCAGGGGGTATTTCTCTCTCTTTCTCTCTCTCTCTCTCTCTTATTCTCTCTCTCTATCTCTCTCTCTCTCCTACTCTCTCTTTCTCAGGGTGTGCGTATGTTCACACGCATTTCTTTGTAATATAATAAAAATATCAGCTCGTAAATGAATATCATGTTATCATCATAATCATAATCAGCATGACTTACTGACATCACGAATTCTTTAGAGTCTCTCTCGGTATCAGTCCCTGTCGGTTATCGATCTTTAGGTCCTTTAGAAGGCATCCAGTATCCACACTGAGCAGATGAATTAAGTATTTGCTTGTCGACCAATACTTTTGTATCCATATGTAGAAGTCCATAACGTTGCTCTTTAGCAGTGTCCAACATATGTTATTTGCCTTTAAAATGCTTTGTGTGATGGTTAGTAAATGTCTATAGAACTGCTATTTTCTTGGCTACTACATCCAAGATTTGTTGAAAAGAGCACGTAGCATTCTTGTGTAGTTCTTATGTAATTATTTCTCGAAGCCTTTTGTGAAAACTCAAAGGTGTAGCCAGACGGGAAAACAGATATAGCAATTGCTTGAAACAAATCCCGTTTTATATGACCCAGTCGACTGGCCTAATAAAATACACCGACTACATCCATGCTGAGGGGTAAGACACTTCCAGCCAATGTCCTCGATATGACATTTGTCCATATAGAGTTACATGTTAAAACAATTAAATGTCAAGTAATTCAGGTTAGCGTAAGTACGCAGTTTAGTTCTATTTGACTCATAGATTGGGTCCTATCAGGTGCTACCACTCCGGGCCAGAGTGGACATGGCAATGGAGGTTTGCTCTTATTAGCCAAAGCTCCAGCATCACTGGAACCTCACCATCAGATTGTTTAGAGTCATATCCAGGACAATCTTTGGGGTGAGGGTTCTTACCCTTCTGCAGAGGTGCTGTCGGTGTTTAAATAATATTTGCAAATTGCTAATTACATGATGGGGTCTGCACAAACCAATGAATATTATTCATCAAATGTATTAATTATCAACTGTTATCTATCAAATATTTATTTTTATTCATTCATTTATCAGTTATCAATAATAACATAAATTCTATTTATAGAAAGTTATTCTATAAAATAGTGAATATTTTTTAATAAAATCCCCGTATTTAAACAGCTTTAGATAATATTAAGACCTGAGTTGACGGATGTAGACAGTTTGTCAGTAGAAATAAAAATATATTGATAACCATAAAATCAAATTACTGAAAAAGTAAAATGAAAGGACTTTTGAATCATTCACGTAGAGGTCATCTTATTTTGAATCAGAGACATGGTTATTTCATTTACCTCGTTAGCAATCTCTCATCTACTGAAAGCGTTATCGATATTCATATCGGTAAAATGTGGACTGCTAATGACTGGTTAACGGCTATATAAAAATTTGATCAATCTGATAAAATAAAACGGAAGTTCTTTCAATGAGTAGCTGTGTCGTTACTATCGTATATTTGCACTACTCGGATTTAACGAAAATTTTAAAGAAAAAGTTACATGTGATCTAGGCAGGGGTACAGCGAGTTGTTTTATACAAATCTTGAAAACAGCACCCTAAAAATCCCCTGTGTGGCCACTTACTTACCATCTCATAAATCATCCAAGTAAAACGAGCAAGACCTGCTGAACACTACTGGGATATGTAGAACAAACACATAAGCGAGATTCTCTCCATGACTCCTTCACAAGAACACAGCCATGGTTGCCGATTAGCAAAAAAATACTTTCATCATCTTTGTGCTGACACTGGATGCCATATAAAGGACTTTTAAAGATCGTGTACCAGTAGGAGTGGATTACAAGAGAAAGTCAACAGAAAATTTGCTCTCAGTATGCCTTGTTGGTTATAATCATGATGATCATGACGATAGATAATCTTTAAATCGAGTAAAAGAAAGCCATTATAGGCATTTCATGTGTGAGTAGGATCATCCATGGGCATATTGCAAGACCACTGATCAGAAGTCTGTTTTCTAAAATCTATTAAATGTTTTTAAGATCACAAACGAATACACTACCTCAGTTGGGAAACCTGATGTTGACGTAACAAAGAAGGGAATTAGTACATGTAATTCAATCATTCAGGTATGCGAAATTTTTCTTTTTTTTAAATGAATATATTGAAGGTGAACAGTGAAAGTTATACAACTTGAAATATAAAAAGAAGTAGCGATTACATTATGTGGACTGGTCACCACTAAGAAGACGTTTATGAAAAGATCTAGCCACTTAGATACTCGATGAAGATCTGAAAGGGTTCCAAGTGTAGTACTGCTTAATTGAGCATGTGTGGAGAGAGAGACAGACAGACAGACAGACAGAGGGGGAGAGTTGTGTGCATTCTAACTTGACGAAAAATGGAATTATTATAGCTAATTCAAATTACGATCGAGTCTGTCTGCTCTGATTTTGTTTTAATTATCTAGTTAAAGAAGTAAATCTATTCCTCTCACGCATTTATATGTAGCCTAAAAATAAGCGCAGACTGTGACCTTAATTTTTGGTGGGCCACATGGTCTAACCGAAAATAACATTGAATTCGAAACTTTCTGCCAACAAATCAACGTGACCTGAACTGTTTTTTTTTTCAATTATTTTCAACGACTCACAAACCTTTGGTGGAGTGAAAGCCTGAATCCAGGAATGAATAAAGAAATATGATGGTAAGTATCCTGATGATGATGGTTTAGAAAAATATAGAGAGAGAGTGAAAGAGAGAGAAAGAGAGAGAAAGAGATGATTTTGAGAAAAAGGAAAAGTGATTGAGGAAAGATAGAGGAAAAATGTATAAAACTGAAAAAGAATGAAATGTCTTCCGTTTCAGCCATAGGAAGCTGTGCGGTGTATAGTTTAACACACACACACACACACACATATATATATATATATATATATATATATATATATATATGATCATAATTGTGCATATCACATGATATTTTACCACAATAGCATCGAACACTTTCTATGCAAAAACTTTTCATAATCATATTACATCTATTATATACATAAGTAACTAAAGTTGCGACTCGAACGCTACTTTTTTAATAGCTATTAGATCGTGATATTGGGGAGGGTTCTATTCCTTTTTCCTGGATTGCTCCACTTTACCATTGATCCGTAACCTTATAATACTGAGTGTTAAGCAAGGAAATATCAAGTACCATTTTTGAGTTTTTGGTATGACTCAAACTGGGATTGAACCTCGGTCACCTGGACATTGGCGAATATATATGTGTACGAGTGAGTTCGAATATGTGTGTGTGTGTGTGTGTGTGTGTGTGTGTGTGAAAGAGAGAGAGAGAGAGAGATAGAAAGAGAGAGAGAGATTGATAAATACTTATCCTTTGTGCAAAAGCATAAATTTAGAAACCCTCCCTTCTGTAAGCAGACATTTATATATACATATATATGTAATTATTTGTTGCGGCATACGTACAGCGACTATATTTTAAGTGAAAGATGAGATACTTTTAGATATCTTTTCAAAATCTTTCTATGCTATTTACATAGAAGTATAAGTAAAGAGTTCCTTTTTTTTTTTTTTTTCGGCCCATGCTTCTTTCTTTCTCCGTCTCCGGACCAGTGACATCTGCTTCGACTAACTTCAATAAATCTTCGATCCTCTCCCGACTGAAATGTCTTCCGTTTCAGCCATAGGAAGCTGCGCGGTGTATAGTTTAACACATTAACGGTGATCAGTGAACAAAAAACACATATCTCGTCTGATTGCCTTAGACTGTGAAAGGAAAAACAGGTCGACGTCAGAGTTGCAGTCAATCAAACACGAGACACAATAACTTTCCATGTTTTTCATATCTTATTACTTGACGAATTTTAATTCTGTTTCCTGTTTAACATTTCTAGAAATATAAACCTTTGATTTAACATATTCATACTATTGTCTCGTTTGGATTTTTTTTTCTACCCAAGAAGTACGGAGAGTGTTTTCGGTGGGATTGTGACTTTACAATGAATTATTCTTATTAGAATCCTATTTTATCGCTTTTGAAGCTGTAACATCTGTTAAAAATCTTCTGTCAGGAGCCTTAGAATATTCTAACTGTATCCACTGCACATACACCCTCCAAAAAAGTGATGTCCAGGGTATGAAACTAAACTGCATCAAATGGCGAGGCTCCAGTTCTCAAGATCAAAGGAATGTGAAGTACTCTTTTATTGCCATAATTCCCAGGTTCACCTTGGACCGTACTGTTTGCAACTGTTTAGATCCTATCGATGTATCAAATAAATCTTTTTAAAAATTTTTCGTATTCGATAGGACCGTGTGCAAAAAAAAAAAAGAAAGAACCAAAGACTCAAAAATGGTACTTGATATTTCCTTGCTTAACACTCTGTATTATAAGGTACGGATCAATGGTAAAGTGTAGCAATCCAGGAAATAAAAAAAATTCTTATAAACTTACAATTCCCTAACACCAAAACATAAAATAACCCTATACAGGTTGACATGCAGTTAAAACCAATCAATCTGGTTGGTAAAGAGATTTGAACTGCTGGAAATTTGAACTGTTTAATGAAACGCAGTTTCTTCTAGGCAGCGTTCGTGTCGATACTACTATATGGATGCACTACTTGGACGCTAACTAAACGGCTGGAGAAGAAGCTAGACGGCAATTACATAAGAATATTGAACAAGTCCTGGCGGCAACACCCCACAAGGCACCAACTATACGGCCACCTGCCTCCCATCATGAAAACTATCCAAGCTAGATGAACCAGACATGCAGGACACTGCTGGAGAAGCAAGGACGAGCTCATAAGTGATATACTCCTATGGACCCCCGCATGTAGCCAAGCAAAAGCAGGACGACCAGTTCGAACATACATAAGCAGCTATGTGAGGATACGGGATGTAGCCCTGAAAACCTGCCACAGGCGATGAATGATAAGGAGAAGTGGCGAGAGAGGGTCAGGGATATCCGTGCTAGCGGCACGACATGATAATGATGATGATGATGATGAAAGAAAAAGCCAAAAACAAATTTTTCCCATCTTAAGTTTTTTCTATAGATAAATCTGTACATTAATTTAAAATACAGGGGTGAGGAGAGGTATCCTCGTGGTGTAATGGTTTAAACCATGGACTGCGGAATAGTAGTAAGCGAGTTCGAACCCTCTTTATCCTCCCGGCTATGGGTTAAATAGCATCACTGCTGTTCTTCTCAACGGATGGCTTTGGCATTAAATCACCCACGAAGGTTGATATGCCAAGAAACCAGGCCAAACATTTTTTACGGGATGAAAAAAAAATTCAATAGTGGGCTAAATCTGAATCAAAGAAGACGAGTATTTGAACTTTTTCATGTCTTTCTGTGTCGTAACCAGTCGCTGTTCTTTCTTCTTCTTCTTGGTGACTCAAGTTCCGCTTGCGTACAGCTTGGTGAACAAAATGATACTATTGGAAAGAGTGGCATGGAGGGTCTTCTCAAACTTTGCCTTATATATATATTTTATCGTGGTAGAATTGTCCCACTCTGATCTTAATCGACATGAGATTTCCGCATCCATGTCTCGTTACATATTCATCGTCCGTCCTAAATAGTAGTTCTCTTTCATCTCCACAATTCCATCACTTCCCACTACCATACGCACCAGTACAATATGATTGGAATGCATAAATATAGTTTAAATGTGGTTTATTCTATTTCTTTGTAAAAAATACAAAGAAGGCACAAGGCCTTAAGGTTTTGAGGGAGGGGAAGGGAGTGGTCATGCTTTTCTATATATTCTAAGGGGACCTAGCTAGCCACATTTGCCGACCCATTCAACAGTACAATATCTAACCATTCATCCATCATCATGCGCGCAGCAGTTACCAAAATACCACATTTGCTCTATGAAGAAGACCTGCTTAAAACCCGAAAGTGGTGTATGATTTTATTTACAATATAGGATTTATGTACAATGGATATGATGGGAATGGGAGAACAAACCCCGAAAAATATATATACATGAAAAAACAAGGAAAAATTCCCCGTTTGGTTGCCCTCCCATCCCCCCGTCTATAAAATTGGAGGCCGACTGTTTTCCCGGTCGAAAGAACCGGAAACAAGCCGGACCTACCCTAGGTGGGACGGGAATCCTATCTACAGGGATAAAAGAAATAAAGGGCCGGGTGCGGTATGGGTCGATAGAAACAGGTGTTATGATTTTTTACGTATGGATGTTCAAGATCTTCAATAAAAGCTGGCTGGGATTCGGGTTGAGGTACAAAAATAATAGGGAGGGGGAAGATCTTGCGAAACTAACGGTTTAAATGTGGTTTATCTTGAGTCCGACAGTCGAAGTTAGTAAATGATTATTGGTTCCAGCGATGAGCATGATAAGGAGGGTTGCATGAATTTAACCAATTATGCGTGATGAGTTTGTATCAGAATGTAACTCAGTGTGGTTGCTAAAGAGTCTTGTGGGTTCTGCCATAAAAAAAGGTTAATACTGAAAGTTATAATAAGATAAACTAAGCAAACAATCAACAAAATAACAGGACATTGAATTGAACAGACGTGGCCTTTTATGCATTATTTCTTTTGCATTAGACAATAATTTACCAAATATATTTTTGCGTAAATATTAATATTTGAACTTGGATAATGAAAATAAATGTTTTCAATTTTTTTAAAAACATATTTGCGTGTCAGTCCTAAATTACTTTGAGGATAAAACTTGGTGAAATTTGGGACTGATATTTTTACTCCATCTACAGAATTTAACGTTTTAGTCGGTTACATAGACTACTAGACCGATATTTACCTGGACGAGGGATGGCTGGTATATTCAGACTCACTAGATTTGACGTCAAAGTAGGGAAAAGCAATTTTTTGGAGGGGGAAAATGATAACACTCGTAAGTTTTTTGTTTTTTTTTAGATTAGATGAAACACATATATTAGAAACTGTTCCAACTGGATTTGTTCCTATCAAAAATTGGTCAAAATAATTTAACTGCGTATTCTGTAAATTATAATTATATATAAAGGAATAATTGATAAAAGTAATTTTATCGTAATCAAGTCAAAATAATTTTCTGGACTAGAGTAAATCTTTTAAAGTTTCTGTGAGTTCTATGGAAATTGTAACCAAAAAGATCTAAGCAGTACTTTTTGTCTCGCTACTTAAAATGTAACACTCTGTGGGTGGTACTCCAAGCAGACGATTTCTTTGTCTGTTTTGGCGCGAAACCTAACAAAGTCCTGAGCTCGAGATCTCCGACGAGATCGGAAGTGGGGGGAAGGCAGGTCCGAGAGAAACCAGAGAGGATCAGTTGGCAAAGGAACCCAGAGAGCGTCAGTTAGCAAAGGAACCCAGAGAGGGACTTGGCAAAGGAACTCAGAGAGGATCAGTAGGCGAGGAGAGACACAAAGAGGCAGTCGAGAACGGACAGCAGAAGGGACCAATCAAGATGAGTTAGCATTCCAGAGTGGACAACGGTCAGCAGAAGGAGGCAGTGAAGAAGACGCTCAAAGATGAGTTGGCATTCCTAGTGGCTTCTGTAGGAGTTTCGCGAAAAATACACTCCCAGCGATAGTCTACAAGATGTACGAAAAGCTGTACAAAAAAATGTCATATTGTTCGTTTGTTCTTTTTCTCCCACTCCCTCGGTTGTATTTCTTGTGGCTGTAAAGAAATGTGTGATACTCCGGTCGAAACCCACTGGATGAATCACGGACCATGAATAGTATTGGTTTTAAGAAATTGATGTATTCGGGGCGGCCGAAGGGGTGTATCACAAAAAGACATAAAATTAGTTCGAGCGCAAGTATGTTGTAAAGAGATTAATCAAATCATAGATCCTATCTTAAGGCATAAATCTTGTAATTATATATATATATATATATATATATATATATGAAGGTAGCAGAAAAAACATAATCCAAATAGGTGAATATATTATGATGTAATGTCGATGTTAACGTTTCGGTTTTAGTAACCATCATCAGGACTTGGATATCAATATTGTTCACATCGCGATGGATGTTTGCTGAGATGACTCGAGCAAATAAGAAATATACAATGAAAAGATACATAAACGTGCACATAGCGTTCATAATTCAAAAGTCATAAGAACGTGTCTGGCACGTGGAAAAATATATGAAAATGTTGGATTTCCCAAAGAAACGAGACAAAACCTCCCGTTTATTGAGAAATACGCAACGAAAAGTAAGTTTTCACATATATATATAGATCGTTTGGAATCATCCATGTTAAATGTCGCGTAAGATTGTATTTGGTATTTGTTTTTACGAAAGGACATTATGAAAGTAAATATGGATTGAAATCCGACAGTATATATATACCCCTTCACAAGGACGAGCAAGGGTAGGGAGACCAGCTAGAACCTATCAACTACAGCACTGTACTGATACACGATGTAGCATGGAAGCCCTGCCGAGAGCGATGGACAATAGAGACGTGTGACGAGAGAGGGTCAGAAAAATCCGTACAAGTGGCAAGTCATGATGGTTGGTTGTTTGGTTGTTTAGGTTTTATGGCATATAAATCTTTGAAGCTTATTTAATGCCAGATTCGTTTTTATACAAATAATCAGTTCTATTTCAAACAATGCAATTTAGCATATGTACACAGTTTAATTGTCGAAAGCACTTCTATTTCAAGCTCTTCAGTTTAGTCAAACAGTTCTAATTCAAAGAATTCAGTTTAGTATAAAATTAGATTTTTGTCCTTACACACTGAAATGTCAAAATTGTTCTATTTCAAGCAATTCATTTTAACGTAAACATACAGTTAAATGTCAAAGCAGTGCTATTTCAATTAATTCGGATTAGTATAAGTACGCAGGTTAGGGGTACTCCCCATTCTCCAAAGCTCCAGCATTACTGGGACCTCAACATCAGACTGTTTAGTGTCATATCTAGGACAGTGCAGTCAGAGTATTCTACGGCCCCAGCCGACTGGGCAAGGTCCAATCAGGTGCTACCACTCTGGGCCTGAGTGGACCTGGGAGTAATGGCAAAGAAAGGGTGCTCCGTATTACCCAAAGCTCCAGCATCACTGGAACTTCACCATCAGATTGTTTGGTGTCCTATCCAGGACACTCGTTGGGGTGTTGGGTCTTACCCTTTCGCAGAGGTGCAGTCGGTGTTTCAATAATATTTGCTATCTACTAATTATTTGGTGGGGTCTGCGCATTATTTCTCAAATGTATTAATTATCAACTGTTATTTATCAAATTTTTTATTTTTATTCACTTATTTATCAGTTATCAATTATAACATAAATTCTATTCATAGAAAGTTATTCTATAAAATAGAGAATATTTTCTTAATAAAATCCCCGAATTTATACAGCTTTAGATAATAGTAAGACCTGGGTTGATAGATGTAGACAGTTTGTCAGCAGAAATAAAAATATGTTGATAACCATAAAATTAAATTACTGAAAAAGTAAAATGAAAGAACTTTTGAATATCTCGTAAACATCATCTTATTTTGTAACTGAGACATGGTTATTTCATTTACCTTGTTAGCAATCTCTCATCTACTGACAGTGTTATCGATACTTATATTGGTAAAATATGGACTGCAAATGACTGGTTAAATCATATACGTATAATGGTTTAACTAAGGGCAAAAAATGACTTATTCTAAATTATTTTTTAGTGTTTTATAGCAATTCTTGAAATCATTTGTGTACAAAAAAAGACCTCAGCTTCATTTGAAAATGTTATCTAGTAAATATGTTTTCAAATCATATATATATATATATATATAAACAGGATTTGGCATGAAATAACCTACAAGTGTTGATATACCTTAAAAATCAGACAAACCAAACAAACCAAATCAATTTTCATGCACATTTCATTCATTTATGAGACACACAACAACAAACCATTACCGTAGACTAACCGATTATTCATCCAATATTGCAGCCATATCAAGAAAAATATTAAGAAACATATAATTCATATTTACATCACCCTGACAAATATTTGAAAAAGTAAATTCTATAACAAAAGTCTTATACCGCAAAATTTAAGAAAAAGAAGAAAAGACTCCACTTATTAGGAGTGATATTTAAACGAATAGTGATTGCTCACGAAACCTGACCCTGTAGTTTGGGGCTGAAGAATACCGACTGAATCTCTCCAGAAGGGTAAGATTCCTCCAATGTGCATCCTAGATCTAACCCTAAATAATCTGATAGTGAGGCTCAAGAAATGCTGGAGCTTTGTGGAATGCAGAATACTCCTTCATTGCCATCGCTCCCAGGTCCACTCCGATCCGGAGATGTAGCATCTGATAGGGTCCTATCTATGCGTCAAATAGAACTAAACTGTGGGCTTATGCTAAACTGTTTTGATATCTAAACTGCATAGTTAAGCTAAAGGGAATTGTTTGAAATAGAAATTGGTTTACATTTTTCTCTGAAATTTAAAGGCCACGTATAATAGAATTGTTAGTGATACATAGCAATACTCAGAACCATTTAACTTTGTTAACTAAACTGAATATGTTGAAATAGAACTTTTTGACATTTAATCTGTGTATTTAAGCAAAACTGAATTGTTTATTAGTAAAAAAAAAATGGATTTGGCATTAAATAACCTACAATGGTTGATACGTCATAAAGTTAAA
The DNA here is from genome assembly GCA_963585895.1 of Sepioteuthis lessoniana. Lineage (NCBI taxonomy): Eukaryota > Metazoa > Mollusca > Cephalopoda > Myopsida > Loliginidae > Sepioteuthis > Sepioteuthis lessoniana. The sequence continues at coordinate 70,121,497 of OY757916.1, read as the reverse complement.
GCAAACCAAATCAAATCACACGAAACAAAATCTCTTTTAGCTTCGAAGTGGTAGTCCAAAGTCCTATAGAATCTGTGTATTCAGTCACGTGATCCATAGCTACTATCTCAGTACATTCAAGCCTGTTCCAACGGTCAACGTGTTCACGTATAACATGATGAAAACGCTCACTCAAAGCATCCCTTGAATATTGAACAAATCCTGGACCTCAAGAAGTCTGCACGTTGACCACAGTTGGTTGAAAGTACTTGTTCGTGGACATCATGAAGAGAACCTTTGGATTATTTTTTAAAACTGTCTACAAGAATTACATCTCGCCCGCCATCCAAAATAAACGAATACAAATTTAACACCAAAACATGCACATAAAAATCTAAGCACTAATATATATATATATATATAATATATATATATATATATATATATATATTAGTGCTTAGATTTATATATATATATATATATGTGTGTGTGTGTGTGTGTGTGTGTGTGGATTCTGTATTATTCGCCGAAAAACACATAAATGTATTCTAAATATTAATATGATGCAGAAAGTTAGCCGAAAAGGAAATATTACAAACAGGCTACAGAGACAACTTACCTGTAATTATTTATATCAGATAATAGAGGTTCATTTGTTGATGGTACCCCCAATTTATAATTGATGGAGAATGTTTAACGGGTGGATGACCACTCCTCAAAGCCCACTAATAACTCGTCATAAAATGCTGTGGCGCCAAACGCTATAATGCCCAATATTCACTGACCTCTTCCGGACAAGTATGAATTATGCCTGTATTAAAAATTAAGCATATTTCACACACACACACACACACACACACACACACATACAAACTCACACACTCAGTCACACAGAGACACACACGTGGGAATGTGGAAATTAACACAATAAATACACAAATATAAATACAGCCATACGTATAAATGAATATACAATCATACACATATTTGGCTGAAGAGTTCATATATATACGCGTATATATATATATATATATATATATATATATATATATATATATATAAAGACGGTTATTGTAGGTTCAAAGGAAGAATAAGAGTATATTTTAAAATAGGAAGGTCCACGAAGAGATTTGCATTTTTAGAATTTATTCATTTTGTTCTTACATACGTTTTATATACATGTATATTTACAGTTTAATGCTTTCGTCAGAGAACATGTGTGGCACAAAGCCTTTTAAATGGGTACTCAATGAGACTTGAACTCACTCTTGTTTCCAGTATAAGAGTGAGTTCAAGCCTCATTGAGTACCACATTTAAAAAGCCTTGTGCCACACATGTTCTCTGACGAAAGCAACAAGCTGGAAACGTACATATATTACACGTATGTAAGAACAAAATAGATTAATTCAAAAAATACAAATCTCTTCGTGGACCTTCCTATTCATATATATATATATATATATATATGTGTGTGTGTGTGTGTGTGTGTGTGTTTAGAAAACAAGGGAAGTCAGTTGTTTAAAAATAATCAGTATTTTAGGGTAATGTTCTCGTGTCTATCAAAAAAGGTTGTCACTTGATCCCGATAGATGTCGTGAGCATCAAACGTGTTGGTCACATGAAGCATTTACGTTTATTCCAGTTATATCTTTCTTCAAAAGACTATTTTTTTCAGTCGATGTAGGATAATAGATACCTTTTTATTAATAAGCTTTTGTCCTGGCGTCTATGTTAACACGAATGAACATGAGTTCGAGTGTTTTAAACAGAAAGCAGTCATCTTCAATTTTAGTGGCGAACCTCTAAAATTAGAAGAACAGTTCACATCTCCCTGCAGCAATATCTCATCTACTGAAAGTGATGTTAACATATGTTAGACAAGGGTGTGTATGGATATTGAAACGTTATCGATCGTATAGAAATGTGACCCGTCATAAAATTAAACGTGATTTCTTCCAAGCTGTCGCTATGTCAATACTACTGTATTGATGCACGAGCAGGATACGAACGAAATACAGGGAGAAAAGGCTGGATGAGAATTACAGACGAATGCTACGAGTTGTTCTGAAGTAATAACAGACACAACAGCAGTTGTACGGCCACTTACTAACCATTTCATGAAATATCCAAGTAAGATCAACAAGTCATGCAAGAGAAGTAAGAACAAACTTATAAGTGACGTTCAGTTATGGACTCTTGCAGGATGATATTTGTCAAGCGCCTCATCTTGTACGTGAGTGTGGCACAAGGCCTTTTCTAAGATGGGAACGGGCACAGGTTCGTAGCCTAGACACGCTGGGCAACATTCCCCTAAAAAGGGGCGCCTCAGGTGCCAAGCAATAAACCTAACTCTACCGGAGAAGGTTAGAGCCTGGGCCTGAGGAGTGTCAGTCTCAGCGCGCGTGACATGGATGGCAGCTTCCCGTTACTCATTTCCAGCGGCCTTGACCGGCGTGACGATTCAAGTGACCAAGCCACACAAACCGATACGTGCACAGAACACGGACGGTGTATGACTCGATTTACGAGGCCCGTTTAGGAAAAGGGTCTCGACCTCCAACACAGTGATGTACCAGTGCTAGTCGACCAGCAAAGACTTGTATACATCAGTTCTATGTGGGCCCTGGATACAGTCTAGAAGAACTACAAAGAGCACTGGAAGATAGAGACTAACAGAGAGAGAAAGAGTGAGTGAGAGAGAGAGAGGGAGAGAGAGAGAGAGAGAGAGAGAGAGAGAGAGAGAGAGAGTCTGCTTTGGTTTTATGGCATATCAACCATTGTAGGTTATTTTATAACCAATCTATTTTTATACATATAAACAGTTCTATTTCAAACAATTCACTTTAGCAAAAGTACACAGTTTGACCCGTAGATAGAAACCCGTGATGTAATGGTTATTGTCGTAAGAAATGGACACGGTGACACGATTTCAAATCCAGGAAGAGACTGATATAATTTCACATAGCACTAATACTCTTGGGAAAGGTATGAATCCAATTATTCTCTCTCCAGCTATGGGTTAATAGTAGGACAGGCTGATTTCTTCAACCTTGGTGAGGCTACTAGCCTAGGAGAAGGAAAACTCTGAATTCAAACCTGTTAAACTCCGCTTAAAAATTGAGCTTGTGTCATATCCTGCCCGAGCGGAGGGGTTGGGTAAATTGGGTAACAGTTTATTTGGGGAGATCATAGGCTAGAAATATTCTCTCCGTCTTCACTCTGTGTACAGAGTCAAATGTCAAGGAAAAATCTACAAATAAGTGTCATATATATATATATATATATAGCTTGAGGTCTTTATTTATAGGCATATTAACCTTCAAGCGTTATTTTATGTCAAATCTTGTCCGAGAATTACCGAAAAAATGTGCCTTAAACTAACTGGGACTATTTTTGCTTGATCATTTAACTATCTATGGATTTTAAAGATTCTTTCTTAGAAGGTTCTATTTGAGTGCAATCAATGACATTTGTAGAAATATAAGTATAGGACTAACCCACAAATATCTGATATAAAATTAGAGCAAGTCTAAAACTTATTTAAACCTTAAAGATTGGGAAGGGAAGGGGAAATGAAAAAAAATGGGAAGGGGAAATGAAAAAGAAATCGGCTCGCTGTTCAAACGGAAAAATCAAATTCCGTGACAATAAAATATGTGACCTTCGTTATCATTCAATCATCTTCCTTCACCTAATTATATTGATAGGGGTCGGATGTTGCTGTTTGGTTTAAATAAATAAAATGGATCGCCAGACGTTTCTCACACTCATACGAAAGTGTAGGTGTAGCACGAATGGCTGAAGCCCTGTGGCTAAGAAGCCATTTTCCGTCAAATATTTATTTATGTCAACGACCTACAGAGTGGAAGAGTTAAACTAGAAAGAGAGATTTTTGGCTTAATTTCATCTTAGTCCAACAAGCACCGCAAAGGCACCTCCAGCAAAATAAAGAAAGTATTTTGACGCTTACCCTTTTTAGAGCTTAGATTTGTCATGATATGTTCTCTCATGCATTAAGGTACTTATATATATATATATATATATATCATCATCATCATCATCATGTCGTGCCGTAGGCATGGATATCCCTGACCCTCTCTCGCCACTTCTACCTATCGTTAATCGCCTCTGGTAGGTCTTCAGGGCCACATCCAGTATCCTCATATAGCTGCTGGATGTATGTTCGAGCTGGTCGTCCTACTTTTGCCCGGCCATATGTGGGGGTCCATAGGAGTAAATCACTTATGAGTTCGTCCCTGCTTCTTCAGCAGTGACCTGCATGTCTGGTTCGTCTAACTTGGATAGTTTTCGTACTGGGAGGCAGATGGCCGAAAGCTTTCACCCACTTTCACCTGGGGCACCGGATGCATCAGTCATTAAAGTTATTCTTCTGGTAGGGCTCCGCGTTGAGTCTGAATTTTCTGGAGGAGTGAAATGCATCATCCTTACACTCTTATCGCAGATAGTGCCCACCTGCCTCTAGTTTACTGCATAGCGGACAAAACTTGAAATAAGTGAAGCTTATGCATAAATGAAAATGGTGACAATTTACTTATCACACACACACACACACACACACACACCAGGAGTACTACAAGGAGACACGCTAGCTCCATACCTCTTTATCATCTGTCTAGACTACGTGCTTAGAACATGGATTGATAAAATCAGAGAAAACGGCTTCGAGCTAACACCCCGCAAAAACAATTACCGACGCCGACTACGCCGACTACATAGCGATACTGGCAAATACACCAAACCAAGCCGAAATACTACTGCATAGTTTGGAACGAGCAGGCAAAGGCCTCCATGTCAATGCACAAAAAACGGAATATATGTGCTATAATCAAACAGGTGATATCTCCACACGAGACGGAACCCCTCTTAAACTAGTAGACAAATTTACGTACCTAGGAAGCAGCTTCTCATCAACCGAAAAGGACATCGACACGCGGTTAACAAAGGCATGCACAGCCATCAATAGGCTATCGACGATATCGAAATCAGACCTAAACGATAAAATGAAACGCAGTTTCTTTCAGGCAGCTGTCGTATCGATACTGCTGTATGGATGCACTACATGGACGCTAACAAAACGGCTGGAGAAGAAGCTAGACGGCAATTACTCAAAAAGGGAAAAGTGGCGAGAAAGGGTCAGGGATATACGTGCCTGTCGTACGACATGATGAGGATGATATATATATATATATATATATATAAAAGAGAGAGTGTGTCCGTGTGTGTAGATATATGTGTGTGTGATATATCTAAATTTATGTCTATTTATTAGAACATATTAAGACACAAAGGTAATATCTAGCTAATACAAAAGTGGCCAGCATGTGTGGGGATTAAATAAGAAATAGATAAATTACATAAACAATAAAATAAACACAAAATGACATAAACAAATAAATTAAGCAATCTACCCGGGGGCCTCTGACATGAAGAGGGATCCGTGCATGCCAAAAATGATCGGCCAAAGGCCTTAGCAGCGTGTTGTGTCTGTGGTTCGCAGCAGCGTCAGCTAAACATCCTGACTGAACACAGACACACTTGGCAGACCTTCCAATTCCCAATTTGCCAAAAAATGATCCCTGGGACTCCTCTAACGCCTCGACCCGGAAATGCGACCATTTCTACTGGTTCCGGATAAAGTTTCACCATAAATTAACCGTATGCCTAAGAAAAAAATAAAGTTTTAAAAAGTAACTGTCTCTCTCCTTCTCAGTCATTCATTTCTTTGCAGTTTCTACAAATAAAATGTAGATAACAGGTAAATGGGAGATAAGAATAAAAAGCCAGTGACCACTGTCAGAATTCCCTAACAACACCCTCAACCACACCAACCATTTTATACTTCGTACATGATCAATAGATCGAAGTGTTATATAGCTATGACCAACTATACAAACACATATGCATGCGTGCAGAATCATATCGACGACACAATAAAGACGAGTGACACAGTTCTTTAGAAAAATATACCTCTCACTTTATTTGAAAGGGTTGTGTGTGAGAGGGAGTTGGAAACCGTACAGAACTGCAACATATTGACCCCCACTCTTATGGCCATCAGCGTTTCTTTCCCGTTCTCCTGGGCTGCTCAACCGGGGGCCTGGGGCCCACTCTGCTGGGTGCTGGTTTTCTCAACTGCATCTTATCTTCAACTGATTGAACTTCCTGTGCACCGAGTTATATAATTGTTCAACATCCACCTTCTTCTTGTTGGCGTCACAAATCGCACTCATTCAACCCGTCTACGCTCAAGTTTATATTCTGATATTCCTCGACCGGATGCACCTGTTATTTACACAGGTGCATTTCCTATTTTGACAGCACGGCTTGGTCGGAGGTCAATATACAACAGAAGGATCGATTGTAAGATATTTGTGCAGCAAATATAAGAGAAAATGAATCTATAAAAATCAATAAACATTTCATAATTTTTATTTCTTTGAATTGAGTGAAAAGTTTGCTGAAAAACACGAATAAAAAATTATTTCTTGTAAGATGATTATAGCGAGAGCGTAGATTTTAATAAAGTATGACATAAATTTATAGCTTAAAATAATGAGACGTGTCTCTGTAAAAATACTTTGTTTAGATATGGCAAAAGTCAGAATGAGACTCGAACTTACTTTTGCAGGGTTGCTACTCAAGCTTGCTAACCATTACGTTACCTGAATTGTAAATATGTGTTTATTTGTGTGTGAGAGAGAGAGAGGGAATGTATTTATGCCTTAAAGAAATGTAAGTGAATTGCTGCTGATAACGCAAATATTAATGTTAAGAAATATTCGTTTAATTTCTAAAAAATTAAAAAGTCTTGAAATAAAATGTATACTTGTAAGAAAATTATGTAGATTTTTACTCAGAAGAAATAAATCAAAAAGTATTTGAATAAGTAAGAATGTATTACATTTTATTTTTGAGTGAGCATGGATAAACCGACATTTACTGAGAAAATATTTATTTCTTCGCTTATTTGAATTATTTAGAAAGGCTCGAAATTAGCTTAAGAAAGTTCATGATTTATATAGGAATCTAATTGGCTTAGAAATTATATTTTTAATATTTTTTTAGGGAAAATATTTCTAAAGGGATTTTGGGCTTTAACCCTTCAATTTTTTTTAGCTGCAAGTCAAAGATTGTATATCTAAGGGAAACAAAAAGATTTTGATATTTTCTCGACGTATTGGGAGTGATGGTAATTTATTTGCTCGGTTCTATCTGGATGATTCTGAGTTTCGTATCTGATTCCGTTTTTCTTCTTACCCCATTCCTTTTTTTTTTTTTGTCAGTGGGAAACTGCAAGATAATTAAGGACGGAATAAAGAGACAAGGATCCTTTTATACTCAAAACATTATTTTAGAGCCTATGGTTATTCTGAGGTAAAAATGTTTTCGTGGACCAGTAGAAATAGTCGTGATTCCCCAGACAAGGTTTTGAAATGTATTAGTCATTTTCGGTAAATTACAAGTTCTAGGGTTGGTCGTATGTTCAGTGTGGTATATTTAATAGAGGCAGTTGCTAGCAGGACACACAGCTGGCTAATTAGCCCCGGAACCCAATCAACATCTGCGCTCACTACAGCAGCTGAGAGAACGGGGTCCTTCTAATAGCAGAGGTAAATGTTTACTGAGAGAATTTCTCTTTGGTGCCAGGAAACTTATGTTTTCATGCATGAGCGGATTTCACTTCCTCTCAGAGGCCTCTTAGGAAACTCTTATATTTTTCATTTTCTATATTTTTCAATTTTTCGTTTCTTTTTAATTAACCCCCGCACGTATCCATAGTATATCAAAATTTAAAAACTAGTGCAAATTCGCTGGTTAGGTAATAACTGCAAAAATACAGAGATAAAAATTACTGCTTCTGTAACCTATTTTTTGCACGGAAATAAGCACTATTTTAGTATAGAAATTACTTGGTTCTCAGTGATGTTTTGATAGAAATGTCTAAGCTTTAATCTGCACTAAAATCTATATTTTGTATCTAACAGTAGATTTTTTTTACCCTTCCTTTTTTCTTTTTTTATACTTTGTCATACTCAAGTAATCAAGGCTAATATTTCAAATTTTGCGGTGATACATAAAAATAGAGAGATAGTGATTCATATAATATATATAGAGAGAGACAGACAGACAGATAGACAGACAGAGACAGATGGACAAGAGAGGCGAAACTGATTGATTGTTTGCTTTTATTTACATGTCAGCAAGTCGGATAAGAAAGAAAAAAGGTGACTGTTTATGGCATATCATAAAAACAAGGAGACAATTTTATGAGGCGATGTTTGCCTCCGTATTCTGACTATCACAATACATTAACACTGAGGCTTTACATACCAGATATTAATTTATAAATTTCCGCATTATGTATTGTCAACTCCACTGCGCTGAATATAATTGACTGAGATACAGACTATTAATACTTTCGCAGGATAATTTCTCAATTTTTAAAAAAAGACAAATCTAAATAGTTTGTTTCAATTTCTACATTTATTCGTAACTGGATTTACGTTCCTTTGTTCGTAAACAAGAAAACCTTTTTTAAAATATTCATAAATTCTTCCATACTTTTGAGTATATATACGATGGATGTCCTCTCGGTTTAGAGCGTGACCACCTCCTTTATCTCATGTCCTCCCCCCTCGCCTACTCCTCCATTAAATTGTATGTGTTCGGAGGTGACTCTTCAAGTCAGCCAAACTGCGACAGATTTTGCCACAGAATTAGCACAACTGATCAGTTTTGTTTACAGTGACATTATTTGGGTGACAAGATAGATTTTGCACATTTACGCATATATATATATATATATATATATATATCATCATCATCATCATGTCATGCCGTTAGCACGGATATCCCTGATCCTCTCTCGCCACTTCTTCCTATCGTTCATCGCCTCTGGCAGGTCTTCAGGGCTACATCTCGTATCCTCACATAGCTGCTGAATGTATGTTCGAGCTGGTCGTTCTGCTTTTGCCCGGCCATATGTGGGGGTCCATCGGAGTACATCACTTATGAGCTCGTCCCTGCTTCTCCAGCAGTGTCTTGCATGTCTGGTTCGTCTAACTTGGATAGTTTTCGTGTTGGGAGGTTGGTGCCTTTTGGGGTGTTGCCGCCAGGACTTGTTCAATATTGCTCGCAGCATTCTTGTGTAATTGCCGTCTAGCTTCTTTAACTAAACGGCTGGAAAAGAAGAATATATATATATATATATATATATATATATATATATATATATGTGTGTGTGTGTGTGTGATAGATGATTTATAATGTAAACTGGTTTGGTCATCGTGGCGTTACATTATAAAGTGTCTTGGGTAGTAATAACCTGGCGGAGTCCATTCATTTCCAGGTCTATAAATGGTTGAATAGTTTCCCTTTGCCTTTGTCCAATTACTATGCCAAGGTTAACATGTCCAGACTGCCTTTCTATTTGTCCAAGATAAAGTGGGGAAAATAGCTCTTATTTACTCAGCTTAGCTTAGAAATCGCGTACAGCCCTCATGTTCCTTACAGTACAAGTGGTCACCTATCTAATTATTGAACAGGTTCAATGCTACTTAACTCCGGTGATCTTGTCGGAGCTGTTACTCTCAGTGTAACTTGAACGTCAGACCTGGGGAGGGAATTGTTTGATTTATTCGTTTCCCAATGTGTAAGGCCGTATATGAAATACAAACAGCTTAGTTTAGAATTTGAACTCAGGTAACCGATGCAGTTTCCAACGGGGATAACCGTTACGCCACGAACGTCTCCGTATACGCATAACTAGTAAAATTGAAAGAATCTCATCCTCTTGGGAGAATAGGATTAAATGCAGAAGAAATTTTGAAGGCAAATTTCTACCTAAATCTATCTTTATCATAAGGAATGTTTCGTCATATTATGATCCTCTTCCATAATTATCCATATTTACCAACCCCTCCGCACGGACAGGATATGACACAAGGTCAATTTTTAAGCGAAGTTTAACAGGTTTGAATTCAGAGTTTTCCTTCTCCTAGTCTAGTTGCCTCCCCAAGGCTGAAGAACCCAGTCTGCATACTATTTACCCATAGCTGGAGGAAAATAATTGGATTCATAGCTTTCCCAAGGGTATTAGTGCTATGTGAAATGCAATCAGTCTCGTCCAGGATTTGAACCCCAGTCACCGTGTTCATTTCCTACGACGATAACCATTATAATTATCGAGTGTTTTGTATGATGTTATCTAAACCAACATCAGTGACTGGAAGTCCCCGTGACGAAATAGCTAACGTGCTAGACAGCAACATCGTTGTAAGCGAGTTTGAACTCCAGTCGCGCTTTTGCGTTCACTCTCAGACTAATACCTTTGAGAAAAGTATGAACCCCTTAGTCGTCTTAACTATGGGTTAAACAGAACCATTACTATTCTTCTGTAAGGATGGATTAAGCATTAAATCAGCCATGAAGGTCGATATGTGATTAAAAAACAATGAAAAGATTGAAAGAAACTTCACTGAGAAATTCTAATGTTATCGTTTTCTTTTTGATCATTACATTTCATTTTTATTTATATATTTATTTTAGTTTTTATTAAGCGAACTTTTGGTTGGTTTCTTTTTTTAATGGCATATCAACCTTTGTAGGTTATTTAATGCCAAAGCCATTCTCTTAGAAGAACAGTAGTGGTACTATTGAACCCATAGCTGGGAGGATAAGGGGGTTTATACCTTTCCCAAGGGTATTTGCCCGAAAGTGAACGTAATAGCACGACTGGAGTACGAACTCGCTTACTACGATTTCACAGTCTGTCACTTTAACCATTACACCACGAGAACACCCCCTAAGAGAACTTTTCGCGATCGAGTTAGAGAATATTGATACGCTTTCTATGGAGGTGAGACTATTTACTTTCAAATGTGTTCGATTAACATGAATTATGATTGATTGCTGTAGGTACTCGTAAGCTTTTTTTCAGTTCAGGTAGAAACTATTTTTAATTGCATTTCGGTGCTGCTAGTCCTATTTCTTCCCAACATTTTATACATAAAAAATTTACTAAAGTCAGAATCGTGAATTTAAATAAGAAGGACTTTTTCTCTGAATATATTTCATTCACAATATTTACTCAAGACGATTGAAATTCAAAAACTCACATAGCAAAATCACAAAATAAAAATATTTGGCACTGATCATATATATATAGTTATCTAACGAGCGTCCCACTAACGCACGGATATGGCACAAGGCTGTCTTTAATGGTTCGAGGCGCAGGGCTGTTGTCCAGACACGTTCGGCAGGCACAAAAAAGCCTTAGGCTCTGTCAGCATTCCTACAAAGGAGCACCTCAGGCGCCAAGCAAAAACCTAGCCCCACCGAGGTGGGTTAGAGCCTTGGGAGATGGCCTCCTGAGGCTCGATGAATGGGTCAGTTTCGCCTGTGAGACTCGACTATTGGGCCAACCTTGCAGTTGCTTCTATTAGTCTCGACCAAACATCTATCTATCTATCTATCTATCTATCTATCTATATATATATATATATATATATATATATATATATATATATATACGGGTAGGCAAATGAATAATAAATGAATAAATGAGATTGTTTGGCAACTTTTTTAAGGTATCACTTTCGTAGGTAAGATTTGAGATTTTTGATATTTGTTTTTCTCATATATTTATTTATTTATGCATATTGAATATATAATGATATTGCCCAGTCAGCTGTTGCTAAAGAATACACCGACTACCTCTTTGCAGGGGGGTAAGACCCCCTCCCCAATGAGTGTTCTGGATATGACTGAAAACAATCTGATGGTGCGGTTCCAGAAATGCTGGAGGTTGGAAATGCGGGTTACCTCTTCATTGCTATAGCTCCCAGTTTTCTATGGTCCGGAGTGGTAGCATCTGATAAGGTCCTATCGATGGGCCAACTAGAACTAAATTGTGAACTTATACTAAACAGAAATGTTTGAAAGAGGACTGTTTTAATATGTAAACTGCGTAGTTATGCTAAACTGAGTTGTTTGAAATAAAACAGTTTTTACATTTAACGGAGTGTATTACCCAGTGGGCTGGCTTGGTATAATAGACCGACAGCTTCTTTGGAGAAGGGTAAGATTCCACCAATGTGTGTCCTGGATATGACTCCAAATAATCTGGTGGCTAGGTTCCAGTAATGCTGGAGCTTTGAGAAATACGGAATAACCTTTCATTGCCTTCGCTCCCAGGTCCTCTCTAGCCCGAAATGTTTGCACCAAATTGGGTCCTATCTATGGGTGTTATTTGTTGCTGCCTCCTACCAGACACGACTTGACACTGGGTCCTATCTATGGGTCAAACAGAACTAAACAGTGTACTTATGCTAAATTTAATTTATAGAAATAGAACTGCTTTTGACTTTTAAACAGTGTACTTATGCTAAACTGAATTGTTAGAAATAGAACTGTTTTGACATTTAAACTCTGAGTTTATGTTAAACTGATTTGTTTGAAACAGAACTGTTTTTTTGGCATTGTAATTGTACTTGTGCTCAACTAAATTGTTTGATATAGAACAGTTTTGATATTTAACTGTGTATAAACAAAAATTATACTCATACTAGACTGAATTATTCAAAACAGAACTGTTTATATGCATAGAAATGGATTTGGCATCAATAAGCTATAATGGTTGATATGCCATAAAACCCAACTAAACCAACATCTATAATAATAAAATATCATCTGTCTAAATTAAAAATATCACCGAAGAAAAAATGTACTCAAATTAATGAAAAAATAAAACATGATTATATGAAATGGAATGCAATATCAAAAGTTTTTGATATCTTGAAAAGTGAAAACGTACAGAAGCCCTCATCCCCAGTTTCAATTTCGAAAACCTCTTCTGCGATAAGAAAAATGGGCTCTGATTGTCTAAAAGCTACCATGAAAACAAATGACCAATAAATAGAATTTACTGTTTTCAGATACAGAAAGAAACCCTAAAATTTGGACCAAAAAGCATTTGTTTCAAAAAAAATAATAATATCAATAATTAAGAGTTAAGCAAAAAATAAAGAATAAAACTTTAAACATTCTGCTAAATTTTGTGTCTGTAACCTATTTTTCTATAAGTATTGTTTGATTTTTAAATCTCTTTATAGTTTGTATCTAATTTATTGGCTTGTTTGTATTTAATTTATTGGTTTCTAATTTATATTTAATTGTTATATTTATTAATCATTAACTGCTAATTTGTTTGTCTGTTTATTTGATTATTGTTTGTTTCCTAATTCATAATTCCGTTGTTGCTGTATTTGAGTAATAATCGCTTAATGATTGCAAAGTTGGAAATAATTATTAAAATTGAAATAAAAACATGCAAATTAAAACAATGCTGATAAGTATTTATCTAAAATGGTTTTCAAATTTGAAACAATTAAAATTGTGAACGAATTTCTGTCTTAAAATTTTCTATTTGTAACCTACTTATCTTTAAGTATTATATTTGAATTTTAAATCTCTTTATTTTTTGTATCAAATTTATTTGATTGTTTTTATCTAATTTTATAGTTTTTTATTTATAGATTATTTATTATTTACTTGCTATTTGTTTGTTTATTTATTTAATTATTGTTTGTTAGTTCTCTAATTCATAATTCAATTGTTGATATGTAGTGTATAAGAATAATAATCACTTATTAATAACGATATTGTGACTTTACAGAATAATTATTGAAATTGAAATTTTAAAAAAAAAACATGCGAATTAAATAAATGCTTATTATGATTTTTAAAAATGTTTTCAAATTTGTGATGAATAAAGTAAACGAATTTTAGTTTTGAAAATCTACTAAAATGTAACATGATGTTTAGTTTATTTACTTGAATGTGAGCATTCAGCAACATTTTTTTTTTTGTGCCAATTATTTATTTAAAAAACTGATATAAAAAGTTCTGTATAAAATCCAACGCAGTTTCGTTCTTTTTTTAAATATATTTTTGAAAAGTTTTCAATACCCGTTTTTTCTTACTATAATGCTTTACATTATAATTCATGTCTGTGTCACTAAACTCGTGGACTACTTTTGTGACGTCACGTCACAATCGAACAGGCGTTCTATATTTCGCTGTTTACGGTCTTCTCCTTAAAACATTGAGATTAACGTTTTTTTACTATGTCTTTTGTGACACCACCTCGGGTTCTGAGCAATAGACACAGTGTGAGGTCACACAGTGCAGTGAACAGGCATATATAATGCAGAGCCGTGCCATGAGGTCACCCTCTCTGTCTATCTCTCTCTCTCTCTCTCTATATATATATATATACACATTTTTCTCTCTTTTTCATATTGTTATATAAAAATATTATTAATTTTTCATTCTGAATTTCTTTTTCGTCTCTGTCATGTCATGTGTTGTTTTTTCTATCTGATCATTTTACAGACTGGGTTCTTCAGCCTTGGTTAGGCAACTACTCTAGGAGAATGAAAACTCTTAATTCAAACCTGTTAAACTTCCCTTAAAAATTGACCTTGTGTCATATCCTGCCTGAGCGGAGGGGTTGGTAAATAGGATCTGATCATTTTACATTTTCTTTTATATATTCATTATATCTTTAATTTTTTAAAATCATTAGACTTTTTATTTTTAAATTTTAATTGCTGATTCCCAACATTTAAGTTCAATCCCTGGCCGACTCATACTAAAGACTTAGAAATGGTACTTGATGCTTCCTAGCTTTACACACTGCATTACAAGGTACAGATCAAGAGTAAAGTGAAGCAATCCAAGGAAACGAGTTGCTCCCCCACTACTCCTTGGTGTAGCATCTCTTGAAAAGGGAGCCTTCAGGTCACTTTTGACTATGTTCATCAACTTTACATATATATATATATATATATATATATATATATATATATATATATACACGTAAAGTTGATTAACAACAACACATAAACGAAATCCTAACGATTTTTATCGTATTTTCGATTTTCAATTCATTCATTCTTCTTAACTACCTGATGAATATTGTTTTATGAATTTTAAAAACTTTTATAAACTTCATGAAACCTAAGGTCGCGGAATATTTTCCATGGATTGAATATATATATATATATATATATATATATATATATATATATATATATATATTATCATTATAATAATAGCTCTATCCTAGATATTGAGCACTCTTAATATTATATTGCACTTGGTTCGACACATAACCGCAAAGTGATTTACTGACGACCAACACTCTCATAATATATATATATATATATATATATATATATATATATATATATATATATATATATATATATTTATATATATATGTATATATATATAATTTTAGGGTTATGACCGTTTAAAATTTAAAAAATGCGGTGATCATGTACAAAAATGCTGAGTTTTATCACGCACTTTTCAATTATAAAAGGAAATAAAACGTTAAATACTCACGACACAACGTTTTCCGTGACCGAGGTTTAGGTTAGCTTGAATGAGAAGTAGCAATACGAGCTCAACGGGAGAAAGGTCATATGAAAAAATCCATAGAATTTTTAGCTTATTCAAACTATTTCATCGTCAAAAATATCATGATTATATATATATATATATATATATATATATACATTATCATTATAATAATAGCTCTATCCTAGATATTGAGCACTCTTAATATTATATTGCACTTGGTTCGACACATAACCGCAAAGTGATTTACTGACGACCAACACTCTCATAATATATATATATATATATATATATAATGAGACGATATTTTTATCTATAATTCTTAACAATAAGATAAATAGTACCCCTACTGTCCTAATAAAAAGATAGGTCTTGCATTGAATAAGCCGTGAAGATTGATATACCATTAAACATCTTAAGCAAAAGACTTAACATCATATATAGATATAACGCATAAAAATTGACCTTGTAACGCATCCTACCTGTATGAAGAGGTCATATATATATATATATATATATATATATATATATTAACTATGTAAAGAAAGCTAAAACTTATTATCGGAAATTTTAAATTATCTGGTGTTGAACTTCCTTTAAATCACAGTAATCAAGAAAAATTTATATATACTGCCGTGTATATGTGTGTGTAAGATAGATAGATAGATAGATAGATAGAGAGAGAGAGAGAGAGAGAATATATATATATATATATATATATATATATATATATATATGTATATGTATATATATATATTTCCTTCGAATCCCAAATAAGATAATATCGGGCTCTTTTCCATATTCTATTCATTTATTCAAATCATTTTCCTCCGTAAATCACCAATTTCACCCGCTTTCTTTATATTTCTTGTTGTACATTTCAAAGCACTTCTTCCTCTTGTTCTCCGGCCTATTGTATAGTTTTCGAATAAACTCCATGTCTCAAGGTTTTTTCTTTTATCCCTATGTAGTACAGAGGGCGGTTACCTTTGAATTCCTTTTAACTTCCCTGCAGTACCGCGCTATCTTAGCAGGGTTCAGAGTCCAGATAAAACTGGTGAACATTGGACTTCAAACGAAAAAGCGTCCGTAGTATCTTCCTATTTTCCTAGTGGCCGAAACCATCGGCGTCATGAAACGCGACGTTTTTATACTGATAAATGGACACGAAAAGCTGGTAGCGAAATGCTGAACAGCCAAATCGTTATTTTATGCGTTAAAAATGACGAGCAAATTTCTTAGGCTTTAAATCTTTTTACCTTATTTCTTCTGGATTGCCTTGCCACACACACACACACACACACACACACGTATAAATAAATAAATAAATATATATATATATATATATATATATATATATATATATTTTAGATATATATATTTAATTCATGGAATTTAGACTGCACTTGGTTCGACACAAACCCACAAAGTGATTTAGTGACGACCAACACTGTTATAATATAAATATATATATATATATATATAAATATATATATGGTGAAAGAAAGAGCACATACACATAGTCACAGACACACACCTATACACACACATACGTGTGAGCGCTCGTTTGTGTGTGTTTGTTTTTACTTTAATGAAATTTTGACTTTTTCTTTCGTTTATATGATTGTTTTTTGTTTGTTTGTTTGTTTGTTTGTTGGTTGGTTCTATGGTCAATCAAAACTGTTTACTTTATTTAATACAGGTCAGCAATTTTTGCATACATTTTTTTCAGTTTCACGTAATATTTTCTCTAACTTCAGTCATTTGGTTTGCACGCATCTAAATTGGATGTGATTTTAAGCGAATTATTTGTTGGTAATTTCATTTTTAAATGATGTTAGAACTATTTTTCGCACACCAGTATTGCTATTGTTTCTACTCAGTTTTATGGTTTCAATTATTGCTACCCAACTCCAACTTTTCGATTCAACATTAATCATTTGTTTGCTGATAGCAAAATAGTTACTAGTATAGCAATTTAACACTAATTATTTTACTATTCATTCATTTGTACACATTCAAATGGTTGCAAGTACTGCTATGTATCACTAACAACTCATTTAAACATAAGGCATTAGTTTACACACAGTTAAATCGTCAAAGATTTCTATTTCTAACAGTTCGATTTAACGTAAATCATTTGTTTGCTCACAGGTTAAATGTCAAGTGGCAGTCAATTGTCGATTGAGATGTGTTGAGGTCAAGAGATAATTCTCTAGTAGTTTTGCGCAGATTGCATTCAACCTATTCTTTTAAAGCAACCTTAGGTGTTCAGTTTCATACCAATATTAAATTTCTGCAATAAAGGAAAGAGACAAACGGCTGATTCACAATTTTCTTAAAAAAATGGCTTGCATATAACTTCTAATGAAGACAAAGTTTTTCATCATTTTCTTTGATTTGTCTGGTAGAAAGTTGGCCGGATTATCGTTAATCTTTCGTGAAATATTTCACTATATTAAAGGCGCAAATACAGTTTGTACTTTACCTTCAACAGAAGTTTACTCGCTCTCCAGCAAAAAAAAAAAAAAAAAAAAAAAATTCCAACAACAGTCCTTTTTTTTCTTTTTCGATCATTCATTGTAAGATGACCAAAAGTACTTGTAAATACAACTGATAGTTAGTAAAATCAACATAGTATTAGGTTATGTCTCAGACTGTCACAGGGTACGGTTTCTTTGTTAAATGGCGTATCAACCTTTAATATATTAAAGCTAGGATTGACACAAGGTCAATTTTTTTTGTGGAGAACTGGGTTTGAATTAAGAATTTGACTTCTCATAGGTTAATAGCCCAAACAAAAGACAGTCTACCCTACTATCTACTCATAGATAAAGAAAGAAGAGATGGATTCATACCTTTCTCAAGGGCATAAGCGCAAACTCAAGCGTTAACACCTTCATCCGATTTCATTTCCTGTTTATCAAAATATATTCATGGATAAAAACAAACCTTTTAAGTCTATAAGAGCTTTTTACCCGTCAAATTTCTCGGGGAACTTCTCGTGACGTTGTGGATAACATTTTAGGTTTTGACATCGTATTTAGCGAGTTCGAAATCCATTCATGCTATTAGTTTGGTTGGTAATTTGTTTGTTATGTTTTACGGCGTATCAACCCCTTTCGGGTCATTTAAGGCCGAATGAAATCCTTTTGATAAAAGTTTCCAACAATTAAGTTTTTTTTTTGTTTACACACAATTAAATGTAAGTTGTTGGCGACCGTAGTCGAGGGTGACCAGAAGGCTCCCTTTTCAATAGCTACGACATCGAGGTGTAGGAGAGGGCGCTACTCCTTTCCCTAGAATGCTCCACTTTACCCTTGATACATAACTTATATAGCTGAGTGTTAAGCAAGTAGGTATCAAGTACCATTGTAAAAGTATTTGGTATGACTCGACCTGGGATTGAACCGAGGTCTCCCGGACCATTGGCGAACACTCTACCCACTATGCCAATGTAAAAATACTTAATTTCAACCAATTCAGTTTAGCATAATTATCCAGTTTAGTTCAATCCGACCCATAGATAGGACTCCATCAGGTGCCACCACTCCAGGTCAGAGTAAACCTGGGAGCGATGGCAATGGAGGGGTACTCCATATTCCCCAAAGCTCCAGAGTTATTGAAGCCTCGTCATCATATTGTTTAGTGTCATATTTAGGACACTCGTTGGGGGAGTCTTACCCTTCTGCAGAGATGCATTCAGTGTATTCTTCAACCGTAGCTGACTGGGCTATATGCTATTACGTTCATTTTCAATAGGGAAAGGTGTGGACAGCTATGGGTTAAATAGTACTACTACAGTTCCTCTACAAGGATAGCTTTGGTATTGAATAACACAAAAAGGTTGATATGCTATTAAACAAAGAAACCGTTATCCATAAGAAAACATTTTCTTAATATAAAATCGCTAAAATTGTAGCATGAAGAGTGAGAAATAGGGAAAAAATACTTATTACACATTTACTCGCTGTCGCAGTGTGCAAATCCTGCTTTCTGGTTTTGTGCACATAAGGACGCTGCGTGCGTGGGTTTTTATACATGCGGGCGTGTACCTCAGCGTGTATGTTTTTCAGTGTACCTTTCGTACATTTAAGCATAAAAATGGACGAATGTTAAGATGTAGAAAGTACAAGGTGACAAAAGGGACACAAGCAACAATCTCTGATACCGAATCCAAATCCAAATCACTGGCAAATTTACTCTGTTCTAGTAAGCCTGTCTCACTGAACTTTTAAGACATCTTTTGAAATAAATAGCTCTTTTAGGGAGGTAGCTCCATGAGTGTTTTCTTCTTCGATTGGCAGCTACAGATTACTACTTCGTTGTCTTGGAAATGATCGGCAATACATGATTATGCCTCCTCTATTAACTTTTCGATCACTTCTCGCAACCGGGAAAGTATGTGAAGCAAGCTGTTTTCTCATTTTCAACGCATCAGTCAGATTTTTGAGCCTTTCACAATTTGACATTGACTGCCATTGGTAAGTGTTTTCCTATATATATATATATATATATATATAGGGAAACACTTACCAACGGCATATATATATATATATATATATATATATATATATATATATATATATATTAGAGAAATATGGATATTAATCAGATAGTATTTGAATATAAAATATGGAAAATATATAGATGATGTATTTATCTATGTATATATTAATAATATGCCAACGTAAACAATTTCATTTTCTTTTTTTAAAGCTATCTTCATGGTGAAACTAATATACGTCATATCCCAAAAAGTTTGTTCGAATATATATTTTGGATGCGACAAAATATATTATATTAGTATCATTCTGCAGATGGTTTAAGAGAAAACTGAAAGTTAAGCATCAGCATATTATTCATATAAAGATACATACATCCTCTGAATATTTTTTCTGTTTGTTTTATTATATATATATATATGTGTGTGTGTGTGTGTGTGTATATATATATATATATATATATGTGTGTGTGTGTGTGTGTGTATATATATATATTATGTCATCCGTCGGTCAAATAAGACTATGGATTTGCGCCTGGATTTTAGTACATAACTTGTTGTAGATTTTGTATTGTAGACTGACCCATGTTTTAGGTAATCGTTCTGTATGATGTTAGTGTCATATTAAAGAAGGAAATCTATCAGAATAATATAGAGAACGAGTTCAGAACGTCATTAAACACAATGTCGAACGCTCTTAGGAACTCAATAAGGCAAGTTACTATGCTAGATTTTTAATGGGCTTGAATTCAGTGTTTTCCTTCTACCAGATCGGTTGCCCTATCTACTCTATTTTGGTAGTATGTCCCGCCAACCGGACGAGAGTGGCAAGAGGCCTTTTTTAAGGTATGTCCAAGCGCAGAGAGGCTCTTAAAATGCCTCGTGCCCGGTTGTTATTCCCCTAAAAGGGGCGTCTCCGGCGCCAGGCAATAAACCTAGTCCCACCGAGGAGGATTAGACCCTGGAGGTCGATTCTCCTGAGGCTTGAGGAAAGCAGGTCTAAGTGCGCATGATATGAATACGGCTTTCCGACACATATGTCAGGAAGCTTAAACAATTACTACCAAGACAAAACACACCCAACCTGATCAGCGTACGGGCAAACATGCCCGGCCGATGTGCGACCCGGATCAGTGCACCAGCAGACACGGCCAACGTGGTGAAAGTATTTGTGTGAGCAGACAAAGAGCAATGTCGTACTATTATATAACTGAACGGTTCATAGAAAATTGAAATTAAATAGATGAATAGATAAAGTTGTCTCCAAATAGCCATGCCAAAGCACTCATGGTAATTAAAAATCACTAGAGAAAAACTCTGGGGATTCGAAACCTTCTGTGCAGGTGTGGAACCACCGTAAACTAATATGTGTCTTACCCTGACAAAACAGGCGGAAGGGAGGAGACGACTGGTGTTTTTTTTTTTTTTTGTTTTTTTTTAAATTTTTTAAAACTTTTTATTTTTTGCTGTGAACAACAATACGTGATGGGGTAAAGACATACAGTTGAACAAGAGCACCGAATATGTGATGTGGCGAAAGTTTGCTTGCAGCATTTTTAGAGGATCCTTTTCAAGAGGAGTGGAGTGGCTTAGACTAGACGCGATCCAGCAAACAAGCACGTTAGAGCAAGGAAAACGATTAGTCTGTTGTGTCTGCTCTTTTTTCTCACCAGGATATGTTGCTTTTCTTTGTCTTGATGAAGCGGTCGTCTCGGTGTCAACTCTTTCTTTCTCCCGGAAGCTTCTAACAAGTAGTTTTAATGAATAAACTTTTTGGTTGTTAAACAGTTTCTTGCATTCGTCAACTTTTATCACAGCAGGGTCACAATGGGCTCCATGGAGGTACGAATGGTCTCTTTGATACCGCAATAGTGGAGTACTACACTATGGCCGCAGCAGAATTCGTTTTATTGTACACCCATCAAACTCATTCGGAAAATGTTTTTGCAGAAATTATTCTTTTGTCATTAGATCTACAGTGTGGAACGATAAAATTGCCGTCCTAAAGAAAACATCACTACAGCTTTATTTTAAAACTTTTATTGAAAAAATCAATTCAGGTAACTTGATTATGTAGTAGAGCTGACATCTATTCAATGTAGTAACCTTCAGCTTCAATCACCGCCTCGATACGGATCCGGAACAGGGAGCATACCTTTTCCTCAAGCGCCGGCGGGAGCTCGGCGAATACTCGGCGGATGGCAGCGATCAGGCAGGCTTTGGTGTTGTGGGAGGTCATGTTGATGATGTTCTCGACGTATGACTAAACGAAGTAGTCCAAGAAGTTCAGGTCTGGGGAAGAGGGGGCCAGTGAGAGAAGGGTACAAAGTCGTAGCACTCCTTCTGAAGCCAAGTCTGGGTCTCTTTGGACTTGTGGGCCGGCGCTGAGTCCTGCTGCCACACCCAGGGTCTCCGTATATATATAGAAATATATACTCAGAAAGTCTCTCTGTCTCAGTGTCTCTGTTTCTGTTTCTCTCTATATATATACATCAACATGTGTATATGTTGTGTCAATACTACAGTATGGATGCACCCATGAGACGCTGTTAGTGTGTAGAGAAAAAGCTTGACGACAATTGCACAAGAATGCTAATGGGTATATTAAAAAAACCTGGAAGCAGCATCCCACAAAACAGCAGCTGTACGGCCACCTCCAACCATTTCAAAGGCCATCCAAATTGGACGAACAAGACATGCGGGTCACTGCTGGAAGAGCAAGGATGAAGTTATAAGCGACATTCTCCAATAGACCCCTTCAGACGGACACGCAATGTAAGACGACCAGCCAGAACTTATCTGTAACATTTCAGTACAGACAAAGGATGTAGCCTGTAAGACATGCTGGAAGCGATGGATGATAGAGACAGACGGTGAGGGAGATTTAGGGAAATCCATGCTTGCAACCAGACATGATGATAATGATAATATATTCAAATATACTCAGAAAGAGAGAGGATTAGTTTTTAACTTAAATAACCACAACCTTCGTACACTTATATTCAGAAAAGCAGTAAAGCGCAAAGAAGCCATCAAACAGCGCAATAAAGGCATAAAACACATATAAAACTAATTTTATGAGGATTTTCATGGGAAGTAACGTTTGTGTTGACAATTTGTCAAGAGCCTGTTTGTTTGGAAATGCAATTAGTCATTATTTGCAGACAATCAGGTTTTATTTAGTGATAATTTATTAACTTGTTCTGCGTGGATTTATTTGTCAAGCTGCAAACTTGTGTCTAAAAAAAAAAAAAAAAAAAAGAGACTCAAACAAGAATTATACCAATCAGTAACGATTAAGTTTAAGTCTCAACGATTCCTATTTGAAAAAAAAATTTAAATGATGATTCAAATATTTGCATGTTACAGAAATTAATAATACCACGTCATAAGTTTTAATGGACAGGATGTTTGTTTCCTTCATTTAATGGTATGTCAAACTTAGTGGTTAATTCAATACGAAATCGAACTTGGAGAAGAACAGAAATGGCACGATTTCACCCATTGGTTGTGGGATAATATGGTTCGAACATTTTACACTTCAATTACGCTATGACGTTCACTATCTAACGCCAAGTCAGCGGATAGTGGGAACGATTCTATTTCGGAGTTTCTATCTACAATATCCATGTAATTCAAAGTCCAAAAGAGAGCTCAATATAAAATAATGATAAAATAAATTACCGAGCAAATAATTTCACTAAAAGAAAAAAAACCTTTAAAAATTACTCATATGAGTATTTTTTAAAAAGTTTTTCTTTTATGCGACGGGAGGGAAGCATGTAAAGAGTCATCTGACGAGACGGAGAGAAAAGCAATAATATTCTCAGCCGAAATAAATTTATTATGACGACTTAACCGAGTTTGAGTCTCCATTAAATTGTACTATATATATATATATATATATATATATGAAATAAAACATAAAGTGCCATATTTAAATTCATGTAAGTACCTATTTATATATATATGTATATAGTTTGCTTAGTAGATAGAATGTTCGCCAATGGCCCGGGAGACAAGGGTTCAGTCCCAGGTGGCGTCATACCAAAGACTTAAAAAATGGTACTGGATATCTCTTTGCTTAACACTCAGCATTATAGGGTATGTATCAAAAGAAAAAGTGGAGAAATCCGGGGGAAGGAGTAGTACCCTCCACTACACCTCGGTGTAGTAGGTATTGAAAAGGGAAAGTTTGGGTTACCCTCGACTACGGTCAACTTTATGATTAAATGATAAATACACATGTTTTTATAATTCTATTAGGATCCCTTCAAGGTTCCTGACAAGTGCTTTGGTTTTAGTTTGGAATTGTAGATGAATTTACCGAAATTGTTTCGAGCGGTTTCAGATTCTTTACAGGACATTATCAGGAGTTTTACAAATTTTTAAAAAGTTTTTTTTTTTAAAATTATTAAAAACTTTACATAAAATTACTGTTGGATTAAACCGAGATTCTAATGGGATCAACAACGGAAAGATAATATTTTATGAAATAAAAAAATTCCAATTATGGACCGTTTAAAGAATTTTAGTTGATGTTTAGGAGTGAATTTATTATATATATATATATATATATATATATATATATATATATATATATATATATATATCCAGATCAAAATAATCTTCAGTGTAAAAGAGTCTTCCATATAAAAGGTGGTTTTCTTTCATTCTTTAGCCCTCCTTCTCCAAGGCATTCATTCTCGTTTAACATATTTTACTTATTGTCCTAAAATAGTTTTTTTTTTTTTTTTTTTGTTCATTTTTATCATAATTTTTTTAATTTTTTTTATTCAAGTTCTGTCCGACAGATACGACTCCCAAAATACATAAATAAGCCTAATTGTTATAGTGAATGAAACCCTTCTATAAAACAGTCAAATAGCAGAGATACATTTCCGCTCATCATCAAAAGACATCTTCGGCACCCATCATTAAGGGGACGACGCAAAGTCGGCCCTAAACACTGACCAGGAAAAGTCGAGTAAATCCGCAGCGTGAACTACTAACCTTTACAAAGGTTTCTTTCTCGTCCCCTTACTTAAAAAAGAAAAAAAAAATACAGACAGCAACACGACAGCCGACACCTCTATATCTTATCTTACCTTCTCCCATGCCTTGTAAATCTTAAATCATACCGAACGCTTTCCTTTTCTTCTTTGACCTTTTCCTTATTTTTTCTTTCTTTAATGCTGTTGATCGATGTATTTTTCCATCCTGCTAGCTCTTTCTGAATCTTTTGTCCGCTCAACCGTCTTACCTGGCATATTTCCCGATTTTCTTTTAATATTTTCTGTCGCTGACTAAATGAAGCTTATGCCCTTTCAACTGGCATTAGAATACGCTGATTCTATACTGTTGTTGGGTAAAACCGACCCACACTTAGCAACATCAGATGGTGAGGCTCTAGTTCTGGAAACCAGAAATTAATCCAGATTCACTCTGAACATCTAACGGTACAATTTTTAAAGACATGCAGTTAGTACACGACATGCCTATAACAGTATTTTTATAACCCATCACACGTACACACACACACACACACACACACACACACACACACACACACACACACACACACACACACATATATATATATATATATGGAGAAAATTGAAAAAGTAATCCAAGAGTAATGGATTTATTACGAAGGAAGATCGACGTTAAAAAGTTACGTTTTTTATGAACCTTCATCAAGACATTAAAACGGTGAAACAAGTTTGATTGAAAAACGATGAACGTTTAATAAAATACGATATCAGGAAAAGAATAATATATACAAAAAGAATGATCATATAATTGTATAATCAACGTTGGATATTCTTCGTAATAAATTCATCAATTTTGGATTACATTGTTTTTCTGTTTTCTCCATACTGTCGGATTCCTTTCCATTGCTTACTTACTCTCTCTCTCTCTCTCTCTCTCTCACACACACACACACACACATATATATATATATATATATATATATATATATATATCTGTGTGTGTATGTGTATATATATATATATATATATATATATACAGTGTGTGTATATATATATATATATATATATATATATATATATATATATATATACAGAAAACTTAAAAGAACCAGAAACTACCGACAAGGTTTATATATATATATTTCAACGGTAAAAAAAGTAAATATATTAAAATGAATAGGTTTGCAAAAGTAATATTAATGTGGCATTTTAGGTTTTAGTTTATTTAAGTATGTTCTACTCGTATTTCATACTTTTTCATCTTCTTCAAGGGCTGAAACACGCGTAGTGCATAGTTAAATGAAATAAAATCTTAAGAGATACTTTCAACTTTTTTCAGATCTATCCCTTTTAAAATAGAAATATACGCACACACACGCATATGTATATATATACAAGTATATTGCGGCCCTATCTATTTCAATATACACCCCCACTCAAACTTATATATATATATATATATATATACGGATACAAACACACACATGCAATGGCTATCCAATTGGCAGAGAGAGCGGGGTTCAATCTCCAAGACACAAAAAATGGTACTTGATGCCTCCTTGTTTAATACTTAGCATTATAAGGTACATATCAAGGGTAAAGTGGAGTAATTCAGTGAAAGGAGTAGTGGCCTCCCCTACATTGGCCCAGCGGTTAGAGTGTTCGCCAATGGACCGGGAGACCTGGGTTCAATCCCAGGTCGAGTCATACCAAAGACTTTAAAAATCGAACTTGATACCACCTTGCTTAACACTCAGCATTATAAGGTACGGTTCAAGGGTAAAGTGGAGCAATCCAGGGAATGGAGTAGCGCCCTCCCCTACACCTTGGTGTAGTAGCTATCGAAAAGGGAGCCTTCGGATCACCCTCGACTATGGTCGCTAACTTTTATATATGTATATATCGTCACACACGCACACACACACACACACACACACACACATATATATATACGAGGATCATTAAATAAGTTGCCAGGTCGTACCGTTCCAACAACTTCTGGAAAGCCCCATGGAAATCCTCTTGTGTGAACATGTCAATGACCTTCGTCACAGCCTCTTTCATCTCCTCACTTATCTCAAAACGACAGCCTCTGAGCTTAGGGAATAACCAAAAGTCACTGGGTGCAAGGTCTGGACTAGAGGAAGGGTGAGGAACTGTTTTGATACCCATCTTCGTCAAATAGACTGTGACAAGGATGGAGTTGTGGACTCGAGCATTGTCCTGCTGGAAATGTCACTGACCCGATTTGAATAGTGCTGGCCTCTTCAGACGGAATATCTTCCTGAACTCCCTTAAAACCTCAACATAGTAACCCAAACCCTAGCCCTTTGGCCGATCAACTCTGGCAAATTGACTTCCTTACTCCTCCCACACCTCTCATCATCCCTCACAGATTAACTGCCGTCCTTGATTCTCTTATGCCACACAAAAACTGATGCTCGATTCATGCAAGATGCTCCAAAAGCAGTTTAAAGCATTCCATACGTTTCTGTGGCATTTTTTCCAGGTTTAAAACACAATTTTATTGCATATCGTTCTTCTAAAGTGTCCTCAAATCCAGATTGCATTTTTGAAATTCACCAGCTGTGACAATCAGGCTTTAGTTGGGTGTATTCCATTTCCTACTGTAGCTGTTCATTTGAACCTGAAATCATAAAAATTGGCCAGTCAGCAATAACGTATTGAATTTTCAAGAGTCTACGATAATTTTAAATGCCTGTACAAAAAAAAAAAAAAAAAATTCTGGAACCTTATTGAAAGCACCACGTATTTATATATATTGGTAGTACCTGATAGTGTTCCATCTATGGTTCAAATAGATCTGCAGCAAATTATTTGTATTAGAAATAATCTATTCTAAATAAATCTGCAAAAACCCTTAAAAGACAATTTAAAAATGTAACTATTAACGTACAGTGATTCGATCTATGCATTTAATAACCTTATTTAATTACCAGAAGTATGGGGAAGAAGGAAACACTATCTCAATAACCACCAAAACTACCTCATTAATTTCTGACCCAACATGCCATCAACGTTTATTTTATCTTTTTTTTTTCAACTTTGTTTTAACGTTCGAAACTAGGCTACTGAATGCTCCCTTAATTCACCAGGAAATAGTTAAAAAATACTTGAAATTAGCACGGTAGGGTAGCCAAAATATTGATTCAACAATAATCTTCTGTTCACATGTAACATAGTAGTTATACTTTCAAATATTTTTTTGCTGTGTTTATGTGGTGG
Organism: Sepioteuthis lessoniana; assembly: GCA_963585895.1. NCBI lineage: Eukaryota > Metazoa > Mollusca > Cephalopoda > Myopsida > Loliginidae > Sepioteuthis > Sepioteuthis lessoniana. Next base: position 70,093,326 of record OY757916.1, on the reverse strand, counting down.
TGGGGTACATATGTATCTTATATTATATATATTTTTTTTTGATTCACTGGCAAGATCCTATTATTTGTTAATCTTTTTGCCTTATTTCATTTTCAATCAGTAGTCAACTGGTATGGCAGAATCTAATTGATGACATTTATTTTTATCAATTAACACCAAGACTGGTCTTCTGGTTGGGAATCCAGTCGTATCTCAAAATACCTGAGATTTTTATGTGTCTCATTTTATTATCATTATTTACTCATTAGAGTTTTTTCACATCAGTGTTAGCTATGGATTTTCACTGGTGTTTGAGTGACAGAAAGTCTCCTCGAGTCTCCAGGACTCTTCTCAGTATTCTGGCCGTTCTCATTAATGATGTAGTTTGGATGGTCTCCACTCGTCCTCCAACTTCCAAGTTATCCAGTCCCTTTTACAATCCTTTTGTTACTGTACCAAAAGCACCAATCACAATTGGTATAATTGTCACCTTCATGTACCATAGTTTCTTCAATTCACTAGTAAGGTCCAGGTACTTATCTTTCTTTTCATATTCTTTCAGTTTTATTCTGTGGTCAGCCGGAACAGCTAAGTCGACAATTTTGTAAATCTTATTTCATCTTATTTTTATTTCTATTTTTATTTTTTGTTGGTTATTATTAGGCATGCTCTTCTGGCTGTGATTCGGTGATCAGTCTATATGTCAAAGTCCTATAGGAGTTTATGTGTCATTTTCTAAGATAGATGCAGGGTTATGCATAAACCATTTGTTCATATGGTCAAATCTAAATTCCTTGCACATCTCCCAGTGAATCACCTTGCTCACCCAGTCGTGTCTGGTCTTATACTCTTTCTGGGCTAATTTGCTGCATTTGCTTATTATGTGATTGATGGTTTCTATTATTATTATTATTATTTACTCATTAGAGTTTTTCACATCAGCGAAAGCTGATGGTATTTCACTGGAGATTGAGTGACAGCAAGTCTCCTCAAGTCTCCAGTACTCTTCTCAGTATTTTTGCCGTTTCCAATAATGCTGTTGTTTGGATGGTCTCCACTCGGGCGGCAACTTCTAAATCTTCCAGGCCCTTTAATAACCCTTTAGTTACCGAGCCAAAGGCACTAATCACAATTGGTATAATTGTCACCTTCATGTTCCATAGTTTTTTCAATTCTCTAGCAAGGTCAAAGTACTTATCTCTCTTTTCCCATTCTTTCAGTTTTATTTTGTGGTCTGCCGGGACATGGTGTGATTGTATACATACATGTGTTAAACAAAAATGTTTAGCATTTACCCCATTTGCATTTTATCTACGAATACTAGGACCCTTTACATGAAGTTTTCGTGAAAGTAATGTGACCCTTCGATATAACTCTCGAGAGCCAGACTACTTCGTAACTCTTGCTACCAGGAAATAAAAATTAATGCCAACAAAGACGAGAAAAAGTTATATGGAGAAGGTACCGCGTTTAGTGTAACGGTTATCATTGGAAGAAAAAAGAATTAGTGGCTAAAGTTCAATTTCTGGACGAGACTGCTCATTCTACGAAAGACAAGAATCCATCTAACCACCTCGCTATGGCTATATAATAGGGCAGGCTAAGTTTAAACTTGGTAGGCAAAAAATTATAGGAGAAGTAAACCTCTGAATTCGAAGCGGCAGTACCCCGCTTTATAGTATGTTATATAATTGCGGAAGGATTTTTTTTATATTATCATTTTTCGTTGGTTATATCTTATCTTTCGGTTTAGTTAGGCTTAGAACTATTCGGCTGAGTGCACGGGTAGGGGCACACATTGAACGCAATTGTTCCCGCTCGCGCGGGAAGGATGTGACAATCACAGATGTCATAATAAAAACCCCGGATAGGATATGGGGATGTGAATGACGTCATGTCCGGAAGAGATGGGCTGAGGATTTTGGGAAATTTAAAAAAAAAAGCAGTTAGTTGAGATTTGAACCTAGACGAAGTGAGTTGATTTTTGGACCTGGGCGAGGCCAGTCCGGTTATGGACTACGGAATGCCCGCGCGTTGTTTGGTCAGATGGAACAGTCAGCATAGCAGAAATTGTGTGTGTGTCTCTCTCTCTCCACGTGTCGAAAAACCTAAAAGTCAAGAAGGTAATAAAAGTTTCGTACGTGAACTACCGAGAGTCGTCAGTGTTTCGGGATTCCTATGCATGTGAATAATTTACATATCCGTATATTCTATGTATCGGTATCATGGGTATGGCTAGAAATATATCTTGTGTCACATGTTGACCGTAAATAAGAAGTTTGGTAAACATATATATGGACCAGGTAATTGAACCTTATTTGAGAAATTTTATCACTTAGAATATTCGTACTACTGTCTTAATCTCTCAACGTTTCACTCTTTGCATCCTTTGGCCTTCTTCAAGTGTGTCATGTCGAACTCTGGAACGCACAGAAAAAGTCAAATTAAACCATTAAATTTAATCCACTGGGGTAGATTGTTCTTATTTCTTTAACTACGACTGGACTCAAGTGTTAAGTTACAGTAAGTATTCCTCGTTATTTATTGTAATCGAGAGTGAACATTTAATATTCAGATAATTTCACTTAGAAGCACTTTCCAACAAATCGCTTGTATATATTGTGCCATATGTCCTACTGAACAATTCAGAGTGGATTTTTAGGACTTATTAACCGAAAGTCTCTATCAACCTATGTTACTACTCATTACTGTTATGTACGATTTTTTTTACTTTGGATCATATTAATTTTTTTCATCGATGTTTTTATTTTTAGTAATTAGTTTTAATATCATATTCCTCACTATACTTGGTATGCTCAGCAGATCACTGCAGCTCAACATATGCGCAGCTTCTTTCATCATCATCATCATCATATCGCGCTGGTAGCACGGATATCCCTGACCCTCTCTCGCCACTCCTCCCTATCGTTCATCGCCCTAGGTAGGTCTTCAGGACAACATCCCGTATTCTCACATAGCTGCTGAATGCATGTTCGTGCTGGTCGTCCTGCTTTTGCACAGCCATGTGTGGGGGTCCATAAGAGTACATCTCTTATGAGTTCGTCCCTGCTTCTCCAGCAGTGTCCTGCATGTCTGGTTCGTCTAACTTGAATAGTTTTCGTGATAGGGGGCAGGTGCTTCTTTAAGACGTCTTATTCCCCAATATTCTGTGTGGGCTCCGAGTACAACCTGAAACCCCCGAAGAAGGCCAAAGAACGCATCTGTCGAAACGTTGTGAATATAACAAAAAGATGAAAACAATACTCTGAATATTCTTAGTGATAGAAAATTATCAAGCTTCATCTCAGAAATTTAGACTTATTAAAGTTAGTTGGCATTTTTGCAAAAGTTAGTGAAACATGTTTAAAAGAAGGGCCGGTAACACTATTAGCCTTAATTAGACAGGTGCCAAGAGCGTTGATTTCAGAAAGGCAGTGTCGATCATTATAAAAAAGAAAAAAAAAGGAATTAATAAAGATAATAATTACCCCAAAATTATTTCTTAATTTATTTTGTAAACAAACAAAATAAAAATGTGAGCTAAAGTCTACTTTTCTTTCCGATGAATGTATAAGTAGTCAACCTTTCTTATGGCGGCAAAACAGATGCAATGCGTATTATTTTATCATTGCTCTACACACCAAGGAACAGTATTAACATTAGTGTCGACAAGTTATATTAAAACTGAACGAGACGAAAGGAAAGATATCATAAATACTTTCTTATATACAAAAAACATTTCATATACATAGAACACAAATCAATGATATTATGAAGAACAATGGACAAATTCGTCTCAACAACTAGAAATATGCACATTTTTCAACGAACAAACCCTATGTAAAAGAGGTATACAAATGGAAAAAAAATCTTACTTGGTGAAGAAATGTAAAATAGCTACTTGGCTCAACTATTTCCTGGCAGGGTCTGAGACACGTTTCTGTTGCTCAAAGAGCAAAAACAAAAATATGGGATGGGTTAGTTGCCTGTTATTTAATGCAAGACCCTGTTTATACATATATCAAATATATAATTTGAAAAAAGAGTTTGCGTGTAACATTTTTAAACGAGCAAGAGATTATTTGTTTGCACATAGTTAAATGGTCTCAAGCATTGCTTTTTAATATTAACAATTCAATTTAACAGAAGTCATCAAAATTGTTAAACAGTTTTATTTAACATCAGTTATTTGTTTGCACACAGTTAAATGGATGTACATGTATGGTTTGTAAATGAATAATTTGTAATTAATTTTATTTTGAAAAAAATACACTTAAATATTGCTATTGCTTGCTCAAAGTAAAATGGTTTCAAGCATTCTTATCACTCATTAATAATTCCTGGTAATATTAATGATTTGTTTGCTGTGAAGTCGCTACAAACATTGCAATTTAACACTAACAATTCTATTCAACACTATTCATTCATCTGGACAGAGTCAAAGGGTTCCAAGTATTGTTATGCATTACTAATAATTCAAATTTGCAAACAGGCAAGTGGTTTCAATAATCCCAGTCTAATAGTTTGATTTGCATACAATTGAAATGTTTCAATTACTGCTATGTATCATGAACAATTCAATTAAACAGTTGCAAGTATTTCTGTTCAACACTAATAATTCTATTCAACGATACTCATTTATTTGTACACAATTAAATAGTCCCATGTATTGGTATGAAACACTAACGGTTCAATTTAACATTCGTCATTAGTTTGAATACAGTTCAATTCTGAAACAGTTTTATTTAATCTATAGATGGGACCCTATGAGGTGCAACAACTCCAAGTCAGAGTGGACTTTGGATTATAATCCAAAGTCCACTAATAATTATTAGCAATAAATGGGCATTCCACATTCCCAAGGTTCCAGGATTAGAGCCTCACTATCAGATGAATTTGAGTGTCATATCGAGGATATTTGTCAGGGGTGGGGGTCTAGCTTGTCTGCAAAAGGTGTAGTCGGTATATTCTACTGCCCCAGCCGACTGGGCTTGGAAAAGTTTGAGAATGAGTTACTATGCCGTTATATGATACCCTATGAAGCACGTACCTCACTTCTATAAGGTAGATGACAATTGTCTCCTTACGAGTAGCCACTTCCTAAACAAGTTCTAGTACCTATAACAAAGGGCTCTACTTTTGTGCAACGATGAAAAAGAGCTCATAATATTGGAGAGAAAAACGCATAAAAAATTAATGATTTCCTTTGAATGAAAATTCAGTGGTCATACGAGTACTGAACAAGAAAAACTTGAGCTGGTAAAGAGAAATGAAAAAAAAATGTATTTCTGATTTCCTACGTCTTCATGTTTCTCCAAAATCTGTCTTACCTCTCAATGAAAAATGTATCTAATCTCTGTCGTTTTTCTTCTTCTTCTTCTTCTTCTTCTTGTAACATCATTGTGAATTCATGCATTCTTTTTTTGCAAGTTTGTTTAGTTGTATTTTTGTTAATCACACTACCATTCGTTGGTAAATGACCTCATTTGTCGAAGATGGTTTTCAGGAACGCTTGTCCAGATGGTCAGTGCAACCATGTGGAATTTTTAAAAGGGTTTTTAAACACTACAAGCATATGGTTAATTCAGAAAAGTTAAAGTATTTTTAAAGGTTTAGAAAAACTATCGGCCTTTTCACATTAGTCTTTGCCTTTTTAAAGAAGTTATCGACAACTCAGTTTCTTTACTTTTTCTGAACATCATCTGATCTTTCTATTTTTCCTTCTGTCTTTGTCTACTTTGTTAAACTCAACCCTTCTTGATTTATCCTCTCTTTCTCTATGTTCTTTATTTTATCTACTTCTATGTTTGTATCTCTTTTTCATTCATCACATTATTCTTCTTCCAACATCTGTTTTCTTCTTCTACATTATCTGCTTCATCATTGACATAATTTCTTTATTTTCGTTGGTCTTTTCTTTCTTTTTCATTTATCCTACTCTTATATTTAAAAAAAAAAATTCAATTTCCATTTATCGTTCTATGTCTTCTTCCAATCTTTATACTCTTATCTTAAATTTTGGCTAATCTTCACAACGTTTACTTTTTTTTTTCTTTTTTGATTACTTTATAGTCATTTGCGTATTCCTTTCACTTGGATGATTTCTTCTTTTTTTTTTCTCTCGCTTTTGTGTATTTCTCTTCTTACCAATATTTTTCTTTCGTTTTTTCATGGACGGATGAAATATGAAGAAAAGTGATGATGTTTTAATCCAAATAGCTATTACATTATTCTCTTTGATTACTGGACCTATAAATCCTTCCCTTTTAACAATTCTGTCTTTTTCTTAAACTTTATGTTTTCTCTTTTCCTGCACTAAGTGAACATGTGCGTTTTTTTAATAGCACACAGGTTCCAGTTTTGTTGGTTTTTTTTTCCTCACAGAAGACGAGAGAATATTGTTACTCTTAGGGCCTGTTTCTTTGCCCTAAAACAGATTTTAGCTTGGTTTTCATTCTATCGTCTATTTTACTGATAATGTGAATGTTTGGAGCTGTCTTCGTGGTGTAATGGCTAAAGTTTAGGCATCAACATAAGTGAATGTTTTAAAATCTGTGCACTATATTGAAATAAAAATTAGAAACAAATACCTTTCCACAGTTTAAGAAAAGACTAATGCATTTAAATAATCAAATTGTAACTCGTATTATATCTTCTGCCTTTATAAATCATATCTGTAAAGAACACTCAGTTATGATTTTTGAAGTAGTTCTAAAATCAACTTATCCAATAACTTTCAGGCGTCGGGTCACATTTTGTATTTTTATAGAAATAATTATAGATGTGTGGATGACAGGTAATTCAATTCATCGTCCAACTGAAAACAATTAAAATCTTTCTATAACTCGTAGAAATAACTTTTTTATAATTCGTAGGAAGGTACAATTAATAAAGCATAAAACATGGTACTTTTCTTTAAAATACAGGTTGTCTCAAAATAGATGCAACCTATTTATACGATAATGAGTTATTACTGCACAACGGCGGTCATTTGGAATTCGTCCAGTAAAAGATGCATCATTCTTGTTAGAGACATGAAATCAATGTTTTTTTAAATTAATTATTATTATACCCGCAATCAGAAAATGCTATGTTATTTTGAGTTTCTTGTCTCAATAATAAACTATTATCATAGTAATGGGTTACATTTATTTGAGACAGTTTTTAACGATTTTGTCTCCAAATATTTTGTGACGCAAAATATTTTTTCTCTCTTTTCCAAGGCATTGTGATCGAGGATTGATAATTGTTATAGTATATTATTTTCAAGTCCTAAACAAAATGAAACGCAATATTATTACTAGAAGTGTTATGAGCAGTCACATGTATATAGAGACACAGTAAATTTCATCTGCCCAATGTACCCAAAATTTCTGTCAAATTAGGTTAATTATATTTACAAAAAAGTTTTACTGCTACGGATTTAAAGTTTTAAAATAACAAATATCAATCAAAATATACATATAATGCGATTATAGAAGTAAGGTTTACAATATAATTCAACTGTATGAGAAGAGAAAAACACTCCGGAGAAATAATGTTTCGCTGATGTTTTCTTTTGAAGCTATTTCCTCTGTGGAACGTCGGTTTAATTTATTCTTACCATATATTTCTTGTGCCATAAGTATTTCAAGGACAGATTATGAGCCGTCCACTCATTCAAGAGAAAGTAGGACTTCTCGGACCAAGCAGTCCTCGTGATATCAAAAGTCACAAAACATCAAACGTATTCAAGAAGATGGGTAGCTTTAATGGTTCCCGTATAGACTCTTCTAACATATTTGGAATTAATCGCATTCTTTTATCGGGTAAAATTTATAAATTGTAACTTCAACTTATTTGGGGTTTGGGCCAACGAAAAGGTTCATAGATAAAATATTCTTCTTCGAGTTTTTGTTTACACGAACGATAATCGAATTGCTTGAAAAATAAGAATCGTGCTTGATTTGAGAAGGAAATTTACAACACATTTTGCATTGTAGTAAAAGTTAATTTGAGCTAAATAAAACTAACTAAGAACTAAATAAAATAATTTCGAAAAAAAAAAAAAAAGAAAAGAAAAAGAAAAAACTCCAAGGTTTGAAACCTAGTCTGCTCAGGAACGGCGATATTTTTATCAACTTCACGAACGAAAATATGATCCGAGTACAAAAATCTGTAGTGGATTACCAATGAAAAAAGGATTGTATTCTCTTATTTTTAGAAATATGTTAAATTATAGAGGAGAATGATCTCACTTTATCCTCTCTGTTGGATGTAAATGTTAACATACCTCAAACCCAAACTCTGCATTCTCTGTTCAAAAATTAGGCTTTAATCTAATTTATTTCGTGGATTTGTTCTGAATGCTATACCAAAACTAGAAATTTAAGTTTTGATATTGACTTACATTCTTTGACTTTATTTTCTTACTCTTTTTTACTTTTAATTCATTATGATTCCTCCTCAAAAGACTTTGGCCAATTTGTTGAATTAATCAAGAGTATAACAGAATAAATTAAGCATCAAGCAAATGATATTTTCAAAGAACTAAACAAACTTGAGAAGACTATGCATAGACATGTCATGGAAAAAAGGCTATATTAGAGATAGTTAATTAAAGAAGAAATATATATATATAACTCTTTACGGAATAAAAGTGGAGACTGGCGAAACAGAAAAGAATTTAAAAAATATTGTTACAAATTTTGTTTTGGAAAACAATCTTTTATAGATTTTGAAAGCATTGATGTTTTGAATGGAAGATTAAAAAGGAAATTAAAATTCACATCGAGGCTAGTAAAAATGCACGTGATAAAACAAGGCCTTTAAAAGTTGGTTTTCACAGACTACATACTGTTCGTGTGGTTCTGGGAAACGAAAAAAAATTATTTAACATATTGATCCTCACAGTTATATTGGAGAGTACCTAACAATAATAGAAACAAAACAAAAAAGAGTCAAAGAAATGAAAAATCAATCTGTTGAGAAAATGAAGATAAAGAGTAGCAAAAAAAAAAAAATGGCGATTGGGGAAGAAAAATACATTTCTGTTGAGGACCGTTGCGGATTTATGAAAAAGGTGACGTCAACATAATAAAATTAAATTTTCACTTCCTCCAAAAATAAAAAGAACTTTTTTTTTTCACATTTCGAAATGTTCAAGGATTGGTTACAGGTAATAAAAATAAGTCTGAATTTCTTATTTGAAGATTTTGAAAACAGTATATCATTGCTCTTACTAAATCTTGATTTACTGGTATTTTTCATGTATATTGAAAAGAGACAGATAAGCAATAAAACAACTTTTCTTTTTCATTCATTGTTCCCGTAACTTGATTTGATCATTGGGGCTCGAATGTAAATCACAAGAATGAAGTCACGAGAAAATAATGAATCTTTAAGCAAAACCGTTTACACGATAAATTCCTTACGTCTCCCTCAAATTAAAACCATATTTTCCAACAAAACTCAATCTTAAATCTAACCGACTACAATGAATTTAACGAACCTTTTTCCAGAGCCAAAATTGTGGATTTTTTCTGTGATTTTTATTGCAAATAAAGTAAGGGATCACTCTTGTAGTGTGCCATGGGAAAGAATACACTGGTTAAACCCATCCCTGTCCAATTCAACGGAGGATACTTAATTGTTATGGTGAAATATCCCATGACGTCATTGCATAGAACCTCCATGACACTATAGTGACTGACTTGATAAAGGATGCAAGCAAGTCTAATCAGTTACCGGTAACAGTTACTGTCTGAATTTTTGCTGTAAACCTTACATCTTTTTGTGTTATTCATTTCTGGTCATTCAAGACCACAAAATTAATACAAAATCTGAAGGAAAAAGCAATAGAGGAGGATGTGTAATATTTGTACCGATTTATCTGACAACAAAATGCCTTACCAATTTTCCAAATGGAGAATTTTTTAAATTCATTGTCAAAATAGTTAATTTTAGTTATAAAATTGTTATTTTCGGATTAATACTTTTGGGAAAGGCATAGATCCACAAATTCCCCTCACCAATTCTTGGTTATATAGTACCGCATCTGCCCTCTTCAATGATGACTTTGGAAGTAAATAACTCACAAAGGCTGATAAGTCGTTAAACAAAGAAACCAAACCATATTAAACCAAAATTGTTATCGTATATTTCATAAATTTGAGGAAATTGTCGAAATATTTAAACACCATTTATTGGAGAATGTAAATAATGCTTAAATTCTATGTGGTGATTAAAACTTTTCATCTCGAATTGAGGAATGATAAAACCAGTTGAAATAAATAATTGAATAAAAGAAAGATAACGATGATTAGTATAAATGATTAGTATGAATATGTAATATAATGGCCGAGGGATCTCGTTTTATATATCTTGCCTTTGGGTTTAGTTAGGCTGAGAACCTTTCGGCTCAGCACATGGGTTAGTTAGGTGCAAACTTGAGCACAGGTGTTGACGCGCGCGCGGGGAGGATTTGTCGTTCACAGATGTCAAAATAAAAATCCCAGATAGAAGGGTTGACGTGAATGACGTCATGCACCGGAAGCGCGCGCGGAGGATTTGGGGGATTTTGAAAAAGTCAGTTAGTTGAGTTCCTGGCTCGGAAGAAGACGGTTGACTTTCGCTAGCTCGCCGAAGTCAGGCCAGTGGCCTTGTGGCGGGTGTAGGATGTGTTGGGGGAACAGATGGAAAAGTCATCATAGAAAGATTGTGCATCTCTCTTCTTTATGTCGAAACCTTTCACTCAAAGGTGATAAAAGGTTTCGTACCTGAACTAAGAAGTCGTTACGTGTTTTTCGTGTTTCGGGATTCCTATGTTCTATGTATATATGTTATGAACATTCTATGTACGTTTCCTATATTCATGTATGGGTATGTTACAAATTAAGCGCTTTCCGATGAAGTTCAAATGACATCAGAAATTTTTCAAAAAATAACAATCTTTTCGCCATCCTGATAAATGACACTGTTTATGATATATTACATTATAATGTATGACATTGCTGAGGACACTGAAAACTTCAATGTCAGCATGTGCGCTGATATTACAAGAATATTTTCAATTCTTTAGATGAATAAAGTAAAGTTAGCGACCATAGTCGAGGGTGACCCGAAGGCTCCCTTTTCGATAGCTACTACACCAAGGTGTAGGGGAGGGCGCTTCTCCATTCCCAGGATTGCTCCACTTTACCCTTGAACCGTGCCTTATAATGCTGAGTGTTAAGCAAGGTGGTATCAAGTTCCATTTTTAAAGTCTTTGGTATGACTCGACCTGGGATTGAACCCAGATCTCCCGGGCCATTGGCGAACACTCTAACCGCTGGGCCATGAAATTTATATTTTAAAAATTCAAATGTAATCCAATGAGGAAAAGTTTGAGTTAATTTTTTTCTAAACATATGTTTGCAAAGCAAAATAAGTTATATTTCACAAGATGAAAGCCTAAATGAAGAAAAGGATAATCTAAGAGTAGTCGGCGTTCAATTCTCTGAAAAGATAAAATTTAATAAAAACGTTGAGACAGCAACTGAAAAGTAAAATATTTTGAATATTAAGAACTAATAAGACTAGAGTTAAGATTCTTTTTATATCATTCAAAAACTGATGATTGGTATGCTAAGATAGTATTACCCACTTTTGGTTGGTTGGTTTCTTTGTTTAATGGCATATCAACTCCTTTTAGGTTATTTAATCCCAAAGCCATTCTCCTGGAAGAACAGTAGTGGTACTATTTAACCCATAGCTGGGAAGATAAGGGGGTTCATACCTTTCCCAAGGGTATTTGTCCGAAAGTGAACGTAATAGCGCGACTGGAGTACGAACTCACGTACTACGATTCCGCAGTCCATCGCTTTAACCATTACACCACGAGGACACCCCCTTACCCACTTTGGTCTCCATCTGATAAAATACTCAGTTAAGAAGAATGTAACGATAAAACAAAATTTTGCACATAATTGTGACATGTTGAGAAAGTAGCAATTTGTTCGAAGAATACCTAAAAGAATCTGAAATCTTTAATCGTGAAAGAGGAAAGCAAATATCTATCATTTTTTTAATATAGTAAAAGTATTAGCACGGCTTCATAGCATATGAAAAGAAATGTTCCAGAAGAGCTTCGATCAATGGAAAGCTCACTGAAATACTTAAAATACCAAAAGCATTATTTTAACGAAAATGATTGTTTAATTTATTCAGCTTCAGCTTCGGTATCTTTGAATACAAGTTCATGTGTTATATTATTTTACTTTTTTTCAGGCTTTCACGCCAATATTAGCTGGTGACTTTTCAAAGGAATCTGAGTAATAGCCAGTCCACTCTGGATTCCAAAGATCTTTTAATTATTCCACTTTATCTAAACAGTGTTGTTGTCTGAATTGTTTCCATCTTGCCTCTTATCTCCATTTCCCTCAGTATTTTTTTCACGCCTTTGGGGATTGTTCCAAGCCCATTAATTGCAATTGGTATCATTGTAATATTTTTTAAATAGATTTCCAGCTCTCTGGCAAGATCTGTGTATTTGTCTATTTTATCTCTATTCTACGCTTCAGCAGAAGAGATATATCTTCTATATAAAAAATCTTTTCCTCCTTGTTAATTAATAATATGCTTCTTCTTCTTCTTCTTCTTCTTCTTCTTCTTCTTCTTCTTCTTCTTCTTCTTATTATTATTATTATTATTATTATTATTATTATTATTATTATTATTATTATTATTATTATTATTATTATTATTATTCTTCTTCTTCTTATTATTATTATTATTATTATTGACGAGACTAAAATGAAAATTTATAACAGTAAAAAATGTACTTTGAAAAAGCCGAAATAATAGTATAAACATTAATGTATCAACTGATATTTCTTTATAATGAAATTAGGAATTTCACGCTGAGAATATTTAAATACAAAATTGCATGTGTTTAATTTATTCATATAAATGTTTGTGCCTCTGCGGATGACAATATATATATATATATATATATATATATATATATATGAGTGTGTGTGTGTTTTATAAATTTATGTGTGGTGTGTGTTTAACATAGATATGCATTTTATATATGTGTGTTTATATTATAAATATATATATATGTGTGTGTGTGTGTGTGTGTGTGTGTGTGTGTGTGTGTGTGTTCACGTGTATGTACTTATATATATATATTTTATTTTATATATATGTGTGTTTATGTGTGCGTTTCATTGAGATATACATTTGCTATATACATATATATACGTGTGTTTTATTTTTATTCATGTGCGTGTTCCTTATAAACCAAAGGACTA
>OY757916.1:70065073-70077573 GCA_963585895.1 Sepioteuthis lessoniana | reverse complement strand
TTTTTTTCACGAAAGTGTTTTACCTGTCGAAAATAATTGTAAAGAATTTATGATTGAAAATTAAAATTATGCTAGGTTTTTCTTATCAGTTTTGACCAATATATATATATATATATATATATATATATATATATATATATATATATATATATATATATATATATCGTATTATTTGGATGTATATTACAATTTATATACATGGTTGCGTGTGTGCATGAAATGAATTTACCTTACACCAGTTTGAATCTTGTATCCTGCATAAGGTCCAAATTTTCGCGGAAGTTCGACTTCTTTTTACTTCTGCCTTTACACATATTGTCTCCGACGTCTGTGGTGGTCTCAGAAAGCCATTTACCTCGACAAAATGATCAGAGACAGCAGAAAATGCGCCATTTGCAGATTTAAATGTCGTTTAATGTGAGTAGCATTAGGCGATAAAATGCTATATGCATTTCGCCAGAAAGAGCCACTCATTTTAGACAGGAAGACAGTCGCAGACATTGATAGACCGACCGACCGACCGACCGACACACACACACACACACACACACACACACACACACACACACATAATTGCTCATAACATCAGAGATACGTACGTTCAAAACTCACACTTGCTTTCAAGGTCATGTATATGCACTGATGTACCAATCTTTTACATTTGAATGCACTGACACATGCACAAATACACACAACAACAATAATAATGATGATAATAAAGAATTACAAAGTTTATTTTAGTTAATAAATAATTGCCTTCTTCTTTACTTGCGTTATTTGAAGTCTTTTTTATTTTAATTCAATTCACCTATTCGTATTTCTGACACAAAAATATTCAGCGAAACTTCATAGAAATTGTGTCAATAATGACCCGTATTTTTGGTATAAAATCCGAAGAGTTCAAACTAATAAAATTGCGAATTATCATTGACTCGCTCTCCAATTTTATACCTTTAAAGCAAGGCAAAAAGATTCGATTTCGCTTCCCCATTAGATACAAATAAATGATTGCATTAGCATTGTAGCTAGTTTGTCTATCTCAACGCGATTTGTTATTCCTGTCAGATTTTCTTAAACTAATCTTCTAAAAAAATATTCCTGGTTATTTTTAGTAACCAAAGTAAATTTAATACTTATAGCTAAAGAAATCTATAACTGATTGATTGATTTTAACAGCATTTCAAGCCGGCAAGAGTTATTTTATACTGAGATTAATTGTACACTTATATTTATGTTTTGTGATTTTTTACAGTCTTCTTGTATAGTGTTATATGATATCAATTATATGATATCAATTATATGATATCAATTATTCCGATATAAAACAAATAATCTGGACTCAGTTGTATGTTTTTAAGAATTCCTATCTAATGCTAATTTATACATAATCACATGGTTTCAAGTAACTGTTTGTATTTCTCTTTTTATAACATTCATTTGTTTACATAGATCTATATTGTTTCAATTAAATGATAATTATAATATTCCTTAGCAAACAATTGTGGTTTGAAGAAAGTATTCTCATTATAAATAATTAGTAGGGTTACCGCACCACTTAATGGGTTGTAATGATACCCCTTAAGTAACCTGACCGTCAAAAACAAGTCAAACACAAAACGCTTCCGTTTGTTCTGCATATTCGAAATTTATTTGTTGGCGGAATCCGTCTAGTAGTCAGCCGAAAATAGAGGAAAAAGTTGGCGCCAGCAGAAGAGAGAAAGATCATGAACAGGTGAGAGACGAAAGAGAGACAGACGATTGTTGTTATTATTCTGCTCACCCTCTGTTTGTGCGTCCGTGATTGTTTCCGTGACTGCTGCCTTCGTCGGCTTCTTTCCGAGTCTCCTAGACACAGAGGAGACTCAAAGGGAACTGACGAAGGCAGCAGTCATGGAAAAAAATACAAATTACTTAATTTAAAGTGATACGTAAAAGCCAAATCACAAATATCAGTTGCTTCTAAGCAATTGTTTATCTTCGAATATTTTCTATTCCAAGCATTTCCCTAACATTCTGAATTCGCAAACAAACGTTTATGACTGAATGTTTTACAATCCTAAGTTTTAACTTATAAACAAATACCTAAATGAAATTTTGTAATTCGCTTTTAAATTTAATTTCACACACACACACACACACACACACACACACACACACACACACACACACACACACAAAAAGAAAAAAAAAAGAATTAACCACTTAAATAATTAACTGAAATCCTTAATTATTTTACGAATTCACAGTTATCTGATATCAAGTATTCCCATCTAGTAATTTTCAAACATATATTTGACCCATGCGTGGGACCCAAATAGGTACTATCACTTTGGGTCTGATTGTCCAAGTGAGTAATGAAGGGGTACTCTAAACTCCCCAGAGCTCCACAACTGGAGCCCCAACATTAGATATAGTTTAATGTCGTACGCAGGGCCTACCCTTTTGGCGAGAGTCTCACCTCTGTGCAGATAATGCAATCAGCATACAAGGCTTTGCTATTCTTGTGTTATATGATGACAGAGGTGCTTAGTATAATGGTTTTCGTTAGAGGAAATGGACTCAGTGATATGAGTTCAAATCTTGAATAAGGGGGTGTGCTTATTCACACAGTGCTAATACCTTTGGGAAAAGTATGAATACAACTATTCTCCAATGAGCAATGCATAAATAGTAAAAGAGGCTTGCTCTTTAAACTTTGTATGACGACCAGTTTAGGAGAAGGAAAACTCTGAATTCAGATCATTTAAAACTCCAGTTAAAAGTGACTTTGTGTCATATCCTTCTCGTGCGAAGAGGTTGATAAATACTGATGCGATGACAGTTAGAAAAATTTTTTAAAAAAGTTTGTTATTGAATTATATATAAATGTTACATTTACATATGAGTAGGGTTTTTTCTGATCCTGCTGAATAAAAGGCAACTAGTTTCGACGACCAGTATTCCTAGGTTTAGATAAATATGTATTTATGCAGTGGTTAACTATATCAAACCACACAAGGAAAGACCATCTACATCTGAGAGATCGAATTATCAATGTATACACGGTTGGTAATCAAGGCTTTCTGTTCTTATCAATATTTTCTGTACAAAGAAAAAAGAATGTTTTTATCTTATTCATGTATTTGTTCATAGTCAGTTATTTGAGTTACTTTTCATGCAAATATACAAAACATACAAGTCCTTGTACCGCAGTTAAACGCCGCGGAAAATGTTTATGATAAAGGAATGTGCTGATTCCGCCACAAAAATGTTAAAAAGAACGCAGTAATGAAGCAGAAGGTGCAACAATATATACATGAAATATCTGAGAAATGCTATCCTTTGACTTTGATTTTTTTCTGTAACGATTAGGATTATCTCCCTTTACGAACTTATTAATCAGTTCACACAATTTACATTTATATTCAACTTAGTATTACATAATGGTACACAGAAGACTTCTAAAAAATTGTGTTCGCATGCGTTGTTTCTATTTCGGTAAAAGTACAAATCTATTGTCCCTGTGCATTTAGAGGTTTAGGTAAATAAAATTGCATATCTCATAGAATTATTTTATCTTTATGTCTATTTGGATGATCCCGTAAAATGATAGGTATGAAAAGTTCTAAAATAATCATTGCATAACTTTTTCCTTAAATAAACATGTTGAAAATTAAATTAATTATTTCTTAAACAGTTCCCGGCAATAAACCCCCAAAAGATTATAAGCCTATAGAATGAGGAATTAAATAAATGAACGCGATTAAATGGTGAAATGAACTTCTATTTCTATATCTTTCGCTTACTACACACACATGCACTTATATATATATATATATAGTTACTCTACAGTTAAATTTTAGTTTAGTTTATATATTCAATGTTGCATATCAATAATTTTTAGTAGCAATTTTGTCGGTACTAATAAGTAATTATTTTGTTTCAAGGATTCTTAACCAATATTAATTATATTCAAACAGGTTTATTTGACAATAGATGACGATCTGAGCAAGAATAAAATAACAACTAAAAATAATTAGATTAGATTATGAACTAAAATCCCACTTTGTAACTCTATATATTTCATATTTATTCCCTGTAAAGTCATATAACATACCCAATATATATGAAAGCATAAAGAATTGCAATGT
Source organism: Sepioteuthis lessoniana (assembly GCA_963585895.1). Classification (NCBI taxonomy): domain Eukaryota; kingdom Metazoa; phylum Mollusca; class Cephalopoda; order Myopsida; family Loliginidae; genus Sepioteuthis; species Sepioteuthis lessoniana. The sequence goes on along the minus strand of OY757916.1, from coordinate 70,073,443 downwards.
TCGTTTTCTTGTAATATTTAATGTACTAGTGTTAATCTTTGGTTTGATTTGTTTTTTTTTTAAATTTCAACACTTATTTAATGCCGGCATTCTATTAATTTGTACATGTTTTAAATAATCATAACTATTTATATTTTTCAACGTTCAATTACAATCATTATTTTAATCAGGTTTTCATTTCACTCGTCTTTAATGATAATTTCTTTAAATAGTTATGTTATCCAGTATTTCTATCTAATAAAACTAATGTTCTCACGGTTAAATGTTTTCAAGAGTGGCTTTCTTATACTAATAAATTATACAATATTATGAGCATTAAACCCACCTCCCTTACGTGTTGGATGTAATGCAAATTTTAAATTCACCCTTTACTCCTGGACGAGTCACAATACCAAAGTTAAAGGATCCAGTCTGCCCTATTTTTACTAATAGCAGAAGGGTGGGTATTAGTGCTATGTGAAATATAACCTCTCGCCCAGGATTTGAACTCACGTCATTCTATTGAATTTCTGCGACGATGACCGTCACATCACGATTGCTTATAAACTATAATAAGGTCTCTTGAAACTATTATTACTCTGGCCTGCGTCAAGTGATATATGATCACCGTTTTATACTGAATTAAAAAATACCATTGATTGTGTTTGAACAGGTCTCCTTTTTAAGATCTGCTCGAATACTTCGGTGGGGGGGTGTCCTCGTGGTGTAATGGTTAAAGCGATGGACTGCAGAATCGTAGTACGCGAGTTCCTACTCCAGTCGCGCTATTATGTTCACTTTCGGGCAAATACCCTTGGGAAAGGTATGAACCCCCTTATCTTCCCAGCTATGGGTTAAATAGTACCACTACTGTTCTTCTATGAGAATGGCTTTGGCTTTAAATAACCTAAAAAGAGTTAATATGCCATTAAACAAAGAAACCAAACCAAACCTTGATTACTTCACAAATTGTACACAATAGTAATACTTGTTCAAAAGACTCTACTTGTCACAGTTTATCGTGGATGACTGATGTTTAGCATAGAATATGATGTTGTATACGTATCTAACTACAGTGTTACATCGTAATCGCTAACACCCACATACCTAGAGTAGGAGAGGCTTGCTCCTCAGCTTAACATGATTTTAATGTAATGTGTCAAGTGTCAACGACGAGCTTAGTGCTGATGTATATTTTTCTCTTTTCAACAAAACATTTGTATTCCTGTTAGAATGGATCACAAGTGTAAGAACGATCCTAAGAAATTCTGCCATATCTGCCGTTATGTAGTTCTTCCAAACCTTCTAGAAAAAGTCACTGACTTTGTGAAGAAGACATATCACGATTTCTTAGTTTTCAAATTTGGAAATCAGGATATGGCATTCGCTTACCCACGTTTGCTGTAAAACATGTGTGGAGAACTTGAGGGATTAGAGGAATGGTAAAAGAAAGTGTATGCCATTCTAATGGTCGAGAATGTATGAAAAGATCATATTACGGGCTGCTATTTCTGCATGATAAATCTAAAAGGAATAAATCGCAAGAATAAGCACCATGCCCAATACCTCCATGTTCCTTCTGCCACAAAACCAATCTCTCATGGCCCAAACCTACCTTTCCCTGATCCAGATGGTAACATGGAATATAGCTCTGATTCCGAACATAGTGACATGACTGTTGTAGCTGGGGATGACGCATAGAAGCCAGAAGAGGACGACCAGCCAGTATCCTTGACACAAGCAGCACTCAACGACCTGACGCTAGACCTGTTCAGCAGCTGGGTTCACGTCTCAAAGAGAAACATCTGTTGGCACCAGGAACAACGTTCTATTGGTATCGAGACCGTGAGAGAGAAGTAAGACAGTTTTTCACGTTTCAGGATAAGTCATCACATATTCATTGGATCAACATTGCTAGATTGATCAAATCAATGGGCTTAGAGTATGATTCAATGAAATGATGACGTTTTATTGAATGATCCAGCAGAAATCTCAAAGTAGTTCTACATAGTTTTTCATCTATCCCTCTTGGGCATTCAGTACAAAAGAAATAAACTCACAACAGTATCGGTCATTTACTGTTTGTTATTAACTAATAGACGTACAAATGGCTGATCTGTAGAGCTCTTAAGGTGTTGTAACCTGTCCTTGCGCTCCAAGGTGGGTACTCAAAGTATCCTTGTTTTCTGTGTCTCTGGGACTGCTGGGCTGATGACCATCAACATATAAGACAAGAGTGGCCGTTAAGACAGAAGTTAAAACCTTGCTCTCAGAACGTTCAGTCCCACCCTCTCGTGTAATCGAACGAAATACTGCTTCCATCCTTACGTATCAAGTTAGGAACAATGAACTTTGTGAAGGCAATGGTTAGGAAAGGCTGCAGATTTGCTTTCTTCCAATAAAAGTTCCTATGGATAGGCATGGAGAAACTCAAGTTTCGTATATTTGACGGCCCTTAAATTAGAGAAATCATAAAGGAACCAATATTTGACGAAGCACTAAGCGAAGCTGAACTTTCGGCTTGGCAGTCAGTGAAGTCAGAAATTACAAAATTCCGCGGAAACTCCGAGAGTGCGGAGTACGAGAAAGAAATTGAAGAGCTACTAAAGAATTTTCACTCACTCGGAGCACGAATGTCAATCAAATTTCACTTTCTGCGATCTCACTTGGACTGTTTACGAAAGAACAGTAGAGATTTGAGTGAAGAGCAGAGTAAGCGCTTTTGCAAACGCGTTCGCGTTATGGAAGAACGTTACCAAAAGCAGTGGGGTGCAAACTATCTTACTGACAACTGCTGGTGCTTGAAACGGGAGGCAGTGGCTGCCGTCCACAGAAGCAAGTCACTTAAAAGACATTACAATCATGAATACACGATTGGCCTAATGATTAGAGTATTCGCCAATGATCCAGGAGACCAGGGTTTCAATACTAGCTCGAGTCATACCAAAGACTCAAAAATTGTTCCTGATTCCGCCTTGCTTAATACTCAGCACAAAAAGGTAATGATCAAGGGTAAAGTGGATCAATCCAGGGAATAGAGCAGCACCCTCCCATACACCTCGGTGTAGTAGCTATGAAAAATGAGCCTTTAGGTCACCCTTTATTGAGGTCGCCAATTTACGTTTACTTGATGTCACAGTGTGAGCATTATGCGAATATATCAGCACTAAGTTTAGCATCATTTGTTTAATTCAACAAGAAAATACTGTTATAATATTGTTCTCCATATTTCAAGTTATAGTTTATACCTCAAAAATTTAATCTGATTAGTATAAAAGGAGTATGATTTGGGGATTCAGCGTAAAAACTGTTGACATTTCATTCCAACAAGATAATTTACTCTAAATTGAAGGGAAATATTGTTTAAATATATTTATTTATACTTCTATTCAATCTTTCCCTTCCTATGAAATATTCTAACTGCACACGCTTATATTTTTCGTGTATAAATATAAATTATCTCGCACATAGTGACATACACACACCAAAATCTTTTATAGGCAAAAAGTATATCAACAAGATTTATTCAATGCAACCTTCTATATTGAAATGTATGAATTTTCCTTTCTTGTTAGAAATATTGAAGAGCAGTTACTCTCTAAAAAAAATATCTTTCAATATGAGAAAAGATTTCGTAACCTTTTTCGACAAAATTTTCACTCCATTTAAATAAATAGATTTTATTAATTATTTGTAGGTCAGTGTCTAATTCAATCCTTCAAAACCCATTCTGGAAGACACACACACACACACACACGCACGAACACACACACACACAAACACACACACACAAACACACACACACACAAACACACACACACACACAAACACACACACACACACACACACACACACACACACACAAACACACACACACACACAAACACACACACACACAAACACACACACACACAAACACACACACACACACAAACACACACACACACACACACACACACACACACACATATATATATATATAGTGAAATAAACAAATCATTATAAAAAGAAAGACTTTGTATCTTCAGTTATTTCAACAAATGTTTCTCTCAATAAGAAAAAAAATTATTAATTACTGCTTAGTTCAATTATTCACGCACAATTTTGCCACACACACACACACATGCACACACACACACACACACATATATATATATATATATATAGTGACATAAAGAATCATTAAAATATGGTTTCTCGTGAATGGTCGAATTCTGGCTAATAGAGCTAAAATGAACAAAAGTTTTGTCATCTCCGCAGGATAGGTTCATGAATATAAGTTGTACTTTAAATAAGATTATATGATCAACATATGAAAAGTTCCATCTGATGATTGTATATTTAAATAAAAATAGATAAAATTATAGTCATGAGACTTGCACATGGTGTCGACAAAACTCTTTCACACAAATATACGTCCACACACACGCACACACACACACACACACATATATATATATATATATATATATATATATATGTGTGTGTGTGTGTGTGTGTGTGTGTGTGTGTGTGTGTGTGTGTGTGAGTGCGTGTGTTTGCTTATATATACTCAACTTCAGCGGTAATTGAATGAGCATAATTCATTATAATTTGTTTTGAAGAAAATTCACACACACACACACACACACACACACACACACACACACACACACACACACACACACAAGCTCATCTATATATATAATCAAGCATCTTTGAAAATATTAATTGGAATTTATATATATATATATATATATATATATATATATTCATGAGTTTGAGATTTTCACTATGTGAATCATGATTTAAAATAAAATTCTTAATATGAGTTGATGAATATCTCTAGTAAGTAATGCCATTTTCTTTAGACACACCTCTATGTAATTAATTATTGCTAGCCAACGTTCAATCGGCTGTGAGCAACAATATAAAGTCAATTATTATCATCATATAATGTTAAACAGATGTTTCTGACCTCATTCAAGAAAACAGTATTTTCGTTAGGATAAAGGTACTGAACCAAACGGTAAATGCATTGACTCATTTTGTGCATGTTTTAACACTAAAATTAATTTCTAATTTTGTAAATTCTTTTCCTACTGACAGAACTTAATATACTTGCCTTTACTAGGAGTATCTTTGCCAACGTGATCTTACTATATCAATATTCAATTAAATTGCCTTTGTATTATTCATGATTTTCAGGTTTGTTCTTATTTCTGAATTGGAAAGGAAATATATTATGAGTTTTTCAGTCTCAAAATAATACTAATAAGGACAAAATATTAAGAAAGATTTTATTCTTACACATCTAGTAGATAAAGGGCTAAAAAACAAAGTAATGAAAAAAGATATTGTTATATAATACATGTGGATTGAAAGTTGAACACAATCGGCCAATTGACGGTTTTTTCTTTTGATTCTTAAACTGAAAATTCAAGTGAAATCTTTTATTGGATGCCATACAATGGTGCAGCTTTACACCAAGGAACACTTCCAAAGTGATCGTTGAGGTACTTCGCTAGAATAAGTATGTGAAGGGAACTATTTTGATGAAAATTAACGTTCGATTCACGGCTCATTTCTTTCTTGGTAAATACACTATTAGTGGCGATACACTTGCATCAGATTTCCAATTACACATAAACTCGCGGTCCATTATTAGACAAAGAGGATTTTAGGAACATCAGTGAGTGAGGTAAGAAGGAGGAAGAGAAGAGTAAGGTAATGATTAAACGTATATCCTAATTTTTAGTTGAAAGATTTTGCTTATTAATTCGAATAGAAACTATTCAATCTGTTCTTTCTTTCGATTTTCGGTAGTTTGCATTCAAAAAATATTATATAAGGAAATGTAACCATTCACTTGTCAAATGTTTAAAACATTTTCATTACTTTTGATTGTTTATTGGATCTACAATAATTTTTTACTTTTTACAGTTAATACTCAGTTATAGAATATTGTTTTAGTTGATAATTTTTGAAAAATTTAGATTTTTATTTAAACTCTGCAAATTAAACAATAATATAATCTAAGAATTCATGCATTCCAATAATCTTATATCTTAGGAATTTTTTTTTATATTTAGATTATTATTTTAACAATTGTAATCCTCAACTCGTAAGTTGTTTGAAACATTATAATTTCAATTTCATAAAAACTGTTTTTTTTTTCTAAATTCAAATTCAGTTATTAATTGTTTGCTTAGTTACAGTGATAAAAAATGGATTTAATTTGATTTATATTTTTACACAATAAATGTAGCAATAAGAAGCTGGTTGATTTCTGAACATAATTCAAATTAAAACTAGTCATTTATTCGATAAAGTGTTTAATTCTTTATTTTTTGTGTTGGGTATCACCTACTTTTTCGGCATAATGAGCTATTCCATCTGCCATATATGGCAGTTGTTGAGATCAGTCTGGGAACAAGCCTGCAAGTCAGACCAGAAGAGCCGTTCCTATTGTTGAAGTATATCATTACTCTATCACTAATCCTATGTTCTTATTACTAACAGTCTCTCTCTTGTAAATACTCTTTCCTGTAAATATAACTATTTCCCTCACATATCGTCGTTTGTCTTATTATTACTACTACTTGTGTTCACTAACCAGAACACATTTTGTGTATAAGTTTTTGAGTAACACTGATTAAAAAAAGTATATATTTTTCTAAAATATATTAAAAGTATTAATTTAAAAACAATTTTTTTTAGTTATCAATGAACAATTTTTTCATTATTTTTATTTTGTTTTGCCCTTTAATATACAAAAGTAGAGGTTGTAAAGAAGATAAAAAATTTGAATATGTCCTTACAATAAAAGGAAGCTGAGAATGAAAAAGTTTAGATTTTTCTTCTTGCAATTTCTTCTTTTTGTTTGCATTTGAAATTGCATGAGAAAAAGTAACCATTTGTTTAAACCTTTTTTTTAAGTTGCGATTTTTCGACACTTAGTTATAAATAACAAATCAATGATTTTCAAAAATACCTTAAAATTCAAATTTCGTTTGCCCAGTCGGCTGGGGCTGTAGAATACACCGACAGCTTCTCTGCAGAGGGGTAAGACCTCCCCAATGAGTGTCCTGATATGACACTAAACAATCTGATGGTGAGGTTCCAGCAGTCCTGGAACTTTGGGGAATGCGGAGCACCCCTTCATTGCCATCGCTCCAAAGTCCACTCTGGCCCGGCGTGGTAGCACCAGATAGGGCCCTATCTATCGGTTAAATAGAACTAACAGCATTTTTATGCTAAACTGAACTGTTTGAATAAACCGAATAGCTTGAAATAGAAATGGTTTTGACAATTAAACCGTGCTTACATTTAAACTGCGTGCTTATGCTTAACTGAATTATTTCAAATAGAACTGTTTTTCGACATTGAAACTGTATTTACACTTAACTGAATTGTTACATATAACTGCTTGAATAGTTCGAAATAAAAATGTTTTTGACAATTAAACTGTGTACTTATGCTAAACTGAATTGTTTTAAATAGAACAGATTATTTACATAAAATGGATTTGGCGTTAAATAACCTACAAAGGTTGATATGCCATAAAATCCAACAAACCAAACCAATCAAATTTCACCTATGGAAGATGGGCGATGTTTAAATTTTGCAGGTCTTACGAAGAACGGAAGAGATGCACATTCATTTTGTTCTTACTAATGAAGAACTGTGAATAGTTCCATATATCGACTGATTTTTTATTATTGAATTATGTCATTTAATTATTAAAAAACAGATATAAGTTTTGTAGTGATGCTCAGTGACATCTCTTTACTGAGTTCTAAGTCGCAACGTACTTAACAAAACAAATATGAATTCTTCACACACACACACCCACACACACACACAAATATATATATATATATATATATATATATATATATATATATATATATATATATATAAAGAAGACATGTAACTATACAGTCAGTAGACGATGCGATACCTATCGCAATACATTGCTCCGAAATTTACACGTATCGAGGCACACATTATAGAGAAAACAAATTGATTCTATTAATATAGCCATAGCAAAATATTTTAGTTGTTGCAACGCACTACAACTTCTCATGAAACTTCAAGATATGATTCAGATTTCTGTACAGATGAGTACTATGCAAAGCTGAGAAGCTGAGAAGTGTGTGTTAAATTTAAAATCTGGTTGAGGCTTTTATTTTTGGAATGACAATGACGTGTGTAATTTGTGTTATATATATATATATATATATATATATATATATATATATATATATATATATAGTGAAATCATTAAGTTTCCAGCTTTTTTTGTACAGGCATTTAAAATTGTCGTAGACTCTTGAAAATTCAGCATGTTATTCCTATCCAAGTTCAAATGAACAGCCACAGCAGGAATTGAAATACGCACCACTAAAG
>OY757916.1:70035073-70060073 GCA_963585895.1 Sepioteuthis lessoniana | reverse complement strand
AAATATATGTTTAAGAAAATAAAAAAATGAGGAGTTGCTAGCATTGCAGATTGTGTGGATGCATCAATATGAACTCTCAAACATTACACTCACAAGAGCAAAAAACGGCTTATTACAGCGTTTAGTTACGGGAATAAAACAGAATAAGAACTTGTAAAGTAAAAATTGGGAGAAATACAACAGTGAGTTATTTCAAACGACTAACTGCCGAAATTTCATACGAGATGACCTGGACATGGCTACGAAAAATAAGCCTGAAGAGATAAATTGAATTTCTTCAATTAACAGTGTGACACGACGCGCGGTTGAGTACTTAATTAATATGTAAAAATTAGAATTTATGAAATGTATACTAATATATATATATATATATATATATATATATATATATATATAAAACAAAAAAGAAGGTAAAAATAAGTATATTTTTGTTCAAGGCTTATATTGGCCTAAAATGCTGGTTGATCGTTCCTAAAGGTCAGTTAAGTGCGAGACAATTGTTTTTGATTGGAAAAGTCTGTTAAGTGCGAGACAATTGTTTTCGATTTTGAAGGTTAGAAAATTTATTTAATTTTTCGGTTGTCAACAATCTTCATCAATTACAATGATGAAACGGGTCATTTCGTAAAATATAGTTTTCAAGTCCTTATCTTGAAGGTCAATGTCAAAAGGGAGATTTAATTTTGCTCCACCCTAAATAAAAGCGATCTATGCATGGTGAGACTGAGAAATTTTTGTTCAACCCCAATTGCTCTAAACCTGTCCCCATTGGTGAAAGCATCTAAAAAGGGTTTTCTCTATACATGTAAGATATAATGCTGGACTAGGATTGGCTGACCAATGGAAATATGACCCCTAATTGTCTCTTCAACTAATCAGAAACCGTTTTTAGTTCAGATATTGATCTATAAAATGGGATAATTAAACGAATCCTCAGAGAGGATAAGAAAAAGGGACCAAGGAGAAACTCAAGACTGCCAAAGAAGCATCTCTTTCATTCTAGACCCGAAGTACTCCGAACAACCTCCAGACGTTACAAAATTATAAAGTCCCAGCCTTTAGAGACGTTAGTGTTACTCTAACTTCTCCTCATCGTCACTCTTCCTCTCTCGATATTCTTTCTTCTGTTTGCCAAGAAAGCAAACCTCGTTTGTTTGTTATGTATTGTCTCACAAATGTGTTTCAATAAAAACGATTTTTTGTTGTTGTTAAACAACGGGTTTTCTCAATTATTTAAGTTGCTAGATAATCTACCCACTCAAATTAACTGATCGTCAGAAGAAGATCCGGATGGATTGTATCAACCCCTCTCCGTAGGTCTTTCAAACACAATGTGGGCACGAAAGGATTTGACAAAGTAAACACTCGGAAGCTAATGTGGTAGTCACGAACACAATAGCCACAGCAAGTACTGTGACAAGTAGTCACACCACATTGGGTTCCATGATTAGCATAGGACTACAACACCACAAAACAGCGCCATTAGGACTACGTATATCGAAGCAAAATTTGTAACATATTGACCTTCGACCCAGCTGTCAATCGGGGCTCACAGGAAGCAGGTGGGCATCAAACAATGATATAACCCGGTGCGACAGGAAGTTCAGTTAGTTGGAGTCAGTCAAGTTGGAGAAAAAGATGCTGTAGAGAGAACCAGCACCCAGTAGAGGGCTATGGGCCCTCAGGACCCCCGATTGAGCAACCCAGCAGAACGAGAAAGAATTGCTGCTAAAGACAAAGGAACTGGGGGTCAATATGTTGCAGTTTTGTTCAGTCTCCAACTAACCTCTCACACATAACCCTTTCGCAACCATTTCGAATAAAGTGTGAGAGGTATATTTTTCTAAAGATGTGTATTCGTTCGTCATTATTGTGTTGACTATGTTTTCGCATATATATGTGTATCGTTGTATATGTATTGTGGCTATGCAACAAATTGGATAAAACGCCACAAAATGTTGGTTATGTGCTGGAAAAGAAGAAACAGTTGATTGCATAATAAGCAAATGTAGAAAACTGGTACTAAAGGAATGAAAGAATAGAAACGACTGTTTGGGAAACGTAATTCACTTGGAATAATGCAGGATATCAAAATTTCACTATGTTGCAAAATGATATATACAAAAATCAGAGTTCGTTCAAGAAAATAAGACGTATAAAATCATCCGTCATTTTAACAGACTAAAACATCACCTGACGGCAGCCAGAAGACCGAACCAAGTGATAATCAATAAACAAAAATATTAATATTGAGGAGTTGCTGTATATTGGATTTTAACGTTCAAATGGATCACTGTGTGAGTATCAAAGAAAGCGAAAAGAGAGAGTAGTGAACTAAGAATTCTGTGGAACTTGACGGTGTTAGTGATACTAACTGCAGTTGGCGCACTTAGAACACTTCTCAAAGGCTTAGAAAGGGGGCTGGTTTAGTTAGGAATCAGAAGGAGGAATCGAGGCCACTCCAACGACTGCTTTTTTGAGATCGGCCATAATTCTCGGAAAAATACGGGACACTTGACTGGTTTAGTTGGCATTTTTGGGTTTTATGGCCTACCAACAAGGGATGCACCGGTAAGCAAAATGGCTGATTACCGATTATTCGGCTGTTGATAAATGACCTTTTACCGATTAATAAGCCGATGAACAAGTTTTCTAATGCCGATTTATCAGCCAATTTTTCTATAGTACAGAACCTAAAAGGAACAGGCTGAGCCCTGAGAATGGAGAAACTTTAATGTTTCTACATTACAACTTAAGAGTATTGAACTTTAAATACTGATGAGACTAGAGGAGGCTGAAAGCAGGAATAGAAGAAGTAGAGCAGAAAGCGACCGGTTACTGATTACTTGGTAAAGTGGCCGATAAGGCCGATAACCGATTCCTGCCGATTAGTCGGTGCATCCCTAATATCAATCCTTGTGGGTTATTTCACGCCAAATCCTATACACACACACACACACAAACACACACACACACACACACATATATATATATATATATATATATAACCTCAACTACCCTGTCGAGGAGACTTACAATGCACCTGTCTCACACAAGTTTAATAGCTCAGCATTTAAAAAAACATTCATGTCCAACAACACAACTACGAAAAATTCTCACCGACAACACAACAATACTCGAACATCAAAATAATAAACAAAAACTTCAGATTCTCGAAGCACTATATATTAGAAACCTGCAACCAGCACTTAATAGAATTAATTTTCAAACCAGTGCTAATGTACTTAAATGTCTTTAGCTACTGGCACTATTTACAGAATTACATTTAAAAGCAAACGCCATACTCTTCAACGGCAAAGACGTCCTTACACAGTAGTAATTTGCTAAAACAAAAGTTACATCACTTTTGTAATAGATTCTTCCCTGATGATGGCCCAAAGTCGGGCAGAAAGTACTAGGGATACATACAACTATGGACAATACCTAAATCAATTCCCCCGAATACGATAAAAGTAATACGGGAATTCGAACGGATCCAGAAGAAAATATGTAGGCATAAAATGTCTATTATGTTTAATGAAATTTGCAATATATAAATATATATATATATATGTGTGTGTGTGTGTGTGTGTGTGTGTGTTACATTGAATATATGGTTTGTAAACACATTTTACATAATATTTTTCAAAAAGCCCAAACTCTCTTTTGCCCACATTTAATAATTGTCTTAATTTCTATCTAAAACGGATAATTCTATTTATTATAAATCATTTGTTTGCACACAGTTACAGGGTGTCAAGTACTACTTTGTAACCATAACATTTCAATTTAACCTCAATCATTTGTTTGCGTACATAAATGGTTGGTTGGGTTTTATGGCTTATCAGCATTTGTAGGTTATTTAAAATCCTGTTTATACATATATTGGAATAAATATGATTTGTAAAGAGAATATTCGTAGGAAATTTTTTTTGAAAAACCAGAGCTCATTTGTTTGCTCACAGTTAAAAGCTTTCAAGTATTCCTATCTTACGCATAACATTCCCAAACTAATTGACATCTTTTGCACAAAAATACATATATTTCTCGTGTTTCTATCAAACAAGAATAATTTTCTTTACTTGTAGTCGTCTTTTACACAAATAATGATTTCAAGTATTTCTAACTAACGCGAATAATTTTCCTTATTTGTTGACCTCTTTTCACACGATGAATGATTTCAAGTATTTCTATCTAACATGAATAATTTTCTTTACTTGCAGTCGTCTTTTGCACACAAATAATGATTTCAAGTATTTCTATCTAACGTGAATAATTTTCCTTATTCGTTGCCCTCTTTTTCACACGATGAATTATTTCAAGTATTTCTATCTAACATGAATAATTGTCTTAAATTGTTCACATCTTTCGCACACAAATAATGATTTCATGTATATCTATTAAATGTAAATAATTTTCTTCACTTGTATCCATCTTTTGCACACAAATAATGATTGCAAGTACTACTACCTAACACAAACAATTTGATTTAATATTAGTCATTTTCTGCACACGTATAAATAGTTTGTTGGGTTGAATGATGTGTCAGCAATTTTAGGTTATTTATTACCAAATCCTGTTTATACATATATTTGATTGATATGATCTGTGAATAAAAGTATGTTAGTATTTTTAAGTCAGAGCTCATTTATTTGTTAACAGTTAAATGATTTTTAGTATCGCTAACTTACACGTATAATTCTATTTACTTGTTATCATCTTTGACGCACAATGAATGGTTTCAAATATTACACTGAAACACAATTTAATCTAATACCAGTTTACACATGGTTAAATAGATATATTCCTGATTATAAGTGATTATTTTATTTGTAATTTTATATTTTATGTTGTATTTTAGCTAATATGTAAGTATTGGTTGAAAGTATTGATATCTGACACTAATACTTCAATTTAATATCAATCATTTGTTCGCTAACAGTGCAGACGTTTCGAGTATTGCTAGATAACACTGATAATTATATTCAATACAATTCATTCATTCGCAAATTACAATGTAATACCAATAATTCAATTTTTGCGCACAGTAAAACGTTTTCAAGTTTTCCCCTCAAATAGTTTTATTTGCACCCAGTTAACTGGTTCCGAGGACCGCTCTGCAATACGAATAATACAATTTCGGCACACAGTTTAAAAGATCCAAGTATTGTTGTTCAACACTATTGATTCTATAAAACCTTACTCGTTCATTTGCACAGAATTGAATGGTCAAATTGTTCTATTTAACGCATAGAAGCTTCCCTAACAAGTACTACCACTCTGGGTCATGGTAATTAAAGGGCGCTCCACATCCCTCAAAGCTCCAAGACTGCAGCCCGATTATCAAATGCTTTAGTCCGATTTGGTTTCGTTTTATGGGATATCATGTTATTTAATGCCTAGCCCTCTCTCTCTCTCTCTCTCTCTATATATATATATATATATATATATATATATATATAAATGTGTGTGTGATTTTAGGTGAATAATTTGTAGGTAAATCTTTAATAAACAAACTACAGCTCTTTTGTTTCCCAGTAGTGTAATGGTTTCAAGCTTTTGATCCTACACCAATGGTTAAATTGGTTTACAGTGAAGTAAAGTAAGTAAAGTTGGCGACCTTAGTCCAGGGTGACCCGAAGGCTCCCTTTTCAATAGCTACTACACTGAGGTGCAGAGGAGGGCGCTATTCCTTTCTCTGGATTGCTCCACTTTACCCTTGATACGTACCTTATGTTGCTGAGTGTGAAGCAAGTAGGTATCAAGTACCATTTTTAAAGTCTTTTATATGACTCGACCTGGGATTGAACCCGGGTCTCCCGGACCATTGGCAAACACTTAAAACACTAGGCCACAACATTTGTCAATGAATTAATGGCAAATCCAATTTATAAATACTTTTATATTGAACATAGATGATTTGCTAAGCTATTTTAATGGCACATGGAAGGTTAGTGGTTATTTCTTACCAAATATTGCTTATGCATATTTTTAAGCGGGTGGTTTGTTGGTAACTTTTAAAAAGCGAATAAGCTAATGTTTTTGCACACAGTTCAAAGGTTTCAAGTATTTTAGTTATTTATTTTAACTTTTAGATTGTGGTTAGCAACTACCTTGTAAATTTCATTATCCATACATTCTTTTTTATCATTTAGAATATTCGGATTATTGTCTTCATTGTTATACTCACAATTTTTCGGCCAACACACACTTCTTGGGGTGTGATATGTCAAACTTAGCAACCTACGCAGAACTTCGAAATGAAGTTTTTATTTCATCCACGAGGTAGATTGTTTTAATTCCGTTAATCGTGACCGGGTATAAGTGTTAAGCTGTAGTATGAATTCTTTGTTATCCTACTTGTAGTTTGGATTGAACCTTGGACCAGGTCACTCTAAACCAACATATGCGCTTTTTTTTTAAAGACGTCTTATTCTCTAATGTTCTTCCCTATGATTTTAACTCCCTGCCACAAGAGCGGGTGGTTTCCCTTTTCATTTCATACATGGCCATCCAAACCTGACTTTTCAATCCCCGACATACTGACTTTCGATGTTCCTCTTGCCTTACTTTCTGTGGGAGCCAATTTTCACTTTTGTATATTTTACAACTGCATTGGCTGGAGTACAGGCAATTCTTGGTCTTGTTGTAATCGTTTGGGGGCTTGCCTTAAAAGAGATACTTTTGTATAGTTGTGCCAAAAAAAAGTTCTAATATAAGTTAAGGTAAAAAATCAGACATACTAGTGGGTAGTATCCGATATACTGTTGGATACATTAGGTTTATAAGTCCCACACCAAATTTCACCTTGAATTGCGTAACAGGACACATGATAAAGCGGATAAAGTGATAGTCTCAAAGTGCTTCTGTGTGAAATCATGCAGAGGTCCCAGTTTCAATCCCACCTACAAGTAAGATAACAAAGAATCCTTACTATAGCATAACACTTGTATTCGACAATGGTTTACAGAATTATAATTATCTACCCATATGGATTAAATAAAGGGTTCAGTTCAAACTTCTCTGAGGGCTCCCGAGTTCGACATAATACACTAAAGAATGCCGAAGAGTTAATCAGCCAAAACGTTTGGAGTATATCGATGAAGAAAATCGTTAGAATAGTCTAAGTGATAAAAATTATTAAGCTTCATCTTAGAAATTTAGGTAAACCATACATATTATACTATAGGATCTATTCAGGGATGATGTCGATCCCTGTGCATAGCATTGTTTATCCATTATTTTAGGTGATTTTGCCTTGATGTTGAGGCAGTTCTATCGAATTTAGCTGAGGGTAGTTTGAATGCGCTTTCATTATTGACTTTGGTATTCACCATCATATTTACCAACCCCTCCGCTCTGGCAGGATATGACACAAGGTCAATTTTTAAGCGGAGTTTAGCAGGTTTGAATTCAGAGTTGTTCTTCTCCTAGACTAGTTGCTTCCCCAAGGCCGAAGAACCTAGTCTGCCCTACTATTTACCCCTAGCTGGAGGAAGAATAATTGGATTCATACCTTTCCCAAAGGTATTAGTGCTATGTGAAATGCAATCAGTCTCGTCCAGGATTTGAACTCGTGTCGCCGTGTCCATTTCCTACAGTGATAACCATTACACCATGACTTTGGTATTCATATATATTTTCCTGAGTGATCAATGGGACCTGGTTTCTGAGAGACAAGTTCTTTGAGTCTGCTTGGTGGTTTTTGGTTGATGCATTGGAGATCTATGCGAGCTTCGTTTGTAAATGTTCTACTCTTAGATTTCGTTGGATTTCTCTTGTTTTATTGTTATTGTTGTGGCTGCTGTTTCTGCTTCTGATTGATAAATTTCGGTCAATTGTAAGTTTTTCCGGTGTTCCGAAATCTCTGGCCAATCATTTGGATTAGTTATAGCCTCTCCTCTACAAAATCTCTATATTTGTCCACTTTGATTGGGTTCACCCACCGTGCAACAAAGGTGTAGGTTTTCTCTTCTATATAAAACCCAACAATTCTATCTTCAAGGAAGGTCACATTTCTTTTGCGCTTCACTTCTAGTACCTTCCTCAGTCTTTTATGAAAACCACAAGAAAAGTTGTTGATTTTCCAAGCGTTTGGATATTAAGTGTCATTTGAGCACTCTTCCTCTATAAGTCTAAGTTTTTTTAGCCGCTCCTTCCTTATGTGTGACGTCCTCTGTAACCTTTTCGGTGCTGGTCAAATTTTACATATTTGAAGCACCTCAGGGATCTTGAAACTTGAGGAGACTTACTGTCACTTAAATTCCAGGGAAAAACCATTAGCTAAGGGCGGTGTGAAAAACTCACTCGAATAATAATAATTATGATAATGATAATAATAAAATGAACACACCTATTCAGGGACGAAATAAGTTTGTTAGAAAATTAGGATCTCCTCAAAAATCACGAAGAATAAAATAAAAACCAAGCTGGGAAATTCGACGGAAAACGCTGATAAAAAATATACTTAAACAGACCAAAAGGATAAAACAAAGAAAGTCGATAGAAAATGTAAAGACAAAAAGGAAAAGGTATCACACGAAAAAATAACAATACAACTAGAGGAAATAAACCAGAAAGTACTGGCGAAAGAAGGAAGATTATCTGCAAAGGGTAAAACAATACAGAAAAAAAGGACATTCCAAAACAACGAAAAAAAAATTTTACCTACAAGTGGGAGGAGATGACACAAAAACATACTAACAACTTAAAGCTAGAGAAACCGAACGAGAAAACCAGAAAAACCTGGAGAGTGGAATTGACTGCAGGAGAAAGAAGCTTAGCTGAAACAAAGATCCAAAGAGGAATTTTTCAAGGAGATGCACTATCACCATTACTATTCATAATTGCCATGATGCCATTTAACCACATACTCAGAAAATCCACAACTGGATACAAACTTAGTAGATCGTACGAAAAGATCAATCACCTAAAGTATATGGATGACTTAATATGGGAACCAAGAAAACATAACGAAAAAGCCGAATGGATTAACAATATGACAAAAGAATTAAAAAGCCATGGAGAAGCCCCAAAAGTGAAAATACACTTTGATCTACTTAAAATGACACTAAAAAATATCAAACTGGAAAACGCCTGGCCATGATGGAATACATGGTTCTAGAAATTCACCTCCATTCACGACAGACTAGCACTAGAAATGAACAGATGCCTACATAGAGCAAACGGATGTCCGAAGGAAAGACCACATTGACCCAGAAAGACCAAAGCAAAGGAACCTCCCCAAACAATTATAGACCCAAAACTTTCCTACCGATAATGTGTAAAATATTAACAGCATACGTAAAGGAACAGATTTACTACTCGCTTACAAGCTGCGGAGTGTTCCCTGAGAAACAGAAAGGATGCCGCAAAAGATCCAGAGGCACAGCAGCCATACTTTACATAAAGTTTACATTACAGAGTTTACTTTACATCCTAAATGAGAGCCAGATCAAACGGAAAAATCTACATATGGCCTAGATTGATTATAAAAAAAAGCTTGTGATATGGTTCAACAAAGCTGGATAATAAACTGCCTCAAAATGTACAAAATATCAGATGAAGTCATAAACTTTATTGAGAAAACCATGAAAACCAGGAGAGTGGAATTGACAGCAGGAGAAAGAAGCTCAGCTGAAACAAAGATCCAAACAGGTATTTTTCAAAGAGATGCTCTATCACCGTTATTATTCATAATTGCCATGATGCCACTTAACCACGTACTCAGACAATGCGCAGCCGAATACAAACTTAGTAGATCGCAGGAAAAGATCAATCACCTAATGTACATGGATGGCATCAAACAGTTTGCAAAAAATAAGAAAAAAGAACTGGAAACTCTAATACACACAGTTAGAATATACTGTCAGGACATAGGGATAGATTTTGGTATACAAAAATGTGCAATGCTCGTAATGAAAAGTGGCAAACGACATCTAACTGACGGAATGGAACTACCAAATCAAGACAAGATTTGAACGCTCGAAGAAAAGGAAACTTATAAATACTTCGGCATCTTGGAGGCTGACACCATCAAACAAGTGAAGAAAGAAAAAATCAAGAAAGAATATCTTGAGAGAACCAGAAAGCTACTCGAGACAAAACTATCTAGCAGAAACCTTATCAAAGGAATAAATATCTGTGCTGTATCTCTTGTTTGATATTTGGGACCCTTTCTGAAGTGGACCAGAGAAGAACGTAAGCAAATGGACCAAAGAACAAGAAAACTAATGACCATGCATATAGCATTACATCCTAAAGATGACTTTGACAGACTATATGTATCAAGAAAAGAAGGAAGACGATTGGCCAGTATTGAAGACAGCGTTGACGCATCGATACAACGACTCGAGAACTACATGAAAAAGCACGAAGGAGGACTGATTACAGCCATCAAAAAAGGATACTGATACGATGGACAACAGAATGACAATAACTAGGGAAAATGGGAAGAAAAACAACTACATGGGCGTTTTAAACGACTAATAAACAACATTTCGCCCGAGAAAATCAGGACATGGCTAAGAAAAAAAAAACGCAAGAGAGAAACAGAATCTCTCAGAATACCAAACCAAAAAAACGCCATAAGAACCAATCATGTCAAAGCAAGAATAGATAAGACGCAACAAAATAGCAAATGTAGGCTATGTGGTGATAAAGACAAAAGCACTAATCGCATAATGAGCGAATGCATCAAATTGGCACAGAGGGAGTATAAGACTAGACAAGGTGGGTGGGCAAGGTGATCCAGTGGGAGATGTGCAAGAAATTTAAATCTGACCATACAAACAAATGGTATATGCACAACCCAGCATCTGTCCCAGTAAATGACTCACATAAACGCCTATGGGACTTTGACGTACAAACGGATCATCTAATCTTGGCCAGACGACCAGACCTTATAGTAATCAACAAACAAAAGAAAACTTGCAAAATTGTCTACTTTGCTGTCCCAGCTGACCACGGAATAAACCTGAAGGAAAATTAAGAGAAGAATAAATACCTCAAACTTTCCAGGGAATTGAAAAAATAATGAAACATGAAGGTGACAATTATACCAGTCATGATTGGTGCTTTTAGTATAGTCACCAAAGAATTATTAAAGGGACTGGAGGACTTGGAGGAAGGAGGACAAGAGAAGACCATCCAAACTACAACATTATTGAGAACGGCCAGAATACTGAGAAGAGTCCAAGAGACTTGGGGAGACTTGCTGTTACTCAAACTCCAGTGAAAGACCATTAGCTAATACTGAAACGAAAAACTCTCAAGGAGTAAATAATAATAATAATAATAATAATAATAATAATAGAGACGAAACGATCAATCACATAATAAGCGAAAGCAGCAAATTGGCACAGAGAGAGTATAAGACTAGACACGACAGTGTGGGCAAGGTGATCCAGTTGGAGTTGGAGTTGGAGTTGTGTTAGAAATTTAAATTTGACCATACGAACAAATGGTATATGTACAACAGAGAGTCTCACTTGGAGATTGAGACACATCAATTCCTCTGAGATTTTAACATACAAGCGGATCACTTAATCTTGGTCAAAATTGTGGACTTTGCTCTCCCGGCTGACCACAGAGTAAAATTGAAAGGATATGAGAAGAAGGATTAGAACCTCGATCTTGCAAGGGAATTGAAAAAAACTGTGCAACAAGAAAGTGACAATTATACCAATTGTGATGGGTACTCTTGTTACAGTCACCAAAGGATTATTAAAGAGTCTGGAGGACTTGGAAATAATAGGACGAGTGGAGACTATCCAAATTACTACCTTATTGAGAACGACTAGAATACTGAGAAGAATCCTGGAGACCTTGGGAAACTAGCTGTTACTCAAACTCAAGTGAAAGACAACCAGCTAACGCTGATGTGAAAAACTCTAAAGGAGTAAGGAATAATAATAATAATAATAATAATAATAAGAAGAAGAAGAAGAACCTATAGAATAATCATTTAACTTGTTTCTTGTACTAAACCGCCAATACAAGAAATACAAGCTTCTGTGCAATAGTTAGAAGGCGGTAATACAATTTGTTTTCATACGTTCATCGCCCAAAGATAAGGGAAAACTTTTCGCTCTCAATTAACAAACAGGTATATATTTAAGGAATATCACTTGTTTAAATCGGAGAATCCCCGTGGCGTAGTAGTTTAAATTACTGGTCTACAACATCATCGGAAGAAGATTTAAACACCAGTTGTGCTCTGATGTTAATTTTTGAACTAATACACTTGGAAATGGTGTGAACCCTCTTATCCCCCACCCCAGGTATAAGGTTAATTGTTCCGCGAGAAGGATGGCTCTGGCATTAAATAACCCACGAAAGTTTATTTTCCATTGAAAATTAAGAAACCAAACCAACTTTTATTACGTGATTTCATGAGAAGTATTTCCTTATGTTTTATTATACGTCCCTCAATATACAAGCGTTCTTTTCGCACATCTCTAACACTATTGTCATAAGTAGTTATATTAGAAGTAGTTATATTGTTTTTCTTGCCAATGATGCTGCTGCGGCTGTTGGTTGGTTTCTTAGTTTTAATGGCATATCAACCTTTGTAGGTTATTTAATGTCAAAGCTATTTTCCTCGAAGAACAGTAGTTGTACTATTTAACCCATACCTTTCCCAAGGCTATTTGCCCGAAAGTCAACATAATAGCGCGACTGGAGTACGACCTCGCGTTCTACGATTCCGCAGTCCATCGACTTAACCATTATACCACGTGGACTCCCCCTGATGTTCTTGTGTAATAGTGCTTAATATTATATTAATATTACTAATATGATATTTGTATATAATATTATTAATACAATTAACATTACTTAATAGTAATCTCTAAAGTAAAATACGCCAAATGCATGTTAAACAAGTCATTAGCTGAATTTGAAATATACTCCAACATTTTGTAAATACTATTTGATATTTGATTGACCGAAACTTCTGTTTAATTTTTCGAGTTTTAATGTTCCTTTCTAATAGTGAAGAACATTTTTGTAAACAAAACATTGTTGAATTAATTCTTAATAGCAATTCTAATGTTCCCCGTTTATTTGCCAATAGATTTGCAGCCTCATTACCCCTCAACCCCTGCCTTTAAATATTTGTTTAATGATCGTAATTGTCTGAATCGTTAGTGATTATATCCGGGAATTAGAAACCCCTATTTCCTCCTGGACATTTTGGTCTTCCTTCGTGACTTGAGTTTTCCAGAAGCTTTTAAATTGAAAACACATTCAAACGTTTAGTGAGAAAGAAAATTGAAGTTATTAAGAACGAAATCGTTTCGGAGATTATCGCACAGAAATAATTATTGATTAAGATTTAAAATTGGGAACCATTATTGTTAGTTGTAGTTGCGCACGTAATATCTATGAGAATAGTATTTCATAGTGTGTTGATTCTTTATCGAAATTATAAATTCTGACTGAGATTTGAACTCACGACTTTTCCTTGAAAAAGACGTGGGTAAACACACAACCTGCTCTGCCTGCTGAGACATAATGAGCTTATATTAGCAGAAGCCCAAATCAAAGGTATAAACTTTCTTGCTACCATATTTATGGATGAATGTATTATAGAAGTGGGCGCCTTGGGCGGTGTAATGTTTAGCTAGATATAGTAGCACACCTTCACGGGCGAGTTCGAGTGACAGTGGGTGCCCCATTCGTATAGCCTTGTGCCACTTCTAAGCAAAGAGCTTAGTAAATTACTTCTTATTACACAAGAGAGCACCTCAAGTTGAGTAATGGTTAGCAAGCTAGACTAACACACATTCACAAGTGAGTTCGAGTCTCAGTGGATTCCCCATTCATGCCACCTTGTGCCACATTTAATCAAAAAGTCTTAGCAAATGACAACTTATTAGGCAACTGGGCTCCTCAGGTGATGTAATAGTTAGCAAGCTATACTAGCACACCTTCACGGGTGAGTTCGAGTCTCAGTGGATACCGCATTCATACGGCCTTGTGTAGCATCTAAGCAAAAATTTTCGTAAATTACTACTTATTACACAAACTGTTATTTTATAATACCCCACCAATGTGCAAAATAGCACCAATAATATTCTTATACAAGGATGACATTGGTAATAAATAACCTAAAAATGTTGATATGCCATTAAACAAAGAAATTAAACCAATCATATTATCTTTATATTTTTCTGATATTTTAGATGAAGCATTGTCTGCTAGTATTATTATCGTTTTACTTTTCTGAAAGTTTTTCACATCAGCGACAATGCTGTCGTTTGGATAGTCTCCACTCATCCTCTTATTTCCTTATCCTCCAGTCCTTGCACTAATCGTTTGGTAATTGTACCGAGCGAACCAATTACAATCAGGTATCACCGTCACTTTCATGTTCCATAGTTTTTTTTTTTCTGTTCTCTCACAAGATCTAGGTGCTTGTCTCTCTTTTCGCTTTTTTCAGTTTTACTCTGTAGTTAGCTGAAACGGCAAAGTCAACTATCCAGTCGGTTCTCTTTTTCTTTCTTTTTTTTTTCTTTCTTTTTTAGTTGACTATGACTAGATCTGGTCGTCTAGCCGAGATTAGATGATCCATTTGTATCTCAAAATCACTAGGAACTTTTTCTGTCTCATTTTACAGGATGGATTCTGGGCTGTGCATTTATCATTATTGTTATTTACTCATTTGAGTTTTTCACATCATTTTTAGTTGATGGCCTTTCACTGGAGTTTGAGTGACAGCTAGTCTCCTCAAGTCTCCAGGACTCTTTACTCCATGCAAGTTTTTCACACTTGCCTCAGCGGATGGTCTTTCACTTGAGTGTAAGTGACATCAAGTTTTCTTAGGTCTGGGATGGGAGTGGCAAATGTAAAGAATGTTTTTTTTTTTTTTTTTACAAATTCTTTGAATTTTAAAAATAACATTTTTATACTTGGATACATAAACTTATAGATGAATTAAAGTGAGATCGTAAGAAGAAGGCAATCATGGGTAAATATTTTGAAATTTTAATGACGTCAAACAAATTTTTTAAAAACCCTATTAACGTGAATATCTTGAATTACAAAAAAAAAAGAAAACATTTCATACTTGGATACATAAACATGTAGTTGGATTAAACTTGAGAGAGTAAGAAGGCTAATATAAATAAATTTAGGAACCCTGATGACATCTTTCCCAGTCGCCTGGGACTGTAGAATACACCGACTGCTTCTCTGCAGAAGGGTAAGACCCCCCGCCCGCCACCGAGTATCCAGGATATGACACTAAACAATCTGATGGTGAGGTTCCAGCAGTGCTGGAGCTTTGGGGAATGCGGAGTACCCCTTCATTGCCATCGCTCCCACGTCCACTGTGGCCCGGAGTGGTAGCACCTGATAGGGCCATATCTATGGGTTAAATAGAACTAACAGCATAATTATGCTAAACTGAATTGTTTGATCAAACTGAATAGCTTGAAATAGAAATGTTTTTGACAATTAAACCGTACTTACATTTAAACCGGACATTGGCCTAGCGGTTAGAGTGTTCTCCAATGGCCTCGAGTCATACCAAAGACTCAAAAAATGGTACTTGATGCCTCTTGCTTAACACTCAGCATTATAAGGTACGGATCAAGGGTAAAGTGGAGCAATCCAGGGAAGGAGTAGCGCCATCCCCAACACCTTGGTGTAGTAGCTATCGAAAAGGGAGCCTTCGGGTTATCCTCGACTATGGTCGCCAACTTTACTTAGTTACATTTAAACTGCGTGCTTATGCTAAACTGAATTGTTTTAAATTGAACTATTTTTGTCATTGAAACTGAACTTAGCCTTAACTGAGTTGTTATATATAAATGCTTGAATAGTTTGAAATAGAAATGTTTTTGACAATTAAACTGTGTACTCATGCTAAACTGAATTGTTTTAAATAGAACTGATTATTTACATAAAAATGGATTTGGTGTTAAATAACCTACAAAGGTTGATATGCAATAAAACCCAACAAACCAAACCAAACCATCTAATTACATCATGCAAATTTAAAACAGGACACTCTCTACAGAAATAGCATATTTTTTTTAACTTTCTATCTTTTGCATTTTGTTTTGTAAAAGAAATAAAAAACGAAAGAAAAAACAAACAAAACAAAAATGAAAGGCATTTTAAAACATTGCTGCTATTTTCAAAATTAATTCTATTAAAAAGCGCACGGGAAAGTTTCGGCAAATTAACCGACCAACTGTAACCAAAAATGAAGCACTTGTCTGGAAACTTGAAAGGATACTAGTAAAATTATCTAGACAACATGTGTCTTTATTATTAAAGCAAACCTGCTTAAGCAAAGGACTGCTGCCCGACCACACACACACACACACACACACACACACACACATATATATATATAGTACAATTTGATGGAGACTCAAACTCGGTTAAGTCGTCATAATGAATGCCATGGTGATGACACTAGATAATTTGATTGTGAGGCAATAGTTTTAGAGCGTTGTCGCAGGTCCACTCTGAACTGGAATGGTAGCACCTATTAGCCTCATATCAATTGGTCAAATCGAGCTATTTAATCATTCATTATACTTGAAAAGAAGCATGTAAATAGTCATCTGACGAGACGGAGAGTATAGTAATATTCTCCGCCGAAATAAATTTATTATGACGACTTAACCGAGTTTCATTCTCCATCAAATTGTACTATATACGCTCTGAATGTGAATTTTGTTATACCCCGGCGAATAAAAGGGGAACTAATAATTGTCATACATTTAGCATTCTCAGAGATTTATATGATTTCCCTCATACATTCTATGTAAAAAATAATCCACACCCACTGTCCTTGGACACTGACTGGATATTTAAAATATATATATATATATATATATATATATATATATATATATATAGATAGATAGAGATAGAGATAGCGTGTTTATATATATATATATATATATATATATATATATATATATATATATATAAACAGGAATAAACAAAATATTCAGAAGCTGCATTTCTTTTTTAAATAGAATAATATGACAACTTACGTTTCGGCTTTATGTTAAACCATCTTCAGGGAGATCATTAGCAGATGTTAAATACTTTATAGGAACGATAATTTCAAGGAGAGTGTCCTCGTGGAGTGATGGTTAAAGCGCTGGATTGCTGAATCGCAGTAAGTGAATTCGAACTCTAGTTGCGCTGTTACGTTCACTTTCGGAGGAATACCCTTGGGAAAGGTATGGACTCCCTAGTATTTCCAGCTATTTGTGGACTAGCATCGCTGCTGTTCTTCTGGAAGGATGGCTTTGACATTAAATAACCCACGAAGGTTCATATGCCAAGAAACGAAGGTATTTTCGAATGAAAAAAAAAGATTAATAATAAATTCTGAGCGTTCTATTATCGTTAATAAAGTTTCATTTCAAATAGGCTGTCATCACTTATTTTGCACGACAATCCAAAAGGTTAACGTCAATGCTATAGATTTAAGAATGTTATTTAAATATTCCGAAGAATTATGTATTTAAAAAAAAAATCTCACAAAATCACATCAATATTTCTCGTTAAAAGCGTTTTTTTTAATATTTTTACTCAAACATTTTTATTAAAAAATTTCATTGTTGTCATAAATCTACTTAGAAAAAATTGATAAAAAATTATAACAAAACTATTGAGCAATATATTATTAACTAAGAAAAAACTAAAAAAAAAAAGCTAATTTATGTGAGGGAAATGATAACTATTTAGAAGTCCTGCAACTAAATAAGGAGATAGGAGGAAAAATTCAGGCCTTTGTTTAATCATAATTATATGTAGCTAACGTCGGATATAATGTTATTTTTATTAAATGCACACACACGCGCGCGCGCACGCGTATGTATATTAGAGATAAATGAAATATATTCATACATATATATATATATATATATACATATATATATATATATATATAGAGAGAGAGAGAGAGAGAGATAGATAGATAGATAGATAGATAGATAAAAGGAAAATATATCCGAATTGCCAGACGGAATATTTTGTTTTCGAATGCAATTTTGTTAATTTTTGTATAACTGTATAGCAGATAAATGATATTAAAAAAAATTTTGATTAATATTTTGATTAATTACATTAGGAGATTACGCCAATGATTCTTTGTTTACACACACACACACACACACATATATATATATATATATATATGTGTGTGTGTGTGTGTGTGTGTGTGTGTGTGTGTGTGTGTGTGCGTGGTTGCTAGATAGATACAAAACATTCAGTTTAAATTTGTGTACATAGAACAAAACCCTAATGATTATTTGATGGAAAAATAAATTGCACCTAAATGGTTCTTTAAATGATACGCTCGTTTTGCATATTTTACGAAAAAATTAATAATCCCGAGACAAGAAATATTGTAAAACTACATTTCCTCGCATTGACTGGCCATTACGTTGAGAGAGAACCCGGCCTCAAACACAGAATTCATCTCGCGATTAAATTCATTGCCGATTTTTTTTTTTTATTGAGATAAATAGGTAGATGAATAGATATAAAAACACCGATAAATATATATATATATATATATATATATATATATATATATATATATATATATATATATAGTCATTCAAAGACAGATCTGTTTCGTTCTATTAGAAATCATCAGTGTGGCTAGACATACTAGCTTCCCGTAGCTGGGATCGAAACCATATATATATATATATATATATATATATATATATATATATATATATATATATATATATATCAAGAAAAAAGGAAATGAGTACGACAGTATGCAAATATATAAATATTAAAAAGACAATGTACCGAGAGGATGATTTTTCATTGGATGAACTATTTGCCTATAATAAACATCTCTTTAAAAAAAAAAAATTTTAAACCATAATCAAGTCAATGTCTATATGTAATTTTGTATATTCAAAATTATCATATTTTAGATTAAACGAAAAATGAGAAAAATCGTAGCATTCTATAATCATGAAATTTAAATTCTAATTAATAGTTATTATTTA
Source organism: Sepioteuthis lessoniana (assembly GCA_963585895.1). NCBI lineage: Eukaryota > Metazoa > Mollusca > Cephalopoda > Myopsida > Loliginidae > Sepioteuthis > Sepioteuthis lessoniana. Next base: position 70,041,066 of record OY757916.1, on the reverse strand, counting down.
TAACTAAAAAATCTGTAAAATATAAGGTGTTGCTAGTTTCTTCTTCTGAAGGAAAATCTATGGTTAGTAAAATTTTGTTTAGTTTATCCAGAATTTTTCTTAAGTCATTATTTCCTGGATAGATAAGTAATATGTTATCTCTATAACGCAAATACGTAATGCTTCAAGATATATTTCAAACACTAATTAAATCAGATAATTTTCAAACGAACGCTTCAAACAGTAAAATAATGTTAAGATTTATCTCAGTTTTTCCTTTCATCATAAAATGGAATATTATTCAGAAGATTCAATATTATAAATTAACATTGCCCTGTTGATAGTTTAATATAAAAACCAAAACGTCTGACGTGGCAACTAATTCACCTACAAATAAAACCATCCTTTGAATAACTTGTTTTTTCTTGATTGTTTGTTTACACTTGAACACACACAAGCATACAGACGCACACACGCCCAATCACACGCCCACACAAACACATAACAAACACACATATATATGTATTAGTACAATGAGATAGATAGATAGATAGATGTTTTGAATACACAAGCCCACACACCCACACCCATATATATTAGCACAAAGAGATATATAAATAGATTGATAGCATAGCATATACCGAATAATAGTTCTGTAGCAAGTAAAACGACAAATAAGTGTAGATTTTCCAAGCACATTAACAGAATAACTGTAAATGTCAAAAAAGCAGTGTGGCGCGAAAGGTGCAAAGAAGATAAATCTGCCTCATTTTGGACTTTCTTGATTTTTAGCCTTACTTTGTTTTTTACCTTTCAATAAGATAGATAGATAGATAGATAGATAGATCAAGCAACACATGAACTTTCGTAGTAAAATCTTTTCGTACGTAACAATTCATTAAAATTAATCCTCTTCTGTCAAACACGAAGGCAAAACAACTAGAACTTTAAACGAAGCGGAAAACAAGAGAAAAACACGCCAAAATGTCGTAAAGAATTCAAAACTTCATCATGTTGACGATAATTGTTATGGACATTTATGAAACAAGTCTTCAGAGTGCAAATACATTTGATTGTTCGTTGTCTTGGCAATGGAAATCGATCCACATTTCCCTTTACTTGATCATCTTCAACCCTGCCTGACAGCCACACTTCACACCTAATTCAGTGCGCATGCGTTCACACACGCATTTCTGTCCGATTTTCTTTAAGTGAGTAAAACGCTTATGTCGATATGTCTCGGTTATTTACTTAGATTTGGTTTTATCTAACAGGAATGAGACTTGCCGGACCCATAAGTGTCATCGGCTTCGTAAATTTTAGAGGTGAAGGGCATTATTTTGTAATGAGATAGGGTAGTATGTACAGAAATGACAGTGTCAAGGTCGAGCGATAAAACATGAAGGTGTGTTTTCAGTCGAGATGTAATTAATGGAAAAAAAAACAGGAAAAGAAGTAAACAGGAAAAAATAGAAATCCAAAATGACGTTGAGGGTAATACGTCTATGAAATGGAACAAAAGGTTTTCCAATTTGATTAACATGTGCTCTTATATAAAGGTTTCGTTCTTATTTTCTTAACCCAGTCAGCTAGGACGGTGGAATACGTCGAATGCGCCTCTGCAGAGTGCTAAGACTAGCCTACCTACAGCATTGCCATTACTCGCTGATCAAATCTGACCCGTGATGGGAGTACCTGTTAGAGTCCTATCTATGGGTCAATTAGAACTATTTAATCAATCACTATACTTAAAACCATTTAACTGTGGGCAAACAAATAAGTGATAACAAGTTTACGAGGATCATTAAATAAGTTTCCAGACTTTTTTCGTATGGGCACTTTTATTGAGAGTACATTCATGAAACTCTAGTCCACTTCGAAGTAATCCCTTCCGGCTTCAGTGCACTTGCTGTACCGTTCCAACAACTTATGGAAGGCCCTATGGAAGTCTTCTTGTGTGAGCGTGTCAATGGCCCTCGTCACAGGCTCTTTCATCTCCTCAATTGTCTCATAACGACAGCCTCTGAGCTTTGGGAATAACCAAAAGTCACAGGGAGCAAGGTCCTGACTTTAGGGACGGTGAGGAACTGTCTTGATGCCCATCTTGCTCAAATAGTCTGTGACAAGGATGGAGTTGTGTACTGGTTCATTTTCCTGGTGGAAATACCACTGACCCGATTTGAAGTGTGCTGGCCTCTTCCGACTGAATCTCTTCCTGAACTCCCTTAAAACCTCAACATGTAACCCTAACCCTAACCCTTTGGCCAATCAACTCTGGTGTATTGACTTTATTACTCCTACTACACCTCTCATCATCCCTCACAGACTCCCTACCCTCCCTTAATCTCCTATGCCACTCAAAAACTGATGCTCGATTCATGCAAGGTGGTTCAAAAGCAGTCTTAAGCATTCCATACGTTTCTGTGACATTTTTTCCAAGTTTAAAACACAATTTTATTGCATATCGTTCTTCTAAAGTGTCCTCAAGTCCAGATTGCATTTTTGAAATTTACCAGCTGTGACGCTTAGGCTTTAGTAGGGTGTATTCCAATTCCTGCTGTAGCTGTTGATTTGAACCTGAAATCATAAAAATAGGTCAGTCATCTTATATGATATGTAACAATAACATAGTGAATTTTCAAGAGTCTACGACAATTTTAAATGCATGTATAAAAACGGTTTGGGAACTTATTGAATGCACACATTATATATATATATATAAAACCTACAAAGTTTGAAGGTTGGTTTTATTGGGTTTTATGGCATATCAAACCTTTTAAATCCTGTTCATATATATATATATATATATATATATATATATATATTTGGCATTTAATAACCTACAAATTTTGATATGCCCATGAAGCACAACTAAGCAACGTAATTTTCTTCAAAATTTTACTATTACTAATATTGCTGCTATTACCACTACTACAAAAAAATACGACAATGATGATATGGCTAAAAAGAAGGTAAAAATGAAATGTGTAGCCGAGTTGCTTTTCTTCTTTGAAATAGCTTGGCCCGTGGGGAAGTATCAAAGCCACAAGAATCCCTCCCTAAAGTGCGCGTTTTTACTTTGCTAGGAGAACCATCAACACTACTTATATGTCGACGGCTTTTACAGCTCTCTAGCAAGATCCAAGTATTTCACATTTTAAAATTTTTCACTCTGTGCTTCGCCGGAACGTGATATTCCACTATATGACTATTTTTCTTTTCGTTTTACTTGACACTTGACCTGGTTTTCTGGTTACGATTTGGTTTATCGCTTTTATCTAAAAATCCCACTGAATTATTTATCCTCTCATTTTCAATGACTGATATTTTTTTTTATTGTTTATCGACCATTTTAGTCTCTTGCACAATTTCTTGCGGAATAACTTTCCCACCCAGTCGTGGGGTGCCTTGTAATCCTGTTGTGTTAGTTTGCAGCATAAACCAATTCATCTGTTTCTAAATAATATGCATTTACAATTTTGTTGTGTATTATCAATTTTTGCTTTGATATAATTATCCTTATGACATTATTTTGTGTTGCAAGAAAGAGATTTAGTTTTTCTCTTGAGATTCCCTTTTCTTAGTCATATCCCGGTCATCTTTTGTGTAATTCCCTTCATTGTCGCTTGAAATATCCATACAGTTGTTTTTCTACCCATTTTTTGTTTTCTAGATTTTGTTCTTCTTTTATTTTTTATGCCGACATTGCTGTTATAGGCTGCCGTAATTAGTCTTTCTTTGTTCCTTTTTGTCTCTTCTTCGAGTACTCAAAACCATTAGATCTATGCAATCCGTAGGGGTGAATCTTTTCCTCCATTTTTTTGTTACATAGTTTTTCTGACATATTGCAATTTTAAAGGCTTATGTATCATTACAAATCTTCTCTTTTGGTCTTTTGCTAAAATTAGTCCCTTGTCCATTTTAAGAATGTTTCAGAATATCTTAACACCGGAATTGCCAAGGTGTTTATTCCTTTGATGTAATTTCTGTTGCAGAATTGGGTTTCGTGATTTTTTCTTGTTCTGATGTATTAATTGCGTACTTTTTCTAACCTATCTATTTATTTAATGTCCACTTCAAAACGTGAAATTGGTAATTTTCTTTTTCTCCATGTTTACTGAACCTTACTTGATTTGGTAGTTCTATTTCTTCTCTTATTCTTTCCCTTTTTTCATAATAAGCATGACAACTTTTCAAAATCCAATTTGGTACATTTGCTGCTATTGTTGTCGATATTTGTCGCTGCCTCCCACAAGACACGACTTGAAAAAAGTCAAAAGCTCGAAGGCCGATTAAAGTGGGGATAAAGGGGAGGGGAGGTCGGGAACGAGCCGAGACTCAAACCCTGCTGGTCTATGCTGCTAATCAGCTCACTTGGTACAATGTGAGCCTGATGAAGTAAGCAGTTTCACAAACCCAAATGTGGGTCCGGGCACGTATGCCAGTTTACGGCTTAAACTAGACGCGAGGTCTAGTGCCATACGTAGGTTACCAAGGAGATAAAAACTGCAGCTCGCCCACTCGGAGGTAGCCTAGTCGAAACTAGGAGTCTAAAGGCCTCATGTCTGCTATTGTTCCTTTTGTAGAGCCACGCTCCGGGCCGAAGTCCAGAACGGACTCCGGGGTGTTCTTCGCAAAGAACGTGCCTTTGCTGCTATTGTTGTCCTTTGATTTCGCTTTCTAGACGAAAGCATTTGAGTATCGCACTGGGACCTAGAGCTTGCAGCGATGTAATTTTAATAATGACATCTTGGTTTTTACGTGTATTATTCATATACGAGTTAAACTCAAACACCTGTGGCCCAGTCGACTAGGGCTGTAGAATATATAAACTACACCTCTGTAGAGAGTTAAGGTTCCTACAACGAGTGTCCCAGATATGACACTAAACAATCTCCAGTAATGATGGAGCTTTGGGTAATGCGGAGTACCCCTTCATTGCTATCGCTCCCAAGTCCATTCTGGCCCTAAATGGTAGAATCTAATAGAGACCTATCAATGGATCAAATATAACTACACTGTATGCTAATGCTGAAATGAATCGGTTGAAATTGAACTGCTTTTACATTTAACCATGTGTAAATAAATGATTGACTCTTTAATTGAATTGTTAGTGATACATAGCAATACTTGGAACCATTTAACTTTGTTGACTAAACTAAATAGCTTGAAGTAGATTTTTTTATATCTAAACGGTGTTCTTGTGCATTGTTTGAAACAGAATTGTTTATATGTATAAAAAATAGATTTGGCATATATATATATATATATATATATATATATATATATATATATATATATATATATATATATACCAAGCGCCGTTGACCTGTGTCTACACTCTCCTCACTTATATATACTTAGTCAGTGGTATTTTGGTAAGTAGATAGTGTGTTCACCAAGACCTAGGATACTGGGGTTCAATTCCAGGTTGAGCCATACAAAAATCCCCAAAAGAGTACTTGATGCCGTCTTGCTTAACACTGAGCATTATAAGGTACTCATCAAGAGTAAGTGGAGTAACCCAAGGAAAGGAGTAGAGCCCTGTTCTATATCTCGGTGTAGTAGCAATAGAAAACGGAGCCTTCGAGTTGTCCTCAGTTAGGCTCTTTAAATTTACTTTTACTTGATAAATATTGCAAACTTCAGTTTGTGTGTGTGTGTGTGTGAGTGTGCGCGCGCGCGTGTATCAGAGTGTGTTCGGGTGTAAGCGTGTATATGTATGTACGTGTGTGTGTGTGTGTGTGTGTGTGTGTGTGTGTGAGAGAGAGAGAGAGAGAGAGAGAGAGAGAGAGAGAGAGAGAGAGAGATGGTGGGGGGAATAAAACAACCCCCAAAATTAAAAATCTGTGCTAAATTCGTAAATTATTAATGAAGTCTGATTCGTGTAAGATATAGCAATAACATAAATATCGGAAATAGTTGATAGTAAACTGAATCTAACTGCGCATGACATTCTACAGAAATACCAGTAAGCAAGCAGTTAGAGTAAAACACGATGTGAATTTCTTTCA